>OY986946.1:5093446-5100946 GCA_963920595.1 Eimeria praecox | reverse complement strand
TATCTGTCTCCTTTATTTATCTGTCTCCTTTATTTATCTGTCTGCTTTGTTTATCTGTCTCCTTTATTTATCTGTCTCCTTTATTTATCTGTCTCCTTTATTTATCTGTCTCCTTTATTTATCTGTCTCCTTTATTTATCTGTCTCCTTTATTTATCTGTCTCCTTTATTTATCTGTCTCCTTTATTTATCTGTCTCCTTTATTTATCTGTCTCCTTTATTTATCTGTCTCCTTTATTTATCTGTCTCCTCTATTTATCTGTCTCCTTTATTTATCTGTCTCCTTTATTTATCTGTCTCCTTTATTTATCTGTCTCCTTTATTTATCTGTCTCCTTTATTTATCTGTCTCCTTTATTTATCTGTCTCCTTTATTTATCTGTCTCCTTTATTTATCTGTCTCCTTTATTTATCTGTCTCCTTTATTTATCTGTCTCCTTTATTTATCTGTCTCCTTTATTTATCTGTCTCCTTTATCTGTCTGTCTCCCTTACTTATCTATCTCCCTGTCCCTTCTATCTCTCTGTCTCCTTGATCTATGTGTCTCCTTTATCTCTCTGTCTCTCTTATCTATCTATCTATCAATCTGTCTCCTCTATTTATCTGTCTCTCTTATCTATCTATCTATCAATCTGTCTCCTCTATTTATCTGTCTCTCTTATCTATCTATCTATCAATCTGTCTCCTCTATTTATCTGTCTCTCTTATCTATCTATCTATCAATCTGTCTCCTCTATTTATCTGTCTCTCTTATCTATCTATCTATCAATCTGTCTCCTCTATTTATCTGTCTCTCTTATTTATCTGTCTATCAATCTGTCTCCTCTATTTATCTGTCTCTCTTATCTATCTATCTATCAATCTGTCTCCTCTATTTATCTGTCTCTCTTATCTATCTATCTATCAATCTGTCTCCTCTATTTATCTGTCTCTCTTATCTATCTATCTATCAATCTGTCTCCTCTATTTATCTGTCTCTCTTATCTATCTATCTATCAATCTGTCTCCTCTATTTATCTGTCTCTCTTATCTATCTATCTATCAATCTGTCTCCTCTATTTATCTGTCTCTCTTATCTATCTATCTATCAATCTGTCTCCTCTATTTATCTGTCTCTCTTATCTATCTATCTATCAATCTGTCTCCTCTATTTATCTGTCTCTCTTATCTATCTATCTATCAATCTGTCTCCTCTATTTATCTGTCTCTCTTATCTATCTATCTATCAATCTGTCTCCTTTATCTATCTGTCTCTCTTATTTATCTGTCTATCAATCTGTCTCCTCTATTTATCTGTCTCTCTTATCTATCTATCTATCAATCTGTCTCCTCTATTTATCTGTCTCTCTTATCTATCTATCTATCAATCTGTCTCCTCTATTTATCTGTCTCTCTTATCTATCTATCTATCAATCTGTCTCCTCTATTTATCTGTCTCTCTTATCTATCTATCTATCAATCTGTCTCCTCTATTTATCTGTCTCTCTTATCTATCTATCTATCAATCTGTCTCCTCTATTTATCTGTCTCTCTTATCTATCTATCTATCAATCTGTCTCCTCTATTTATCTGTCTCTCTTATCTATCTATCTATCAATCTGTCTCCTCTATTTATCTGTCTCTCTTATCTATCTATCTATCAATCTGTCTCCTCTATTTATCTGTCTCTCTTATCTATCTATCTATCAATCTGTCTCCTCTATTTATCTGTCTCTCTTATCTATCTATCTATCAATCTGTCTCCTCTATTTATCTGTCTCTCTTATCTATCTATCTATCAATCTGTCTCCTCTATTTATCTGTCTCTCTTATTTATCTGTCTATCAATCTGTCTCCTCTATTTATCTGTCTCTCTTATCTATCTATCTATCAATCTGTCTCCTCTATTTATCTGTCTCTCTTATCTATCTATCTATCAATCTGTCTCCTCTATTTATCTGTCTCTCTTATCTATCTATCTATCAATCTGTCTCCTCTATTTATCTGTCTCTCTTATCTATCTATCTATCAATCTGTCTCCTCTATTTATCTGTCTCTCTTATCTATCTATCTATCAATCTGTCTCCTCTATTTATCTGTCTCTCTTATCTATCTATCTATCAATCTGTCTCCTCTATTTATCTGTCTCTCTTATCTATCTATCTATCAATCTGTCTCCTCTATTTATCTGTCTCTCTTATCTATCTATCTATCAATCTGTCTCCTCTATTTATCTGTCTCTCTTATCTATCTATCTATCAATCTGTCTCCTTTATCTATCTGTCTCTCTTATTTATCTGTCTATCAATCTGTCTCCTCTATTTATCTGTCTCTCTTATCTATCTATCTATCAATCTGTCTCCTCTATTTATCTGTCTCTCTTATCTATCTATCTATCAATCTGTCTCCTCTATTTATCTGTCTCTCTTATCTATCTATCTATCAATCTGTCTCCTTTATTTATCTGTCTCTCTTATCTATCTATCTATCAATCTGTCTCCTCTATTTATCTGTCTCTCTTATCTATCTATCTATCAATCTGTCTCCTCTATTTATCTGTCTCTCTTATCTATCTATCTATCAATCTGTCTCCTCTATTTATCTGTCTCTCTTATCTATCTATCTATCAATCTGTCTCCTCTATTTATCTGTCTCTCTTATCTATCTATCTATCAATCTGTCTCCTCTATTTATCTGTCTCTCTTATCTATCTATCTATCAATCTGTCTCCTCTATTTATCTGTCTCTCTTATCTATCTATCTATCAATCTGTCTCCTTTATCTATCTGTCTCTCTTATTTATCTGTCTATCAATCTGTCTCCTCTATTTATCTGTCTCTCTTATCTATCTATCTATCAATCTGTCTCCTCTATTTATCTGTCTCTCTTATCTATCTATCTATCAATCTGTCTCCTCTATTTATCTGTCTCTCTTATCTATCTATCTATCAATCTGTCTCCTCTATTTATCTGTCTCTCTTATCTATCTATCTATCAATCTGTCTCCTCTATTTATCTGTCTCTCTTATCTATCTATCTATCAATCTGTCTCCTCTATTTATCTGTCTCTCTTATCTATCTATCTATCAATCTGTCTCCTCTATTTATCTGTCTCTCTTATCTATCTATCTATCAATCTGTCTCCTCTATTTATCTGTCTCTCTTATCTATCTATCTATCAATCTGTCTCCTCTATTTATCTGTCTCTCTTATCTATCTATCTATCAATCTGTCTCCTCTATTTATCTGTCTCTCTTATCTATCTATCTATCAATCTGTCTCCTCTATTTATCTGTCTCTCTTATCTATCTATCTATCAATCTGTCTCCTCTATTTATCTGTCTCTCTTATCTATCTATCTATCAATCTGTCTCCTCTATTTATCTGTCTCTCTTATCTATCTATCTATCAATCTGTCTCCTCTATTTATCTGTCTCTCTTATCTATCTATCTATCAATCTGTCTCCTCTATTTATCTGTCTCTCTTATCTATCTATCTATCAATCTGTCTCCTCTATTTATCTGTCTCTCTTATCTATCTATCTATCAATCTGTCTCCTCTATTTATCTGTCTCTCTTATCTATCTATCTATCAATCTGTCTCCTTTATCTATCTGTCTCTCTTATTTATCTGTCTATCAATCTGTCTCCTTTATTTATCTGTCTCCTATCTTTGTGTGTGTGTCTCCTTCTTTCTCTGTCTGTTTGTCTCTGTTTCTTTCTCTGTCTATCTTCTTGTGTCTCCTCTCTCTGTCTCCGTTTATCTTCATCTGTCTCCTTCATCTATCTCTCTCTCTTTTTATATATTCTTTATTCTTTATATTCTTCTGTCTCCTTCTTCATATCTCCTTCTTTGGCTTTTCTAGCTTTCTCCTGCTACCTCAGCATATATTTAGGGTTTAGGGTTTAGGGTTTAGGGTTTAGGGTTTAGGGTTTAGGGTTTAGGGTTTAGGGTTTGTGTGTTGTTTGTATGGGCAGCTTGCAGCAGACGACAAAGCCTTTTTAGCTTTTGTACAGGGAAAAGGAGGAGACACCTTCCCTGCTGCTGCTGCTGCTGCTGCTGCTGCTGCTGCATGTCCTGAGAAAGCCCCAAAGTTGCATGCATGCAGCAACGGCAGCAGCAGCAGCCACTCGAAGGACCGCAGCGAACAGCATGTATCACGCCCATCTGCTGCTGCTGCTGCTGCAGCAGCAGCAGCAGCAGCACAGCGACACCAGCAGCAGCAGCAGCAGCAGCAGCAGCAGCAGCACAGTGCAGCAACAGGTGTCTCCTTTGCTAGCATGGATGAGGTGTCTTTAGATGGCACTGAAGCCTAAGACAGAGACAGCCCCATTTATCCTTGCATGCATGCATGCATGCATGCATGCATGCATGCAGCTGTAGGATTTTGGGGCTTTGGGGCTTTCTTTGTTAGTTTTGTTTGGCTATAGATTTAATTTTTATGGGGCTGCATGCATGGAGCATGTATTAAACTAGTTTTGTTTTGTTTGTTTTATATTTTATACTGTCTCCTTTGTCTCCTTTCTTTGTCTTCGTTGTCTTTAGCTGCATATACACCCGAAATGCTGCTGAGTAGCTGCTGCTGCTGCTGCTGCTGCAGCAGCAGCAGCAGCACTGCAGCAGCAGCAGCAGCAGATTAGGTACAAGCATGATGTTTTGTTTGTCTGTCTGTCTCTGTCTCTCTGTCTGTCTCTGATGTCTCCTTGTATCTTTCTTGCTGTCTATCTCTCTCTTTATCTGTCTCTCTTTTGGTTTCTATCTATCTGTATCTCTCTCTGTCTCTGTCTCTCTTGCTCTCTGTCTCTTTCTCTCTGTCTCTCTGTCTGTCTGTCTCCCTCTCTGTCTCTCCGTCACTCTGTCTGTCTCTCTGTCTCTCTCTCTCTCTGTCTCTCTCTCTCTCCCTCTCTCTCTGTCTCTCTCTCTCTGTCTCTCTCTCTCTGTCTCTCTGTCTCTGTCTCTCCGTCTCTCTCTGTCTCTCTGTCTCCGCATACACCTAATCCTTCTCTGTCTTCACACGCCAGCCCCGAGCATTCCGAGCAGCAGCAGCAGCAGCAACAGCAGCGACAGCAGCAGCAACAGCAGCAGCAACAGCAGCAGCAACAGCAGCAGCAACAGCAGCAGCAACAGCAGCAGCAGCAACAGAGATCGACGCGATAACAAAGCAAACCTCGGTATTAATAGCTAGAATATATACACAAAGTGTTTGGGGCTGCATGCGAGCAGCAGGCAGCAGCTCTCTGTATAAAAACACCTGAGCAAGGACAGCAGCAGCAGCAGCAGCAGCTGCTGCTGCTGCTGCTGCTGCTGTTGCTGCTGCAGCAGATGCTGCTGCTGCCATTCCACCTGTAGGAAGGCCTTCCATATATCAGCAGCCAAATATGAAACGTTGCTGCTGCTGCAGCACTTGCTGCTGCTGCTGCAGCTCCTGCTGCTGCACCTCTTGCTGCTGCTGCTGCAGCTCCTGCTGCTGCTGCTGCAGCTCCTGCTCCTGCTGCTGCAGCTTCTGCTGCTGCAGCTGTTGCTGCTGTGGCTACTGTTAGTAAGCCGACGTTAAACAAACTGTTGGTGTTGCTGCTGCTGCTGCTGCTGCTGTTGCTGCTGCTGCTGCTGCTGATTTGGTGTATAACCTTCGGATGTTTGCTCGCCTTTCTGTACTGCAGCAGCAGCATGCATCACATATAAGAAGCATATCATGCTGCTGCTGCTGCTGCTGCTGCTGCTGGCGGCGTTGTTGCTGCTGCTGCTGCTGGCGGTGCTGCTGCTGCTAATTGCTGCGTCAGCGTGAGGGTTTACTTTGTATGTGCTTCCAGTCTTTGCTGGCTGCTGTTGCTGCTGCAGCTGCTGCTGCTGTTGCTGCTGCAGCTGCTGCTGGTGTTGCTGCTGCAGTAGCTGCTGCTGCAGCTGCTGCTGCTGTTGCTGCTGATGTATTTGCCGTTGCTGCTGCTGCTGCTTTGAGTGTCACTGCAGCTCCGACGCATGCGTCGGCAGCTCACAATTAAATGCTTGCTGGTTGCTGCTGCTGTTGCTGCTGCTGTTGCTGCTGCTGCTGCTGCTGCTGGTAGTTGTGCTGCAGCTGCAGCAGTGACTTGTGGGGTGTTGGAGTTGCTGCAGCTGCTGCAGCTGCAGCAGCGTATCTGCTGCTGCTTTCTCGTTGCCGTGCATGCACATGTGTTGTGCTGCAGCAGCCGCAGCAACAGCAGGAGCAGCAGCAGCAGCAGCATCAGCAGCAGCATCAGCATCTGCTGCTGCTTCTTCTTTGCTGCTGCTGCTGTCTCCGTCCACCTCAGGCGGCAGCAAGAAAGAGAAGAGAGAAGGTTTGAGTACACCTGCTGCTGCTACAGCACACAGCAGCAGCAGCACAGCAGCAATAGGCAGCTCATAGTATATCCTTGCAGCAGGCTCTATCTCGCTTCCTGCTGCTTCTCCTGCTGCTGCTGCTGCTGCTGCTGCACCTGGAGCATCAGCAGCAGCAGCAGCAGCAGCAGCATCAGCAGCAGCAGCAGCAGGAGGAGGAGACAGCTTCAGAATCTGTCGGAGACTCTGCAAGCATAAGAAGCTAAGTGCAGCAGGCAGAAAATATTTAATACAAAGAGTACAAAGACACAGCAGCAGCAGCTTCTTCTTCCCTCTATATTTGCTGCTGCTGTTCAGGTGTATAGGCAGCTCGCAGCTGCCACCCCAAAACAACCACCAATACGCCACACCCAGAATCCTCAACGTGCTGCTGCTGCTGCTGCTGCTGCTGCTGCTGGATACAGCAAGAGAAGAGCAGCAGACAGCAGCACCGACGGTGCTGCAGTCATCTATGCTAGCCTCCTCTGCTGCTGCTGCTGCTGCTGCTGCTGTTGCTCTTGTTGCTGCTGCTGCTGCTGCTGCTTCTTCGGAGTCGTCGACGAAGCAGGTGGCGAGTTGCTCTCCCTCTAAAGCTGCTAGCTTCTCAGCAGCAGCAGCAGCAGCAGCAGCAGCAACTGCTGCTGCTGCTGCTGCTGGTGGTGTTTGTGTGTCTTGTATATCCAAGTGTTTTTGTGTTTGTTTCTGTTTAATAAATGAAGCAGCAAGATAGAAAGAGCATGCAGCCCCTAAGGTATAGAAGACAGCAGCAGCAGCAGCACCTGCTGCAGCAGTTTGTGTGTTGCTGCTGCAGCAGATGATAGCATCAGCAGATACAACAGCAGCAACAAAGATAGTCATATAACTATATACTGCTAGCTTCCCTATTTGCTGCTGCTGCTGCTGCAACCCTGCCAGCCATCCAAAACAAAAGCATTCTGCTGCACCGAGCAGCAGCAACCCCACAACCCCCCAGTAGAGATCTGCTGTCTCTACAGGTTCAAGAGCAGCAGCGAAACAAAATAAAAGACTGATGCTGCAGCAGCAGCAGCAGACAAACAAAGACACTACATTCCGACTCCTCCTGCAGCAACACAGACTCAACCACCTCATCCTGCTGCTGCTGCTGCTGCTGCTGCTGCTGCTGCTGCTGCTGCTGTTGCTGCTGGACCTGCTGCTGCTGCTGCTGTTG
>OY986946.1:5078446-5080946 GCA_963920595.1 Eimeria praecox | reverse complement strand
ACCCAAAACCCAAAACCCCAAACCCTAGACCCTAAACCATAAACCCTAAACCCCAAACCCTAACCCCTAAACCCTAACCCCTAACCCCTAACCCCTAACCCCTCCCCCCTCCCCCCTCCCCCCTCTAGTATATAAGAATATATCTAAACGTACCGCAGCAACAGCGAGTTGATTCTTCCCTGTACAGATGGCTTGGGGTAGTATTTCTCCAAAAAATAAAATAAGAGAGACAGCAAGTAGAACAGCAATTAATGGAGACACAAGTCGATCTAGTAATAGAGGCAGCGCCTCCATTGTTAAAGAGTTTGCTAGTAATAAACTAACTAGCAGCTGATGACGTTGAGACAGAAGTACATACACCTCACGAGCTCTGAGAAAAACAAACATATATATATATATATATATATATATATATATATATATATATATATATATATATATATATATATATATATATATATATATACAAACATATATATATATATATATATATATTTAACCCTAAATAAAATATAGAGAGAGAGGGTTTAGGGTTTAAGCAAAGGGTTTCGGGTTTAGGGTTTGGGGTTTAGGGTTTAGGGTTTTAGGGTTTAAGCAAAGGGGCTAGGGTTTAGGGTTTTGTTAAGGGTGCTAGGGTTTAGGGTTTGAAGGGTGTATAAGAGGGTTTAGGGTTTAGGGTTTGTTGGTTTAGGGTCTCCACACCAGCAGCTGCAGCATCAACAGCAGCAGCAGCAAGATCAGCAGCAGCAGCAGCAGCAGTATCAACAGCAGCAGCAGCAGCATCGGCAGCAGCAGCAGCATTGTCAACAGCAGCAGCAACAGCAGCAGCAGCAACAGCACCTCAAACAGCAGCAGCACCAACAGCAGCAGCACGAACATCAGCATCAGCAAGAACAACCACACCACCAGCAGCACCACCAGCAGCACCAGCAGCAGCACCAGCAGCAACAGCAGCAGCAACACCACCAGCAGCAGCACCAGCAGCAGCAGCACCAGCAGCAGCACCAGCATCAACAGCAGCAGCACCAGCAGCAGCAGCAGCAGCAACAGCATCAGCAGGATAAGGAGGAAGCTGTCTCTGTCTCTGTCTCTGTGTCTGTCTCTCTGTCTCTGTCTCTCTGTGTCTGTGTCTGTGTCTGTCTCCCTACTGCGCTCTCTCTGTCTCCGAGCCTGTCTCCTGCAGCACGAGTAGCTGCAGCTCATCGAAGGCCATGAAACCAGTGGTCAGACCACTGGACAGACCAGCAAAACAAACTAGTAATGCGCTACACACTATCAACAACCACGTACGCCCTCCTCCTTCTTCTTCTCCTGCTGCTGCTGTTGCTGCTGCTGCTGCTGTTGTTGTTGTTGCTGCTGTTGTTGCTGTTGATGATGATGGTGACGATGATGGTGTTGTCTTCGTGCTGCTGGTGCTGCTCTTGTTGCTGCTGCTGTTGCTGTTGCTGTTGCTGCTGCTGCCGGTCTTGTTCTTTTCCTTGCTGCTGCTGTCCTTGCTGCTGTTATTGCTGCTGCTGCTGCTGCTGCTGCTGCTGCTGCTGGGGGGTCTGGAAGCAGCAGCTAAGGATGTAGCCGGTAGAGGATCATTGCCTTCTACTTTTGCTGCTGCAGCAGACAGCAGCAGAGCAGCAGGAACCTCATATGGCTTGCTGCTCTGTAGATGCTGCTGCTGCTCCTGCTGCTGCTGCTGCTGCTGCTGCTGATGGTGGTGGTGGTGCTGCTGCTGCTGCTGCAGCAGCAAATTTCTATCCCGCTGCAGCACAGCAGCAGCAGCAATCGCAGCCTCTTGTGGTGTCCTTACGTCCAAAGAAGCTAACCACCTGTCTGCTGCTGCTGCTGCTGCTGCTTCTGCTGCTGCTGCTGCTGCTGCTGCTTCTGCTGCATTTGTTGCTGCTGCTGATGGGGCGTGCTGCAGCCATCCAAACAGCAGCAGCAGCAGCAGCAGCAGCGCATGCAGCGCGGCGCCGCGAATAACTTCCATACCCAGAGGTCTCTGCTGCTGCTGCTGCTGCTTCTGCGGGGGGTGCTGTTTCTGCTGTTGCTGCTGTTGCTGCTGTTGCTGCTGTTGCTGCTGCTGCTGCTACTGTTGATGCTGTTGCTGCAGCTCTGTAGTTGCTGTATAGCTGCTGCTGCCAATGCATCTATGCTGTATATACAGTACAAAGAAGAAGAGAACAGCCTGGTTTAGGGTTGCTGCAGCAGATGCTGCTGCTGCTGCTGCTGCTGTTGCTGCTGCTGCTGCTGCTGCTGCTGCTGCTGCTGCTGTTTACACCAGACAGGAACGAGGTTCGTTGTCGCAGCAGCAGCAGCAACTGCTGCTGCTGCATCAGGTGCTGCTGCTGCAGTCAAGACTGTGCTTGTGCTAGTGTCTACCGCTGTATCGACAGCAGATGCAACGGGTCGTATCAGCTGCTGCTGCTGCGCTGCTGCTGCTGCTGCTGCGCTGCTGCTGCTGCTGCTGCTGCTTCTCTCTGCGTAGAATTGCTGCTGTTTAGTGCTG
>OY986946.1:5048446-5050946 GCA_963920595.1 Eimeria praecox | reverse complement strand
ACAGGGATATATATATATATATATATATATATATATATATATATATATATATATTTGTGTGTATGTACAGCGGTCCAGCGTCTCTGCCTCCTCAGACATTGATAGAATTTTTTGCTGATTGTGTTCGTCGCTTCCCTTCTGAGCCTGCGCTTCTCTTCGAGCCTCACTTCCCCCGCAGCAGCAGCAGCAGCAGCAGCAGCAGCAGCAGCAGCAGCAACAGCAGCAGCAGCAACAGCAGCAGCAGCAACGCGATAGATGAAGAAGATGACGGGGGTACGCAGTGTGTATGTCTTCCCCCTACTCCTACTAAGAGCAGCAGTTACAATACCACCACCACCACCAGCAGCAGCAACAGCAGCAGCAGCAACAGCAGCAGCAGCAGCAGCAGCAGCAGCAGCAGCAGGAGTTCGCCTCCTTCGTATACACCCGATATGTTACCAGGTTGGTGGGGATACAGCTGGTTGAAGTACTGGGAAGATTGTTGTTATTTTGCGAAGAGTTTATTGTTTATGAAAGCATCAAAGCTGTGTAGAGTAGCTATATTAGGATGTAATGCTCCTGCATGGGCTATATCCTTTTACGGTTCAATATTTGCTGGCGGTATTGCTGTTGGAGTATATACAACTAATAATGTAGATGCATGTAGTTATGTAGTCAATCATTCACAATGTTTTGTTGCGGTTGTAGATACACTCGAAAATGCACAGAAAATGTTAGCTGTACGAGAAAAACAAATACAGCAGCAGCAGCAGCAGCAGCAGCAGCAGCAGCAGCAGCAGCAGCAGCAGGGGCAGGGACAGCAGCAGCAGCAGCAGCAGCAGCAGGGAGGTTGTGGGCGTTTGTTACCTGGGGGGTATGAATTTCTGCAGCGTATAATAGTATATCGTGCTCATATTCCCCAAGATATGATTGATCGATATGGAGATATATTAATAAGTTTTGATGCGTTTATACAATTAGGGAGAGAAGTAGAAGATAGATTATTAAGCAATAGAATGGAGGAACAGAAGCCGGGTAGATGTTGTTGTATAGTTTATACTAGCGGTACAACAGGAAGAGGGAAGGGAGTTATGCTAAGTCATGATAATATAACTTGGACGGCTTCATCAATGTCGCAATTAATAATATTGAAGAGAGAAGACGCACTTGTATCGTTCTTGCCTCTATCCCATATAGCAGCACAGATTATAGATCTAGTTGCTCCATTGATTATGGGGACGCGATTATACTTTAGTAGGCCTGATGCATTAAGAGGAAGCCTTGTATATACACTCAAAAAAGTACAACCTACATGGTTTCTAGCTGTTCCACGTATATATGAAAAAATACAAGAAAGATTGAAAGAAGTAGGAGATAATAAACAAACCATAATAAAACAATTTATGAATATAATTAAGAAGATAAGTTATAATCATGCAATAAATTTATTAAGAGGGAATAAACTAAAATCTTCTTCTTATTTATATCCCATTATACATTTGATTATATTAAATCAAATCAAAACAGCTATTGGATTTAATAAATGTAATGCATGGGGGAGTTGTGCTGCGCCCTTAGATATAAACACACAAACATATTTTCTCTCCTTAGGTATACCTATCAATCCCCTCTATGGTCTTAGTGAGACCACAGGCCCCCAGACATTTGTAGCCCCAGCACCAGGATGGTAAGATATATTTAATATATTATATTTTATTAGATTATATTAGATATTATATTATATTATATTATATTATATTATATTATATTATATTATATTATATTATATTATATTATATTATATTATATTATATTATATTATATTATATTATATTATATTATATTATATTATATTATATTATATTATATTATATTATATTATATTATATTATATTAGATTAGATTAGATTAGATTAGATATTATATTATATTATATTATATTATATTATATTATATTATATTATATTATATTATATTATATTATATTATATTATTATATTATATTATATTATATTATATTATATTATATTATATTATATTATATTATATTATATTATATTATATTATATTATATTATATTATATTATATTATATTATATTATATTATATTATATTATATTATATTATATTATATTATTATTATATTATATTATATTATATATTGTTTTGTTTTAGTTTGTTTTAGTTTGTTTTATTTTGTTTTGTTTTTTCTTCTATGGACGACAGACATTCGTCTCTTCGTCTCCATGATGTTTAGATTAAATATATTTTATTTTATTTCATTGTTTATTTTGTTTTTATTTTATTAATTTATTATTTTATTTATTATTTAATTTATTATCTTATTATATTTTATTTTGTTTTATTTTATATTTGTTTGTTTTTTATTCTATGGGAGACACACGTTTGTCTCTCCTTCCCCTGAATAGTTAGATTACTCAATTTATTTTATTTTATTTTATTTTATTTTATTTTATTTTATTTTATTTTATTCTTTGTTTTATTTTATTTTTTATTTATT
>OY986946.1:5038446-5043446 GCA_963920595.1 Eimeria praecox | reverse complement strand
TACTTGACTCTATTTGTTTGTATTTGGCTTTACAGCTCTTCTTTTTTGAGGTTATTTTGTTGGTTTTTCATGTTTGTAGGGGAGTATACCCACGCCTACAGTGTACAAGTGACCCCACAGGCATCCCTTAACGATTCCCTCTATAACACACAGACCGAAGGGTTTAGATGAGTAGGCTTTAAAAGGATTATATCATTTTATGTTTTTATTTTCTGGGGTTTCTACAAAGTTTCTATCACTGACTCGAACTTGGCTTGCAAGACATAGACGAGAGCAAGGAGGCACAGAGAGCTACATGTCTATTGCCGACGTTCTATGATGTCTAGGGTGTATAAACCGATCGAAATAAATATAAAAGAGTGTATAATATTTAATTTATAGTTTAATTTAATTTTTTCAAGTGTTTTCATCAGAGATATCTCCCATTCACTCGATTCAACCTCGGCCTGGGGCCCCCGGGCTGCTTCTGCGTGGCTTGGAGTGTCTGTGCAGCTCTTGTGTATCTCTAAAAAACAGCAATATTTTATGTGTCAATATATCTTTTTGATGTTATTTCTTTTCTTCGAGAGGAGAGCTACAAGGTCTCCCTGTTTGCTCAGAGCAGCGTAGAGAGAAAGACCGTATTATCGCTGCGGCGCCTCAACGATTGCCTCTGCCTCTCAAGTTTGTATTTCTTCTTGTTGCTGTTGTACTATAACCCTGCAGCAGTTAGTTTTATCTTGCTGTTTCTTGTAGGGTATATATATATATATATATACCCTACAAGAAACATATATATATATATATATATATATATATATATATATATATATATATATATATATATATATATATATATATATATATGTCTGTTCTCTGTATTGAATAGTAGCTGTTCGTTTAAAACTAAATCTAAAGAAGTAATAATTTATTTGTCTTAGATACTGTGGGGGATGTTTTCGGATTGTATTTTTTCTGTTTTTTTTCTGTTTCTTTTTCTTTCTATCTAATGTCGAATAAAAAAAATAATTTAGGGCCTTCGGCCTTTGGTGGTTTAGGTTCTTCTTCTTCTTCTTCTTCTTCTTCTTCTTCTTCTTCTTCTTCTACTTCTTCTTCTTCTTCTACTTCTTCTTCTTCTTTTATATCGAATACTTATCGTTCTCGAATACCTTCAACAGCTGTATCATTAAAATCTGAAACAGCAGCTGCACTTGTCTCCTGGGGTTTACTGTCTCCTCTTCTTGTGTCTCCTCCATCAACAACCCCAGAAGGTTTAGCTATTCTTAACGGTCCCCGCAGTCTTCATTTTCGTAGTGGTGTGGGGGTAGCTGAGCTTCTTACATTTTCTCTTGAGAGACGTGGGATCGATCGTCTCCCCGATCCCAGGGCCGTATCCCACGCCGCCAACCCCGCAGCCTTTGCAAATAATTGGAGGGGACTATGGCAGTATATTGATGCTCTAGGTATATGGTTAGGAGACACATGGAGAAAGGCCCTTGAGAGAGGAGACAGTGAAGCAGTTAGTTCTCTCGTAGATCTTATTGTTGAGAGACAGACTAAATATGAGCAAACTGTCATGGCATATGATAATACCCCCCTACCTGCTGCTGCTGCTGCTGCTGCTGCTGCTGCTGCTGCTGCTGCTGCTGCTGGACTCCCTCCCGCTGCTAGAAACACAGGCGTTCAGCCGGCTGAGGCCAACACGGAGGTAGCAGCAGCAGCAGCAGCAGCAGCTGCTGCTGCTGCTGCAGCAGCAGCAGCAACAACCAGCAGCAACAGAGGCTCCTCAACGCTTCCACATCAAACTCTCAGCGAAAATATGCGAGCTGCTGCTCCTCCAACAGCTACTACTACTACTACTACTACTGCTGCTGCTGCTTCTGCTGCTGCTGCTTCTGCTGCTGCTGCTTTGTCTTACTCCCCTAATAATAGCGAGGGACAGAGGCTAGCTAACCCGTGCATGCAGCCCCAGCCGCTGGCCCCTCCGTATCCTCGTGAGTCTCCTTATGAGCTGCAGCAGAAACAGCAACAATGGCAGGGAAGTTTCATTCAGCAGCAGCAGCAGCAACAGCAGCAGCAGCAGCAACAATATCAACAACAGCTACAGCAACAGGTACTGCCGCAGCATGAGCAACATCAGCAGCTGCTGCAGCAGCCCCAACACCAGCAACAGCACCAGCAACAGCAGCTACAGCAACAACAGCAGCTGCTGCTGCAACATCAGCAACATAATCAGCAGCAGCAGCAACTTCCGCAACACCAGCAACAGCACCAGCAACAGCAGCAGCAGCAACAGCAGCAGCAGCTGCTACTGCAGCAACAGCAACAGCACCAGCAGCAACAACAGCAGCTGCTGCTGCTACTGCAACAACAGCAACAGCCGCAACAGCAGCAACAGCAACAGCAGCAGCCACAGCAGCAGTACCTGCAGCAGCAGCTGCTGCAGCAACTGCTGCAGCAACTGCAGCAACACAGCGGGCAGCAGCAGCAACACCAGTTGAACTGTAACGATGGAGTCAGCGGGGGTATGCCCTTCAGTGTGAATCTCTCCACATCTGCTGCTGCTGCTGCTGCTGCTGCAGCTCCTGCAGCAGCAGCAGCAGCAACTGTACCAGCACCCGTAGCAGCGCCCGCAGCAGCACCAGCCACAGCCATAGCAGCAACAACAGCAGCAGCAATAGCAGCAGCAACAACACCGACATCAGGAGCTGAGGGGACAGCAGCAGCTGCGTGCATGCAAGCAGCAGCAATTCCCAGTGCTGCTGCTGCAGCAGAAGGGAGAGTACAGACAGCTGTCTTCACGCAGCAAACAGACCCCATGTGTAAGTTGCTGTCTAGTCCCTGTCTTTGTGCTGCTGCTGCTGCTGCTGCTGCTGCTGCTGTTGCTGCTGTTGCTGCTGCTGCTGCTGTTGCTTCTGCTAGAGGGGTAGAAGACGCCCCCAGCTGCATCTTTGCATGGCTTCTACTGCTGCTGCTGCTGCTGCTGCTTTTGCTGCTGCTGCTGCTGCTGCTGTTTTATCTGCTGCTTCGCTGCAGCGGACGTCACCGAAGCATCTCTGGTGGATACAGAAGCGGAGGAGAGCGCTGACGTCGACCTCCCCGGCAGCAGCAGCAGCAGCAGCAGCAGCAGCAGCAGCGGTAACAGCAGGAGCGAGGGGCGAAACCTTCTATGTCGATATCTGGCTGAGACCCTGCTGCAGCCGCTGCGGCAGAGCAGCAGCCTCCAGCTATCTGCTGCTGATGCATGCAGCAAAGAAGATGTGGGTTTAAACTCGCTGCAGTTCTCTCCTGTTAGATGTTTAGCAGCAGAGACACCTCAGAACATAATGTCTGATATTGCTGGAGAGCAGCAGCAGCAAAATGAGGACGAGCAGCAGCAGCAACAGCAGGAGCAGCAGCAGGAGCAGCAGCAGCAAGAGCAGGAGCAGCAGCAGCAGGAGCAGCAGCAGCAGCAGGAGGAGGAGGAGAAGCAGCAGAAGCCAGACGAACCGCAGCAGCAGCAACAACAGCAGGAGGAGCAGCAGCAACAGCAAGAGCAGCAGCAGCAGCAACAGGAACAGCAACAGCAGCAGCAGCAGCAAGAGGAGGAGGCTGCAGCAAAAGATATAAAAGAGGAAAGAGAGCAGACTAGAGAAGAAGAAGAAGATGCTCGAAACCCTCTTAGCAGCAGCACTGAAGCTGCTGCTGCTGCTGCTGCTGCTGTTGATGATGCCTCCGAACAGCCTATCCCCCTCGCCCCTCCTGCACAGTCCTCCGAGCAGCAAAGCGAGCAGCTGCAGCAGCAGCAACAGCAGCAGCAGCAGCAGCAGCAGCAGCAAGAGTGTTTGGAAGAAACGAAGGGAGCCCCAGACAGCAACACCCCCGACGAGAGCGCCACAACAGAAGCAGCAGCAGCAGCAACAGCATCAGCAGCAGCAGCACCACCACCAGCACCAACACCAACAGCAGCACCAACAGCAGCAGCAGCAGCAGCAGCAGCAGCAGCAGATGCCCCGTGTCGCCTCATATCAGGAGGTCGTCTGTCTTCCCGTGATATTGAATGGGGGGGAAGATCTCGTCGTCGTACTAGCAGCATTTTTGTGTCTCCTTTGGGGGGAATGGAGACACTCCAGGCTTCTCCTTTCTTTGCTCATCCCTCCACGCCCTCCTCCAACCAGCAGCAGCAGCAACAGCAGCAGCAGCAGCAGCAGCAGCAACAGCAGCAGCAGCAGCAGAAGGGGGGAGGTAGCACCAGCGATAGTGAAGGGGAGTTTCGACGGTTTGTCTCTCAGAGAGATAACATAGAAGAGTTGCTGCTGCAGTCTCTTAAGAAGCACTTTGGCTGCAGCAGAAGCAGCAGCATCATTATAGTTAGGGAGAAGGCGCATATGATGAAGAAGTTAATAGAGCTAGAAGGAGTTGGTGCTGTGATAGATAGTATTAAACAATGGGCTGAGGGGATAGACAGCAGCAGCAACGAAGCAGCAAGATTGTTGAGAAAAGAACCTAAAAAAGCCCCTATTGTACTACAAATATTCTATACAGGTCCTACTGCTGCTGCTGCTGCTGCTGCTGCTGTTGCTGCTGCTGTTGCTGTTGTTGCTGCTGCTGTTGGTTTTGTTGCTGCTGGTTTTGCTGCTGTTTCTAGAGGTGATGCTCGTGGTTTTAGTGTGCTGCTAATGCTCGTATTGCTGCTGCTGCTGTTGATATTGATATAGCTGCTGCTGCTGCTGCTGGTGTTGCTGCTTCAATTGCTGCTGCGACAAGCATAACTGCTGCTGTTTGTGTTGGTGTTGCTGCTTCTACTAGCATAATTGCTGCTGTTTGTGTTGGTGTTGCTGCTGCTGCAGGTGCTGCTTTGCTGCACTCGAAGGGATTTGTAGAGGAGGCAGCCTGTCTCCTTGAAACCCTTGGCAGGCTGCTGCTGCAGCTGTCTCCTTCCTGTGGGGAGCTGCAGCAGCGTCTTGTGAATCATCTTCATCGTTCTTCTGCTGCTGTTTGTTTAGCTGAGCTTGCAGCAGCAGCAGCAGAAACTGAGGTGT
>OY986946.1:5030946-5033446 GCA_963920595.1 Eimeria praecox | reverse complement strand
CTGGCTCATCTTGAGGGCCCCCTGCAGAGCGGTTTTTGAATATTTTTAGTGTTTAGGGTTCAGGGGTTAGGGTTTAGGGTTTAGGGTTTAGGGTTTAGGGTTTAGGGTTTGTCTTCCTCTACAGTGTGAGCTGTACAGACAGCTCAGGGGCTGTCTGAGAGAATACAGAGAAAATATTTTTTGTTTTTGTTTGTCTTTGGTTCTCTCATCACAGAAAGCTGCGCCTAAACCCTCCGGAGGAGACGCATTTGCAGACCCCGTGAGACCCTAAACCCTAAACCCTAAACCCTAAACCCTAAACCCTAAACCCTAGACCCTAAATCCTAAACCCTAAATCCTAAACCCTAAATTGTTGGATCAGTTTAGTTTTTTCTCCGTTGTTGTTACTACGGAACAGTCTAAACCCCAAACCCTACCCCCCAAACCCTAGACCCCAAACCCTACCCCTGAAACCCTAAACCCTAAACCCTAAACCCTAAACCCTTCTGTGTTGCTGCTGCAGTGCGAGGACGACTTGCTGCCTCTAACAGCTCTTCCCCTTATACTGCAGGCTGTGGGGGCCCCCTGCAGCAGCAGAAGCCGAGTGTTCTGTACAAACCTCTGTAGAGCTATGAAGCAACAAATCGCCAGGTAGATAGGGTTTACTTGCTAGGGTTTACTTGCTAGGGTTTACTTGCTAGGGTTTACTTGATAGGGTTTACTTGATAGGGTTTACTTGCTAGGGTTTACTTGCTAGGGTTTACTTGATAGGGTTTACTTGATAGGGTTTACTTGCTAGGGTTTACTTGACAGGGTTTACTTGATAGGGTTTACTTGATAGGGTTTACTTGATAGGGTTTACTTGCTAGGGTTTACTTGACAGGGTTTACTTGATAGGGTTTACTTGATAGGGTTTACTTGATAGGGTTTACTTGCTAGGGTTTACTTGTTAGGGTTTACTTGCTAGGGTTTATTTGCTAGGGTTTAATGATTAGGGTTGCTTATTAGGGTTTACTTGTTAGGGTTTACTTGTTAGGGTTTACTTATTAGGGTTTACTTACTAGGGTTTCGTAATTGGGGTTTAGGGTTTTAGGGTTTGATAATCAGGGTTCTAGGCTAAAGGACGAGGGTCTGAATGATGCAGACAACACACTCTGTTGGGAGGTTGAGGGTTTAGAGCGTAGGGTTTAGGGTTTAGGGTTTAGGGTCTAGGGTTTAGGGTTTAGGGTTTAGGGTTTAGGGTTTGTCTTGTGAAGGTTGGAGCCTGGTACGCCCTCTCAGCATCTAAATGAACTCAGTTTGGCGGAGTTCGAAATCTTCCTCTGTCAACTTGCATTCTCAAGTGCTACAAACCCTAAACCCTAAACCCTAAACCCTAAACCCTAAACCCTAAACCCTAAACCCTAAACCCCAAACCCTAGCTATCACCGTCTTTGTTGGTTTTAATGCATCAACTGACTACCAACGGACTGCCCTGGAGGTCTGGCTCTTCCGCCTGTAGGAGGACCTGAGGATTAGGGTCTAGGGTTTAGGGTTTAGGGTTTAGGGTTTAGGGTTTAGGGTTTAGGGTTTAGGGTTTCCTGCTGCAGTGCAGAGCATATCGCCCCCCCCAATGATTCACCGCGGCGTCGCTCTTAGCCCCAAAACAGAAAGAGGAGCTCAGATATTTTCTCTTCTCTATCGCATCAAGAGAGAAGGAGGCGAGCTGCTGCTGCTGTTGCTGCTGCTGTTGCTGCTGTTGCTGCTGCTGCTGTTGCTGCTGCTGTTGCTGCTGCTGTTGCTGCTGCTGCATCCCGTGTCACAGTCTACTTAGTGCCTCTTTTAGCTTCTTTCTTCTTATGGCTTTAAGACCTACAGCAGCAGCAGCAGCAATAGCAACAGCAGCAGCAGCAGCAGCAGCAGCAGCAGGAACTGCAGCAGCAGCCTTCTCATTTCTTTTGCTTCGTCTTCTCCATAGTTGGCCTTGGCATTCGATCCCACATCGAAAGCATTTATACAGGGTTTAGGGTTTAGGGTTTAGGGTTTAGGGTCTAGGGTTTAGGGTTTAGGGTTTAGGGTTTAGGGTTTAGGGTTTAGGGTTTAGGGTCTAGAGTTTAGGGTTTAGGGTTTAGGGTTTAGGGTTTAGGGTTTAGGGTTTAGGGTTTAGGGTTTAGGGTTTTCTACAGAGGTGCCTGGGTCTCGAACCTCCTGTCTCCCCCCATTAATAAAAACCTGTGAAGCTCGTTTAGCTTCTCGTCATGCTTCTCTTCTAGTAGAGAGCATAAACTGTCTCCTTAAGGCAGGTGTCCCCTTTCAAAGATTACCTGCAGGTACACCCTAAACCCTAAACCCTAAACCCTAGACCCTAAACCCTAGACCCTAAACCCTAGACCCTAAACCCTAAACCCTAAACCCTAAACCCTAAATCCTAAACCCTAGACCCCAAAGGCAAACATGAAACGCATGCCCTAGCCACAAACCCTAACCTCAAACCCTAACCACAAAACCTAACCTCAAACCCTAACCTCAAACCCTAACCCCA
>OY986946.1:5020946-5025946 GCA_963920595.1 Eimeria praecox | reverse complement strand
TAGCTAGCTAGCTAGTAGCCTAGCTAGCTAGCTAGCTAAGCTACCTACGGCGGCTAGCCAGAACAGTCAGCTGAGACAGCTAGCTAGTACGCCTACCCTCTACAGCTAGCCAAACTCCTCATAGACACAGCTAGCTACCACAGCTAGCTACCGCAGACAGCTAGCTCTACGAGCTGCTCTGTGTAGCTAGCTGTGCAGCCCACCATCGGCTAGGCTGCTACCTGAGTCGCTAGCTAGCTAGCTAGCTAGCTAGCTAGCTAGCCAGGAAGACGTAGCACCCCCTCTCCTGGCTGTTTCGTTTTCAATAAACTCTTCTTTCGCTCTCCGCCGAAATTCAATGAAAAATCTCAAAAATTATGACAGCTACAGTACTCCCCTGCTGCTGCTGCTGCTGCTGCTGCTGTTGCTGCTGCTGCTGGTGTTGCTGCGGATGCTGCTGGCATTGCTGCAGCAGCGGCATTGCTGCTGCTGCAGCACTGACAGACAGCAGAGCGCCCGAGGAAAAGCAGCAAAGACCTGAGAGGGCCTTGCATGCAGCTGCTGCAGCAAATCAAGTAGCTGCAACAGTAGAAGCAGCAGCAGCAGCAGCAGCAGCAGCTGTGTTGCTGCTGCAGCAGCATCTGCAGCAGCAGAGCTGCTGCAGCAGAACTGCAGCAGCAGAACTGAAGCAGCAGGACTGCAGCAGCAGGACTGCAGCAACGACAGCAATGGAGTTGCAGCAGCAGCTAGTATTCTGCTGCTGCAGCAAACCGTTGCCTGGAGGCGCCCCACACCTGCTGCTGCTGACCAGTGGTCATGTACGGCCAGACAGCTGCTGCTTCTTCCTCGGGAATGGAGACACAGTCCCACATCTCTGCTGCTGCTGCTGCTGCTGCCTCTGCTTCTGCTGCAGCAGCAGCAGCTGCTGCTGCTGCTTCTGCTGCAGCTGCCTCTGCTGCTTCGGCTGCTGCTGCTTCTACTGCAGATGCTTCCGCCGCAGCTACTTCTGCTGCTGCTGCTTCTGCTGCTGCTGCCGCTGCTGCAGCGGCTTTCGCTGCAATAGTCCCCGCTGCTGCTGTTTCTGCTGCTGCTGTTTCCGCTGCAGCTGCTTCTGCTGCTGCTGCTGCTGCTGCAGCTTCTTCTGCTGCTGCAGCTGCTGCTGCTGCAGTGCCGTCTGCTGCAGCTGCTTCAGCTGCAGCAACTGCGGCTGCAGCATCTTCTGCTGCAGCTGCTTCTGCTGCAGCTGCTGCCGCTACAGCTGCTTGTGCTGCTGCTGTTTGTGCTGCTGCTGCTTCCGTTGCAGCTGCTTCTGCTGCAGCTGCTTTTACTGCAGCATCTTCTGCTGCAGCTGCCTTTGCTGTAGCATCTGCTGCTGCTGCAGCAGCAGCAGCATCTTCTGCTGCAGCATCTTCTGCTGCAGCTGCTGATGCCTCTGGTGTAGCTGCTTCTGCTGTAGCTGATTCTGCTGCTGCTGCGGCTTCTGCTGCAGCTGCTGCTTCTGGTGCTGCTGCTGCTTCTGCTGCAGCTGTTCCCCCTGCAGGTCCTGCTGCTGCTGCTGCTGTAGCTGCTGAAGCAGGCTCTGCAGCGTCTGCTTCGCCTGCTTCTGTTGGTGCTGCAGTTGCTGTTGCTGCTGCTGCTGCTGCTGCTGCTGCGCTTGTTACAGGTTCTGGTTTTGCAGCCGCAGCTGCTGCTGCTGTTGGTGCTGCTGCTGCTGCTGTCTCTCTTGTCTCTGCGGGTTCAGGTGCTTCCGCTGCTGCTGCTGCTGTTGCTGCTGTTGCTGCTGCTGCTGCGGGTACGCAGCTAGCTGTCTCCCAGTTTATTTGCTGCTGGCGAGCAGCAGCAGCAAAAGATAGTTCTTCTGCTGCAGCAGGAGGTGTTGCGGTTGTGGAGTTGCTGCTGTCAGTGCAGCAGCTGCTGCAGCAGCTGCTGCAGCTGTTGTGGGGGCTGTTGCTGCTGCTGCTGCAGCGAGCGCAGCAGCAGCAGCAGCAGCAGCAACTGCTACTACTCCTACTACTACTACTGCTGCTGCTGCTGCTGCTGCTGCTGCAGCACCAGTCCTTCGCCCCCACAGCAGCCCTAAGAACTGCTGCTGAGGAGAAGCAAGCAGCAGCATCAGCAGCAGAATGTATATCGTTAAGAGACAGCTCAAGAGACAGCAGCGGGAGGGGCAGATCGTCTCTCCCTTCTAGCCACACACATTTATCTGCAGCAGCAAAACCACACAACACCCTCCTGCTGCTGCTGCTGCTGCTGCTGCTGCTCAGGGTGCTGCTGATGTTGATGTGAATGCTGTTGGTGTTGGATTCATGCTACTTTTAGGGTCTTGCTGCTGCTGTTGCTGCTGCTGTTGCTGCTGCTGTTGCTGCTGCTGCTGCTACTGCAAGCTCTGTATTGATGTACTTATTCGGCTGTTTGTTTATAATTACAAACACTGTCTCTCTAATAGCTGCTACCTGCTTCTGTCTCTGTCTCTCTGTCTCTATCTCTCTATCTCTATCTCTATCCCTATCTCTATTTCTATCTCTATCTCTACCTCTATCTCTATCTCTTCATCTCTCTGTCTCTTCTTCTCTTAGCTTACCGCTGCTGTGTTGTGAGGGGGCTGGGGCGTCCCCTCTGTCTTGTTGCTGCTTGTTCTCCTTAGAGAGCCCTTGGGGGGCCCCCTGGGGGGCCCCCTCAGGGGCCCCCTGAGGGGCCCCCTGGGGGGCCCCCTGGGGGGCCCCCGGCGGGCCCCCTGCTGCACGTATTTTCAACTCATCTTGCAGCTCGTGCAGCAGCTGACGCACTGCAGCCTCCTTCCTAGGCGGCAAGCCCATCAAAGGGGAGGGGGGGGGGCCCCCTGGGGGCCCCTCCTCAGTCTCAGTTTTTTCTATAAACTCAGAAAGAGCCATAGATATAGGAGGCAGGAGGCTGCCTGCTGCTGCTGCTGTTGCTGCTGCTGCTGCTGTTGCTGTTGCTGCTGCTGCTGCTGCTGCTGGTGCACGGGCTGCTCTGCTGGTGGCGGTGTCTGCAGCAGCAAATACAACAAGATGTGTTGTTGACTCTGAGGGTAGAGAGGAGAGTTTATTTAAGTAGTTCAAAGGAAATACCAATTTAAATGAGTTTCAAGAAACCCCACAAAATAAAACCCTAAACCCTAAACCCTAAACCCTAAACCCTAAACCCGTGCTGCGGTGTTTGACTGGCGGGCGAAGGCCGCAGCATAGGTGAAGGAGATGAAGTAGAGGATTTAAAAGAGTAAAATAATATAAGAATTCAATAAAAACAAACAAACAATACAGAGAAAGAGAAGAAGAAGGATGAGCCCGACAGCAACACACGGGCGTCAGAGTCTGGGGGTGGAGCGGTCGCAGCTGTCTGTACACCCCGTTGTCTTTTGCTGTATCTATTCACTAGAAAAATAAAATATTATTATATTCATAATAATTAATTAGATATTGTAGCCCCTATTTACTCTTATCTTCGCCCCTTTAGAACGCAACTCACAGCCTAAATCGCAATGCTGCTGCTGCTGCTGCTGCTGCTGCTGCTGCTGCTGCTGCTGGAGACAGAAAACTCAGGTGTACATGCAGCTAAAACAGAAACCTTAGCTGTACAGACACTTGACGCAGATACTTTAACTGTATATGCAGCTGCCATACAAAATTTCAGGTGTACGCGCAAGTGCAACGGGAAGTTCTGGTGTATAGGCAGCTGCAGTAGAAACCGCAGGTGTACAAGCAGCTTCAACAGAAACTTCGGGTGTATAGGCACCTTCAACCGAAACCTGAGGTGTACAGACAGCTACTGTTGAACTCCTCACTGTACAGGCAGCTAGAGCAGCATCTTCATCAATACTTGTCCTCTAAGAGACACAAAATATAATAATGGGGGGAGGAAGTTGTTTGAGAAAAAAACGCTGACACTGGGAATCGAACCCGCGCGGTGGCTGTGCCTCAGCTGTTAAGTTCTTGCTAGTGTACTCTAGAAATATCGGGGTGTACGTACACCGCAATTCAGCGGCTGCAGAGCCTTGGGCTCTCCGCCTCTATGCAGCTGCTGCTGCTGCTGCTGCTGCTGCTGCTGTTGCAGCAGCAGCAGGAAACATGAATTCAGGTGTCTCTGCTTGTTGTTGCTGCTGTAGAAAAGCAGCAGCTGTCTCTCAAGATAGAGACAAGTGCTGCTAGCCAGCAACGAGAGACAGTTAGTTTTTTGTTGTCTCTTCTAAAACCCCACAGACTGCTTATGTTCCTGCTATCTCTTGTGGGGAATAAGAAGAAAAACAACTTAAATAATAATAAACCAATCAACAGCAGCAGCAACAGCAACAGCAACAGCAGCAGCAACAGCAGCAGCAACAGCAGCAGCAACAGCAGCAGCAACAGCAGCAGCAGCAGCAGCAGCAGCAGCTCAACATCAAGCTTAAGTCAGAAGAAAAAATTAAGTTTTAATAATGTAAAGAAAATGTTTATTTGAATAACATGTGTTTCTAAGGTGTCTATCCTAAAACGATGAGGTGGCTATACACCCCAAAGCAGCGCCTTTAAGTTCTATATGAGAAGAGTGCGTGGGGTGTGTGTACATACACCTGACGAACTTCTTCTCTTTCGCTGCGTCTTTGTTTTCTATCAAGAAATATAATAAATAATACAAAGGATATACTAAGCTTATACAATATCAGCAGCAGAAACAAACCTACTAGCAGCAGCAGCAAGTAGATCTGCTGCACTAACTGCCTCCGCCGTAGCTGCTGCTTCTACAGCATACACAACAATGAGAACTGCTGCTGCTGCTGCTGCGGCTGCTGCGGCTGTTGTTGCTGCGGTGGCTGCGCAGCGTCCTTAAATCTATACGTGGAGCCTTTGCTGCTATTTGCATGCAGCAGCTGCTGCTCCCACTGCAGCAGCAGCAACAGCAGCAGCAGCAGCAACAGCAGCAGCAGCACAGCTTCTCTCCTCTCACTGTTTCTTCATTTGCTGCCTCTGCGGCTCCTACGTTTTCAACCAAGCCTGAGAAGGTGCTAGCTGCTGCTGCAGTTGCTG
>OY986946.1:4658446-5010946 GCA_963920595.1 Eimeria praecox | reverse complement strand
GGGTTTAGGGTTTGTAGAGGTATTAGGGTTTGTGGTTTTGGGTGTGCTTGTAGCCTATAGAAGGATTTAGGGTTTAGTGTGTAGGGTTTAGTGTATAGTGTTTAGGGTCTAGTGTTTTAGGGTTTAGGGTTTAGGGTTTAGGGTTTAGGGTTTAGGGTTTAGGGTTTAGGGTTTAGGGTTTGGCTGTGTGTGTTGTGTGTAGGGGTTTAGAGCTGGCGCAGCACCCTTTCGGGTTCGTCTTTCAAGAAAACTTTGGGAGCGTGTTGTGGTTAGCTGTGGGGGCCACCCTCTGCAGCTCTCTCCTTATTGGGAGCCACATGCTAGGAGCAGGTGCTGCTGCTGCTGCTGCTGCTGTTGTTGTTGCTGCTGCTGTTGTTGCTGGTGCTGCTGTTGTTGGTGGTGCTGGTGTTGTTGCTGGTGCTGCTGTTGTTGGTGGTGCTGCTGCTGTTATTGCTGCTGCTGTTTTGGATGCTGCCAGCGAGGGCTTCAAGGGGTTCGACGCCCTCTGGTTTTGGATGCTGCTGCTGCTGCTGCTGCTGCTGCTGCTGCTGCAGGTCTGCTGCTACCGGGTGTCTCTCTAACCCCTCGCCGAGCATTTGCTGTTGGGGCTTTGATATCTTCAACAGATCCTGTCGCCGTGTTGAGTGCTTTTAGAGATCTACGAGCCAAGTTGTTGATACATGTCCTGGTAATATATACATTATATATATATATATATATATATATATAGATAGATAGATAGATAGATAGATAGATAGATAGATAGATAGATAGATAGATAGATAGATAGATAGATAGATAGATAGATAGATAGATAGACAGATAGATAGATAGATGTATATATATATATATATATATATGTAGATAGATAGATAGATAGATAGATATAAATATAGATATAGATATAGATATAGATATAGATATAGATATAGATATAGATATAGATATATAGATATGTGGATATGTAGATATGCAGATATGCAGATATGTAGATATAGATATAGATATATATAAACACTAAACCCTTTAAAGGGGGGGGGGAGATGGAGACTGAGAGAGGAGAGAGGGAGGGAGAGGGGAGGGAGGGGGAGGGAGTGTGGCCTCTCTGGAGTGAACAAGGCTAGCCGTTGAGAAGCTACAGAGTCTTGTGCTGCTGCTGCTGCTGCTGCTGCTGTTTGAGTTGCTGTGCCTCGTATAAGAGGCGTGTAGAGAGTGTTGCTGCTGCTGTTGTTAATGGATTTGCTGCTGCTGCTGCAGCAGCAGATCCATGAACAGCAGCAGCAACAACACGGAAAGAGGTGCTGCTGCAGCAGGACGTTTGCTGCTTTGCTGCTAGCATGAGCGAAGGGGGAGAAGCAGCAGCTGCTGCATTTGCTGCTGCTGTTTGTGTTTGTGTCTTTACACTTGTTTTGTTTATTTGTTGTTAGGTATTTGGAGAGAGCCTACTAAACGATGCGGTGACACTTGTCTTGTATAGGGCTATTGCTGATGAAGAGGCAGACAGAGGGTTTGCTGCTGCTGCTGCTTCTTTCTTGTTTACGTTCTTAGCATCCACAGTCCTCGGACTCCTTACTGGGGCTGTTGCTGCACTTGTATGTGGCTGCTGTTGCTGCTGTTGCTGCTGCTGCTGCTCTTGTTGTTGTTGTTGCTGCTGCTGTTTATATGTGTGTTGCTGCTGTGGTAGTTCCGGCTGCTGCGGGTGCTGCTTCGCGCGTCGCTGCTGCTGCTGTTGCTGTTGCTGTTGTTGCGTCTTTGCAGCAGGGAAGCGGTGATGCCTGCGCTCTAGCAGATGTTACGGCTTAGGGCTGAGGGTTTAGGGTTTAATGTTTAGGGTTTAGGGTTTAGGGGTTAGGGGTTAGGGTTTAGGGTTTGTGTATTTTCTTAGGTGTACAAACATATTGATTGGGACGAGGAAGGCGTGGCGCTCGAGGTGGCGTTGCTGCTAGTCTTTCCGTGGCTGTCTTACCTCATTGCAGATGTATCCCAAACCCTAAACCCTAAACCCTAGCTCCAGCATGAAACCCTAAACCCTAGGCTCATAGAAGGCGAAACCCGTGTTGCTGTTCAGATGTTAAACACCCTCCTTTTGTTCTACTTGCGGGATTGTCTTCTGCTGCTTCATTTGTCTGCCTGTTTCGTTTGTTTGTTGATTGTTGTTTAGGGTCTAGGGTTTAGCTTGTGGGGTTTGGGGATTTGTGGTGTATGAGCAGGGCTGTGGGGGGAGCGGGATCGTCTCCATCTGCTTCTGTGGCATATCTATGGGGAAGTATGCATTCGTCAATCTATCGGAGACAGCTCAAGCTGCTTCTAGGGGTATGTATCTGGGGGCTGCTTTCTTATAGGGGGCCCTGATAGGGTCTCTCTAATATTGTTTAACTTTGGCTGTTGTGTGAGTTCTGCCGCAGCTGTATTTGGGGCTTTCGCTCTCTTAACGGAGTGTCTCGCCTTCGTCTTTCTAGGGTTAGCCCCCTTCTCTTTTGATTTACTGTCTCTACAGGAAGCTGGCCTCTTTCTTGCAGGTGGTCTCGCTGCTGTTATTGCAGCAAGGTGAGCATACACCTGAACATGAGCTCAACCCTTGTACTTGCTCTCCTCCTCTTGAAGTTGCAGGTGCAGCGAGGGTCTTCGTTGCAAGCTCAGGACGTCTAACAATCCGCCCCAAACCCTAAACCCTAAACCCTAAACCCTAAACCCTAAGCATCTGGAGCAGGTAGTGATTGCTGCTTTGTGTTCCGCGACTTCAGGGATGGGTGGGGGGGTTAGGGTTTAGGGTTTAAGGGTTTAGGGTGGGCCTGAGAATGTGTTCAGGGCTATTAGTGTTTACTTAACCTGTTTCCTCATGAACTTCTTTAGAGGCCGCAAACGCTTGTCTATGAAAGAGCAGCACGCCATCGCGTTGTGTGGCTTGAGGGGAACAGTCGGTCAGTATATACCCTGAGCCTAAGGACCGCGGATGTGCTGCAGCACATCCATGGGCTTGCGGGCCACTAGGGTTTAGGGTTTAGGGTTTAGGGTTTAGGGTTTAAGGGTTGCTGTTGTGAGCGTTCTGTACAGCCTTCGCACTCGCGGAAAGGGCTCACCATGACTTTGGGGGTAAAGAAGGGAAGGCCATCCTCACCTTCACGTTAATTGTGGCTCTGGTGTCTGTGCTGCTTATCAGTGCGTTCTCGTCTTCGCCCTTGTGATCAGAGAAGAGGGTTTAGGGTTTAGGGTTTAGGGTTTTAGGGTTTAAGGTTTAGGGGTTAGCGCGTCAGAGTCACCACCAGCATTCAGCCTGCTTATACTCAGCATTGTCGACAGCGAGCTCTCTACCTCTACGTGAGGGGTTTCTGTACAACTGTTGTAGGTGCTAGTAGTAGCTTATATAGTTAGGGTTTAGGGTTTAGGGTTTAACGGTTTATTCTTTGAGGTTTAGGGTTTAAGTGGTAAGGGTTTGTGTGTCACTGGATGCAGCGCCGGCGCTGTTGTTCGCGCTGAGACCGTTGGGGATATTTTTGGATGAGAGTGAAGGGGCAAACGAGGAGACATCCGCTGGGGAACTACCGCTGCACAGCAGCAGCAGCAGCAGCAGCAACACCAGCAGCAACAGCCTAAGCGGTAGTAGGGAGGCTGGTCTGACGACACAGCAACAGCAGCAGCAGCAGCAGCAGCAGAATGAGGTTCCGAGCGGAGCTTGGTGTAGAAACAATTGCTGCACGCTCTTGCGCAGGGCTTTGCGTTTTCTTGATGCTGAGTGGGTTTTTTAAAATGTATTTGCCTTGTTTGTTTCTTTTTGTTTGTTTATATTCTTAATTCTTCTCGAGTTGTTTATCTACTCGTTGCTCATGCATCTGTGCACGTGGCGTTTTCGGGTGTATCCGCAGGTACCTGACACCATTCTTCACGAGCCCCCGTCGGCCTCGCAGACGAACTACAGAGCAGAATGAGGCGGTTGAGCTGCAACAGTTTGCTGCTGATGACAAGCAGCAGCAACAGGAGCAGCAGCAGCAGCAGCAGGAACAGCTCCGGCGACGGGGCAATGAAGTGTATGTCAATCTACCACAGAACACAGAATGCACAGACGTTGATTTGGCTCCTGCAGCAGATCTCGTTGGAAACGGCGATCTGCTGCAGCGGCAGTCAGGTCTAATAGGGCCCCATCAGCCAAGGCCGTGAATGGAGAGCATTCAGAAAGCAGTTCTATTTCTGCTGAACTGTCTACGAAGCGCGCGCTAGTGCTGCAGCTGCTGCGTCAGGTGCAGCAGCTGTTGCTTTTCTTTCTTCTTTGCATTTGCGCTGTGATGGCGGCAGGATAGCCGGCTTTCAAAACTGTTTAGAGCAGCAGCAAGAGCTGCTGCTGCTGTAGCAGACGGAGCTAGAGGGATACAGATGGCTAGACAAGCCTAAGAACATGCTGCGTTGCCCGTATCAACTTCGAAACACCACAGCACCTGTAGAAGCAGTGATGTGGCTGCAGTCCTCAGGCAGACATGAGAATATACAGACACCAAACCACCGCTACACGTACTTAGAGCTAGCAATCTACACTGTCGCCTATTGGCTGTCTTCATCTGTTCAATGCTAGCTGCTGAGGTGTACAGACGCCGGTGGACGAATTAATTGTAGTAGCGGGGCTCTATCTTCTTAGAAATGTATGATACATTTTCTGTTAGTACTGTTCTCTTATGGGGGATATGCAGACGAACGGCAGTCAGTTACAAGCCACCACCAACGAAAGACAGGAAAGACAGGAACAGAAACGTAGGTGATAGAAGTTTGACAGAGACAGAGAGAGGAAGAGAAACATCTCTAACTAGTGCTAGTCCCAGGTGCTTATGAACCCTGCAACACCGCCTCTCTCTATCCTATCTCTGTCTATCGAGTAAGCGAGAACAGCAGACACAGCAAAATGTGGCATTGCCTACTTGGCTAAATATAATTTTGGGGATGGCCTGCCCGGCCACTTTGCGTGGTTTTCAGGGGTTGAATGGTTGTTGTGTGTTAACGTGCTGCTGATGGGAGAGCAAGAGTAGAAACGACCCTTTGAGTGATAGAGATACCCTTCCTCATGGCTGCTTACGAGCAACGCCCCTTCTACGATTGTTTGATGATATTTGTTTTATTAGATTGAGCTGTATGCTGCTCATAGGAAGCAAGAGAACGATGTGTTTCAATGTACTTCTACCCAATGTAGCGAGCAACGACACATTCAAGTTGTAGCAAATGCAGGTTCAAGCAGCTCAATGCTGCTGCTGCTTCCCCTCGTTTCTCTCCTTTCTTTAGATGCAGCTATTCGTGTGCTTGCTGCTGGTGCTGGTGCTGCTGCTAGGGGCGAAAGGGCTGCTTCAGCAATGCGAGGCAGCAAGGACCTTGATACAAGGTAACAATGAACTGAGGGGGCACAAGCAGCTGCTTGCAAGTGCTAGGCCAATGGTAGCAGCTGTAAACCCCCTAGCAGCAGCAACAACAACAGCAGATAGGGCTGCTTCGTCTGCTGCCGACTTGATCCTGCTCAGGCAACAATGCCATGAGCTTTCTTGGGTTTCTTGGGATGACGGCGAGTTGCTTTGGCAGCAGAATAACAGCAGCACTGCAGCAGGCGTAACACCATCAGCTGCTGCAATGCAGGCAGCAGCAGCAACTAATGTGCTGTTGCTACAGCAAACCGCCGCAGGATATCCCCCACAGACACGCTGCTGAGCACAGACAACATATAGCCTAACAACCTTCTGAAATGCGAATACATTTTAGAAGCCCGCTGCAGCAGCTCCTGCTGCAGCTGCTTCTACTGCAGCTGTTTCTGCTGCGGCTGCTTCTGCTTTAGCTACTTCTTCAGCTGCTGCTTCTGCCGCCTCTGCTGTCCCACAAACAAAAGTGCGGAGTGGGCATGGGGGATCAGTGGCTGGTGTTTAGGGCTTAAGGCGTGATAGTACTGATAGTGTATTCATAGCTCTTCGTGTATATACTCTGCCTGCTCTCTCATGGGTTCTTTCAAAGGCAACAAGCACTCATCAATAAAAGAGCAGCACGCCATTGCAATGTGGGGTCTGAATGAAGCAGTTCGTCCGTACAAAGCCTCGGCGTTCGACCCATATCCCTGGATGGCGTATGGGCATCGCGGTTTTGTTGTTGTTGTTGTTGGGGGGGGGGGGGGGTGGGGCGGGGGGGGGGTTTGGGGTCCGCATTCTAGGAGTCGCAGATCCCGCTAAGGGTCTGTTGTTTTTAAGGGTTTAAGACTTAGGGGTTTTGAGTTCAGGGGCTGTGTTTGTATGGGATTGTGGGCAGTCTTCGCTGCATTGGTGGGATGGCCTCAACGTGAATTTGATGGTTGCGAAGGGAAGATCATCTTCACCTTCCCGTGGGAGCTGCGCTGCTTCTTCGTGCGCCACATTCTTACAGATTGTGATTGATGTTTGGGGTTTTATGGCTTAGCGTTTCGGCGGTAGCGCCTAATGGCTGATACTGCTCAGTCTGTCGAAGGCCGACGTACAAACCGCGAGCCCACTGCCTCCTTGAGTGGCTTCTGCGGAAGTGTTGCTGGCAGAAGTAGCGTGTAAGGGTAGTGTTTAAGGCTTGCATGTCCTTGGCTTGAGTGTCGGCACTGAGATTCGCGAGGAAGAAGTCGTTGTCTTAATATTTTGGCGCCCCTCATGTAACGAGAGTCCTCGGCCTTAGCCAAGGACACTCGCGAGTTGCAAGAGAGTCAAAAGCTTAAGACAGAGCTCTCAAAAGACAGCGCGGATGGCCTCCACCCCTGGATACAACGGGCCAAGGGGCTGGAGCTGGTGGGGCCACGGGGTAGCCAGTTACGGGCTGCAACGCACCTTGTGGAAACAGTGCTGCCATATACGCATGCGCCTTAGCCTCACATGCGCGCACAACCAGTCCTCTTGTTACATGTGTAACCGTGTAGGCCGTAGTGTAGATACTCATTAAACACGTGCTTGGCCCTCCACTGCCAGCCTGCGAGTAACTGAAGTAAGAGTACTAACATCACACAGGCCATGCCACGCGTGAAGGCAAACAACACTATCACAGGGTTAAACAGCACTGTCTGTATTCTCACTGGCCCCTCTGTGAGCCCGGCTTCATGATAATAAGATTCTCACTCCCTGGGGCTATCAACTAGATGTTCGCAAGTAATAAGCCACAATCAAAAGCCTGCACAATAAAGAGAGTATACCCGATTACTAAGCTTCCCGTGTATGTTCTGAATTCGAAGAAATATATATTTCAAATTATATCCCTTGAAGTTAAAATTTCTACACTTTTCTACATTATTGATCGAATTTTTCATGACGATCTGTTCAAAACCTGCAAGCTTCAGCGGGCTAAGCTCCGTTTCGTTCGTTAGGTCGTGCTCTACAGAAGGGTGGGTTACGTATAATAGATGAATAGTATTATAACCAAATGTGTCTTTTTTAAAAAAAACATGAAAATATAGATATTACCATCCTATAACGTTCAACAATAGATTAAGTGACCACGGGCTTTCCTTTGCCTAGCAATCAACCAGTGTGGTTCTGTCCTGGTTCGTCAAGCTCTTACCTAGGGCCACCTGAGTGGTTGCATTTATTACAATTAGCATACAATTTTTCTCTATTAGGTGGGTTTCCAATGGGGGCTCATTTGTTAGTTAATTTCATCAGACTTCTTTTCATTCCCAAAATGTATCGTTGCTTACCCACTCTTTTCGCCTTCCTAGTTTCTATGGCGTCGGCGGCGTCTACTCAACAGGAAAAAGATGAATTCCTTGCTCCTCCTGATGATACTGCGGTGCGGGAGCTTATGGCCCCACCCACATGGAGCTATACAACTGACGGGCAGAAGCGCATAGTTTCGCAAGTGGCTCTCGCTGGGGGCACCTCTCTGATTTTGATTCTCGCTCTCACCTGGGCCATGCTGTACCGCCGCCCCCATCCTAAACAGTCAGATCAACCATCTGGCGCTGAAGACGAAGACGAAATGGAGGACGCAATATCAGTTTCAGTGAGTGCTGGTCAGGCGCATGCAACTGCATTCAACAGGCGGGAGGCACCACAGAGGCCCCCCATCCAAGAGTTTCCAAGATAGATTTTGGTCAAGGCAGGCTTGGCGCATGCAAACACTGAAAACGCGCTGAGATGATCTCCACGTGTGTCGGCAGATGCCATTAAGGTGCTTGAAAATGCACAGGGAAGTGCAGGATACGGGCTCCAGTAATGCGACTCATGTTGTGTTGGCGTAGACGCCACTCCAAAGGCAGGTAAGATTAGGTCTGTGGGCGCTTCTGGAGGCATTTGAATGGCGTACTAGCAGCAAGAAATGGCAATACAGGCTTTCGGCAGTACCTATTTGGGGGACGCAGTGTTGAAGAGAAGAAGAGGCAAGCCCCAGTGAGGACTGTTTAAATTGCTGCAACTGAAATCAAATATCTGCATATTCAAGGAATCAAGAGTGAAGCGTCAGTCATCAGCTGTCTGCTGGCATTGCCCTCTCTTGGTTTCCCCGGCATTTCTTTCTATTGTATATTGCTGGCAACAGCAGCGCTCAATTTTGATTATGAACCACAATTGCGGGGGTGTCCTCACAAATTCAAGGCGTTTGCCCTTTGTGCATGATCGTTAAGACTAGCTACAAGCTGCTCATTCCGCAGAAACGGGCTATTCTTGTTGGCGGCCAAGTAGGGGAGTTCTATCAACTTGACCTTAAATCCCGTGCAAATGACATGAAGGGGGAATCCTTGTATCGACGGCCCTGCATACGCCCTTTCTGAAGTACGACGAGTACAATCTGGAGTGTGGAGGCCTTGTGGGGCTCTTAAGTGTTTTTGTGGAAGCCAAGATGGGTCCGCTTCAGGCAGTGCTTTTCAACAGGTGGGGGAAGTGTGCATAGAGGTTACGTGGCAAGCTACGTTTAAGTATGAGCATGCTTCAAGCGGAGTAGTGCAGGCTCACCTACCACAGGTTGTGGAGAACAGTCACAATTTGACATACTGGTGGAAGGCCTCGCGCGGTAGAGTATCTGCAGTTAGAACTGGCATCGCCATTTCGACAGAAGGTGTAGTGCCAAGTCCGGATGCTTCTGACGGTTCCTGGGTGCAGCGCTCGCAGCAGGGGGAATCTATCCACGTACTGTAGCAGTTGCACCTAAGACCACATTCGCACGCTTTTGACAGCACACGAATGTGGTCTTAGGTGCGAAGCAGCCGGATGGTGAGTTGGCGAGCTTTTTGCAGGCATTCGCTGTCTATGCAGCTAGGTAACCTGTGCGTTGACAGGCCTGAAAGAGGCTAGTTGTGAGCTCATGTGTGGGACTTGGGGCCAGAGTGTCGCTTTCACCATGGTGTAAAGGGAACATTTAATGAATGCCGATGCTGTGGCGATCCACTGGGTACGCGTGTTTGCTTGGACGTGCATGAGTCCCGTTGGCTGTCCAGCGTTATGAGGAGAGTCTGAACGGGTGGTTGTCGATGTGTTAGCGATGGACGGCTGTGGCATAAACGACCAGCGTTGACCCATGCACTGCTGGCCTTGCTGTTGCCTGTGGCGAGCACATGGTGCTCGCTGACGTCTGCTGCGGTTGTGTTTATTTTCTGCGGGACAAGCGATGCGAAGCCGTGCATTTAGATGTTGGTCGATGCATTTATTCTTGTCGCTGCGAAGTGTTTCAACGGAGCGTTACTTCTGCTGGGTTCCATGGTTCTTTCAAGCAACGCTATATCTATATTTCTGTCTATCTATCTATCTATGAATTCATCCATCCATTAGTCAGTCTATTTATTTATATTTACCCATACATATATACTGGAGATAATGTTGCAAGCGCAGGCCGCTGGCAATACCTCACCTCATGCGGCATGGAAGCAGAAAAAATGTTGTTTCTCAGTGCATAGCCGAAATGAAATCACACAGGAAGTGCGTTACATCCAATGGCATACGAAAGCGCATCCAACAGCAATCTATTCTGCGCACGCTAGGCAAAAAGGAGGGCCTTTCTTTGTGCGCGAGCTTTTGCCAAAATAGTACCTTTGCGACCACTGCAGCCATACTGACTTGCGGAAATAGTGCACTTCTAGAGGAATGAATCGTAAGTGTTAATGCAGTACGCACTAGCTGCCATAGTGTTATGTATTGGTGCGGCGTCTCAAGGGTGAACTGCAACTGCGGTGGCAGATAGAGCGTATTTGGCCTTGCTCTGGACTCCAGAATGCGAAATACTTACTGATTTTGGTCTCACCCAGGAGTTTTGAATTTAATTTGCTGGTTAACGTCACGCCACTGTCTCACAGCATTGGCAGCCTACCCAGGTACATACGGCGGTGTGGTTTTGCTGTTATCCTCCATAGGAAAACGCTAGCGCTACACCACTGCACCAACGCCTGCTCGAACAAACCATCACAACTCATTGTATCTAACGCTTATGCCGTGACGCTCCTGGGACCATCTGCCCCTTAGCTCCTTATTATCTGCTTTTGAAAGTGTGCCTTTGCTAGCGCTTTGGTTTCAATTGGGAGCGCTATTAAGCTGGCGTTGAATGAAAAGGGAAGGCGCAATAACCGCTGGGCTGACGCACACCTGAATGGCAAAGGTATGTTAGACGCTGTTAGACATGTGCGCAAAGAAGAAAATGGATGCACCTTTGCCTTATGCAGAGGTGCTGACGTGCCTTCCACAGTGACGGTAGCTCCCCATGTCCGCCCGTATCATCTCCACAAGTCTCTCGGCATTCAACTTGTGTCCAGGAAGGGTAACACCAACTAAACGGTGCTCTATGCGTGTCTGTAGATTATGCAACGTCGGCACGCTGAAGCGCCTTTTTCTGACTGCTACCCTCAACGGAATTTGAAGGGGAGAGGCGCAGCGTCCGGCAGAGCACGATTAATTTTCCTTCCTACCGTCTCGCCGTCAATCTGCGGCCCCTGCTGTGGTATTTCTCAGCATCTACCCTGACTCCGTTGTGTTTGTTGGCAATACCATAAGCATGGGCTTTAAATCGTAGGACATAACTGCACGGAACTCAGATGGATCGGAATGGATCGGACCAGTTTCTAGCTTGCGCGATGTTTGGTGCTCGAGCACCGGCTGGATTGTAGATGCAGTTGTTTGAGGTGCAACGCTCTAGCATGCCAGGGAACTGTCCTTTACTGCGTGAGGCTTTGTTCGTTGGGGTAAGCAGGCTTGCTCACGTTTGCGTGTGCGCCGGTTCCAGCTAAGCGTTTGCTTTTGAATTGATGCGCGGGGCGCAGAACTGAATTATCTTGGAATGGCAAGCAAGGCTTCGCCAGATAGATCCGAACCGCCGACCAGCATTGCTGCCTGGATCTAAGGCGTATTTGGGCATACGCTTTAGATATATCGTGTCTCTTGATTGACCACGTGTTACGTGCCTGTGCATCTACGGCTATTCATTTCGCTTCCGACGGGAAGAGACAAGGAGCCAGCCCAAATGGTGCATTTGGACAAAATCAGCGAGTACGGGTGCACCGTTGGTGCATGCGGGCGGTGTGCATGCCATGTCGAGTATGACTTTCCGAGCGGATGAAAACAGCACAGAGAAGATGCTAAATACAGTGCTGAGGCCGCGTAGTGCTCCGTACAGCACGCGATCAGAGACTGTTTGTTTCCAAGTTTAATGCGCAGTGAGAGACGCGTCGTTGTGCCCTTTTGAAGTTGCATGCAGAGCGCTTACACTAGAATGTATCATGGATTGTCACGTATTAAGCAGATGTAGGATTTTGCGGGGGGCACACCGGAGCCTCCAACTAGCTTTGCGGTTGGGCTATCCGTCAAATCCATGCCGGTTTGCATTACGCGTTAACGAGAACCGTTTTTGACAAACGGTGTCATTTCGTGCTGCCAATACCAAGGCTTATTCGGAAATAGTTCGTGTGCATGTAGTCGCCCGTTTTGCGTTGGACGCTCGTTGTGTGCCCCAAAGCATATTTTGTTTTGCACGAGGAGCTGATACTCTAGCGGTGAACCCGCATAAGGTGTTCGGAGGTGTGCGATTTGTTGGTGCTTGGGGGATAAATTTACCTGGCATCCCAATTTGGTGCGCGCCTTGACCGTTGTGGCTTCGGGTGAAGCTTGTACGTTTCTGCAGAAAGGTGTTGCCAGGTAATAGCGGGCCTGAGTTCGTATGTCCATGCTGCACCTGAGCCAAACCGGTCTCTGTGAGCTTGCTACTCCGTTGCTGAAGCGCACTGGTGTGTGGCTGAGCACCTCACACAATTCGCATTCAACACAATCATCCGCCTGCGGCTCTCGCTGATTTGATATCCGGGGCTTATAGGAGGTACCTGCCGATGGCTGCTACCTCTTGATAGGATGCGGCAAGTGTGCAAGTCCTACATCCACTACACAGCCGCGAGTCTCAAGTTTTTGTCCTATAAGAACGTCGAACGTGAATTTGTGGCATTTTCGTGCACCGAACAGCTAAGCCCGCCAAGTTAGAGTGCAACCATTAAACCTCCCGACTTGAGCGGCGTGCTGAGGTCCGGGTGGCTGTTGAATGCATCAAGGACAGCTATGAAGATGGATGCGTCTGTCACCTAGCGCAGTTGGTGTCTAGGAGTTTTGGTTATATCCTTAAGGGAGAGTCGGTGCTTTTTGAAGTAGTAACTTGAGGGGAAAATCTTTGCCAACCACTCCATATTGCAGTAGAAAGCCGCTAGAAAGGGCTACCATGATTGCAAGTGTGGTAATGCTGTCCACATGAGCACGCAGACATGGCATAATCCAGGCCTGCCGAAGGATTATTTCAACTTCTGCATTTCCATATGTGGCATCGTGTGCGTGCATGTAGGGTCTGACAATCGTGATCTACGTTGCCGGAGTTTAATGGTTATGGCTTAGCAGTGGGGGGTATATTTGTAGCATGCGCCTGCAGATGGCTTAACGCGCAATGGAGGCTGGTAAGCCTGCGAGAGGCGGCATCAGTGCGACTCTTTAGGCTGGTTGCTCTGATCGCCCCAGTCAAAACCGTGCATTGGCAAGAGGAGGCCAGCTTTTGAGGGGAAACCCTTTGACGCTTATTTTTGCGGCCAATGCATCCTGGATGTGCATATGTTCTTCCACGTACAACACCAACAACTGAGCAGCTACAGCTATAGGTACTGGCAAGAAGGTTCATGGCTGTAAGGATTCGACACCTGGGGAAATCAAAGATTGCTGGTGGCAATGAGGGGTGTTTCTGGGGGCTTAGGCGCCAAGGTTATCTTCGTTATGTTTTGGCTTTTGCTTGCACACGTGGGAGAACCATCTTGAATGCGTCAGCTTTCTTGCATTCAAAAAGTTTCTCATACGTGTGCGAGCACTTTGCCACCGAAGCACCATTGCCATTCGCTACAATTTTTTTGCCAGGGAGAAGCAGCAAAATGGTACTTCATAGCTGATTAGGCTAAGCCTGTTTATTCGGTGCAGCGAGTCCGTCATCGCCCAACGCATACGATGATTGGTGTGCAGTTGCATTAGTGGCACCGCGGTATGGAAATGATACACGAACTGAAGACGGCGTATTATTCCATTATGTGGCCTCTGCTGTAGAATTGCGGAATCAGTGCAGGCGGATAGGGACCTAGCGCCATCACGGTACTGCATGTTTGGCGTAGAGCCCTGAGAGAGATCAACTTGTTCGGTCACAAAAGCTTTCACCTTCTGTTCTATCGCATTGTAAGGAGCCCACAGGAGTTAAAAAAAGTGATCGGGCCTTCAACTCACGTTTGAGTACAGTTGGCTCACGCCTGCTCGAAGCACTCAATCACTGCGACGTGTCGTTGGCCAAACCAAAGTGGCACATGCTGAGCTGTTTGCCAGTGCTTGTATCAGCATCTTCCTTGCAACACCAAGATGGCTGCTGAAGACCTGCCTCTGGACGAATTCATTTTGGATGCTAGTTTGACACCCGCTGCACAGCGCAGCACGGCAAAGCTTGCTAGGGGAGGGAGTAAAAATCACTGGATTCATGTAGAAAGATGTTCATGCAGGTGTGCCCCCTGCCTCTATGCAACACAGCTAGTACGCAAATGAAGGTTGCATATTTGTTTTTAGCCACAGATGAACTGCTCCAGCGTCGATCGCATTTCTCAACCATTAATATAACGTGTTGAACGGCGTTTGCGCCACTCATGCTTAATACTGTATGCTCTATGGAGTCCCCTGTACAAAAAGTGCCATTTGCCAGTGGAAGCTTTCAGTGTCTACATTCGCTTCAAACGCATCATCAAATGCGTGGATGAAAACTCTGCTTTGTGGATGCCTGGATGCAAGTGACTGCGAACTGCGAATATTGCAAACACCAGCTGTTGAGCGTCCGCCCGCTTCTACATCACTCCAGAAAGTTTGTCACTGGCACGCCTAATGCCGCTGAATACCCGACAAGAAATCAGCGCAAGGCTTACATTTTGGCCGGAGCAGATGGAGGTGCAACGGGCACATTTTGTAATTGAACGAATTCATGGGTGTGGTGCTGACGCTCACAGTACTCTAAGCTGATTGTTGGAAGGTATGCGGTCCTTTCCGGCACTCATCATATTAGCAAAAGGGTCCTTGCATCAGTTGCGTGTTCTTTGCTCAAAGTGCGATCCACTTGTGAGGAACAAGGCTCCTGCGTGCGTTCAGGGGGATCACTCCAACACCGGTCGGGCTGAGACTCCGGGCCTCTGATGAAGAAGTCAGCGAGCTGGAGAACTATTGCGTTTAGATTGGATTAGTGGTAGCGTTTGCTTATTGCAAAGAAGCAAGCCACCGATAGAGCTTGTAACCGGAAGGCGTGCTACGAAACGTTGGCATAGCCCTTGCCAGGTGAATCAAGGCTAATTGTGACGCGGCATTTGGCCCCTTTGTTGGCGAATGAGTCCCGTTGCTAGCTTGCACGTATCTGAACGGGGCATTTTAAATTTGTGGGCCTGGTTGAAAATGTATGGGGCCTTGGCAGGTAATTTTGGTTTAACCGAACCACTTCGGGTTGGGAGTCTTTCCTCATAAGCAGGGGGGCATCCTGGATGCAACAGCAGCTACTGAGTTGCACGCATTTGAGACTCTTTTAAGATACGATATTGTATGCTGCCTGGCAGTGCTGTCTCATTTGTAAAGATGTTGATGGCTTGCTGCTCCCTCCAGCTGGTGCGTGTGCGGTGGAGACGGCACGACAATAGCTGCACATGCACAGCGAGAGCTTGTCTTCAGGGCCAGTCTGTGCAGCTGACGAGGTTGCACAGAATCAGTTAGTTTTGTCGTCAAATACGGCAACGCGTAGTATATGTGAAGGCGTTGGGTCTGAGTTGCATGCACTCCAATGTGGCAAATACATTCGTTTGCTTAGTAGAGATTGCAGCATAAAGCAGCATCTGCTTTGCTCCAAAATTGTCAGGCCGATGTTTCGCAACCCCTGACATGTAAGGATGGGAAAGCCGCTTTCAGCAGGCCCATGTTGGAGCCGCATCGTTGCCGAGGTCTCGGGGTACTATCAGTTGACCGGCAGCTACTGGGATAGGGCATATTGCGTTGTTCATGACTCACCTGATGCGGTGCTGTAGGAAGTGAGCCATTCCTGGCACGACGCAGGCCTACTGCTTGTGCTGCTGCAGTGCCACAAGCTGCACTGTGGGCTATCCCGCGGGCCTATCTTTGAAGTAGAAAGAATATAGTGCATATGAGAGTTCGGCTTCTGCATTTGTTGTCTGTAAAACTCCACGAACCGAGCTGCTTTATAGCGATGAAAATGTAACGCTGGACAGCCTTGCTAGGCAAACTACACACGCCACGCCACACCAGCCCATAAAACTATGACGAGTCAGGGTGCTCCAGAAGACCCATTTGCAGTGTCCGGCTTGCCTCCTATGGTGAGCGCGCGCATGAGGCTGAAGCAATTAGGCGGATGCATTTTGCAATTGCCTGTTTGCACAGGTTTTGTGTAGGATCCTTTGTGCCACATACTCCTGAACTATCTCCCAGTCAAATATTTTGTAGAGGGGATAGATTCTATGGCATATTTGGCTCCATAATAAAGCATAAACATGAAAGCTGTGCGTGTGGGTGCTGGGTGAGCCGCGGGTGAAGCATATGAGCATGGGCGCTTGTAGGCATGGGCGTTGCGAATTGCTGGCGCTGGCTGGAAAGGACCTCCATAGGCTGCATCCGCCTAGTCGTAGCCTTGCATTCACGCAGTAAGTGGAAATAAAGGACAAAGCCCACGTGTACTCCTGATGTGAGACTTCCAAAAGGCTGTGCTCCCGCTGCATGCTTTCTGTCTGTAGGAAGACGAAACGGTGACATTAGTAGCAAGGGTTGGATTGTGATCTATTGCAAACGAGCAATGTGGACAATAAACGTACAGAGAGGTTTTGGAGCACGAAGTATGCGCATGGGGTGCGGGCTGGGTTTGTTACGCTCAGTCAAAAGGCAGGCGGATGCGCTGGACTTCATCTATACAGAAAATCGTGCAAAACAAAGTTTGTCCTTCTCTGGACGCCGAAAGAAACAACTAAATACAGCGCAGCCCTGATTCGTTTGTGGCTTGCCTTTCTCACTAGAAGTATCGAGCAAGGCAAGCAATTGCTTGCGGAGGTAGCCAGCATGCAGGTCAGCACGCTAATTGAGTGCAAGACGGGTTGATTCCAAATAACCCAGCAAGCAGGACGGATGACGCCACGCCCTAAAAGGCATTTTCCACTTTATGCGTGCTTGCTATTTGCTGACGTGCAGTTGCACGTGCATTTCGGCTCTCATGGAGACTGGCATTTGCGCTGAAGAGGGTATGGTGCTCTCCTTGCTAGCTTCCAATGTGCTTTCAGTAGCAGGTGGTTCTCTGCAGACTATGAGCAATGCTATTAGCATCTAGCCTTTGCGACACGCTCTTAAGCTCCGAAATTTTCCTTATACAAGGACAAGCTGCCATGCGCTGGGCGGTGAATGCGCGCAACGTTTTATCATGCGCTGCGTTTGCTTGTCATAGCACTCGACTACGCTCTTGCTGAGTGCAGACCTGGCTGCAGCTGCTAAACATCAGCGTGCCCAATTCGGTGCTTTCTTGATGCCATGGAAGGTGCGTATCCTGAACGCGTCCTTCTGGTGTGTGCAAGGCAAGTTATGCACTGAGTGTCAGTTAATGGCAGCTTCAATATCCCGATAAAATATGTTTTTCCTTGAGTGGGCCAGGGTGCGGGACTGCTTGGAGGTATCGTAGACGATCAGGCTTCTTTTGCTGCACATTTTGGTATTCTGCGTTTGCACAAGCGGTGAGATTGGGAGATTAAAACAAACTGGAAGTGCGGAACTAACCTGGGGCAAAACCTTTAGCAGCTCTTGCCTGTGGGTGTGAGTGCTCGTCCTGCTACGTGGATTGTGTGTGCCTGTGCACCCCACGTGGATCCATGCTGATATTATTGTGTGGCCACTGTCAGTATCTTACACATGTGTGTACAAGAGGTTCTGGAGTTGTCAAATGAGTATCACGTATTGTGTGGACCATCTAACGTCAGGTTCAGTCTTCACAAGCTGGCCTGAATTCATTAGATGAGCGTGAGCAAAGTTCTCCAACATATCAACTTCAACCAGCTTTTCCCTTCAATAGATACCTAGCGAAGCTGTGTAGCGTTTTATTGGGAGGCATTTTCCACCTATCCACGCAGTTCACCTAGCAACTGCACCCAGATCGTGAGTGAACTGATGACCATTCCGAATCTTGCTTGTATAACGCTCTGTTATGTAGTTTAAAGCATACAGGATTGTGCTTCTCACATGTCGGCTGGCTCTTTGTGGCAGCTGGGAAAGGGGTGGATCGGTGGCGATCTGGCGCACTGTATTGGAGTCGGTGCCTGCTGATTCGCTTTAGGCAGGCAGTGTTGCTGTCTTGAAATGCCTGATTGTCAGGATGTGGGAGGGTCGGGATAGTCTCGGCTGGTGGAGGTCTTCTGTCTCGATTTGGTGTTGCTAAGGCACTCAGGCCGTACTTTCGGAAATCTCTTTGTCTGCTGTAGAGTTTGCCGTTGTGCTCGGGCGCTGTGGCGTTTAGTAAGCATGTTCATGGCTGAGCAGTTTCCGCGCAATGAAAGATGTGCTCTTATAGCGCATCCGCTCATGCGGGTTATTGGTTTTTGTATGGAGGCTTATGGCAGTTGTAAGCTGTAAAGGTGGACGAGCAGGACATGAATGAAATGGGGACTGCTCAGACGCCTGCTGCAGCTGTGGAAGCAATTATCATATTGTGCGGAAAGTGAGACGGCTTTCCAATGCATTAACAACCCCAGGGGATGCGCCTGAAGGCGCTGCTCTCTGCAACGTAAGGCTGGGCAAAGCCTAACACTGCGCAGCTAATCGTGGTGCCCTGGTGGTTTTAGATGGGATCCTAGATATTTTATTGTTCTTGAACCTGTCGGGGTCCATAGGTTTGAGGGATGACACCATGCAGCAGTGTGGTTACACTTGCGTGCATGCGGAAGTGCATGAACGCCGTGTGTAGCTTGCCGAACCCACAATAAAGCTCTAAGAACTAGGTGCACCATGCCGTCTAGGTTTGCAACTGCAGCCTCCTTGTTCCAGGCATTTCATTGCAGGGCTCAGGGCCCCTGGTGGGCAGGTTGAAGAAGGCGATACAGAGCAGACCAGCTCACCATTTAGTTGCCGTGAAGCAGTGCCTCTCACGTCACATGCAGTGTGGTGGTGCAAGGCATACTTTCCATTGGCTGCTTGCCAGCCACGTTCTAGGTTTTTGTTCGTGTACTTCAAAGCGTGGGAAGCCAAGGGGAGGCTTTGGAAGAGCTGCTGATGTGAGATTCTGTTTGGGCTGTGTGGCTTGCGGCGGGTTTTATGGGTGTCGTGGGAGGGCATTCCGGGAAGGCAGGATGTGCTATGTTGGGGTTAGTGTCGTGCTGTGTGAAGGGTGGAGATGTGGATTGTAGTAGTATGAGAGGTGGCGTTAGAGTGAGTGTGGTGCGTGAGTCTGATTGGAGAGGAACGGCGTCAAGAGCGAAGTGGATGGTGCAGTCCGTTAGAACAGTGTCCAGCTTGTAATATTTCGAAAGCGCTGTGGGTGGAGTAGGTTGTGTTTCTTTGGTGGGCAGCGTGGGGTGTTAGGTTGGGAAGTGTTTCTTCCTTGGCTGGTGCCTGTGTCGTCTTGATGGTGATGTGCAGTACATGTGCTGCAGTGCATGTGTTGGCGGGACACGTGATTGGGTTTCATACAAAGCTCCTGTGCATTTGTTTGCGCAAATGTCTGTGCGATCGATGCTTCCAGAAGACCATGCGCTGAATCTTGGGCATTAAGCCTGTGAGCTAGAGTAGCATACCCTAGGATTATTTCGGGCAGGCAGGCTCGGCTGCACTGGAGAGCGGTTGACTTTGATGGAAGAGTTGTTGAGCCGGTCGTTGTGTATAGGAGGAAGTGCGTTGAGTACTGATAATAAGGATGGCGGGCACACGTAGTGGGTTTGCGTGTTTAGTGGCAGGCTGTTGTGTATGTGGTGGTGCGCGAGATTCTTCTTGGGCATTGTGGTTATGTCTGAACGGCGATGCACCTGAAGTGTGCAACTGGCGAAGTGAGGAAGTTGGGGTGGCGTGGTGGAGGATGTGCTGATGCTTGATGTAATTGTTGTAGTGTGTATAGTGGGTTATTTTTTGGGTGTCGTGGTAGAGCATTTCGCGAAGGCAGGATGTGCTAGGTTGGCGTTAGTGTCGTGTTGTGTGAAGGGTGGAGATGTGGATTGTAGGAGTATGAGAGGCGGCGTTAGAGTGAGTGTGGTGCGTGAGTCTGATTGGGGAGGAACGGCGTCAAGAGCGAAGTGGATGGGGCAGTCCGTTAGAACAGTGTGCAGCTTGTAATATTTCGGGAGCGCTGTGGAAGGAGTAAGTTGTGTTTCTTTGGTGGGCAGTATGGCGTGTTAGGTTGGGAAGTGTTTCTTCCTTGGCTAGTGACTGTGTCGTGTTGATGGTACTGTGTAGTACATGCGCTGCAGTGCATGCGTTGACAGGACACGTGATTGGATTTCATGCAAAGCTCCTGTGCATTTGTTTGCGCAAATGTTTGTGCGATCGATGCTTCCAGAAGACCATGCGCTGAATCTTGGGCATTAGGCCTATGAGCTAGAGTAGCATACCCTAGGATTATTTGGGGCAGGCAGGCTCGGCTGCACTGGCGAGCGGTTGGCTTTGATGGAGGAGTTGTTGAGCCGCTCGTTATGTATAGGAGAGAGTGCGTTGAGTACTGATAATAAGGATGGCGGGCGCACGTAGTGGGTTTGCGTGTTTAGTGGCAGGCTGTTGTGTATGTGGTGGTGCACGGTATTCTCCTTGGCCGTTGTGGTTATGTCTGGACGGCGATGCACCTGAAGTGTGCAACTGGCGAAGTGAGGAAGTTGGGATGGCGTGGTGGAGGATGTGCTGATGCTGGATGTAATTGTTGCATTGTGTGTAGTGGGTTATTTTTTGGGTGTCGTGGTAGAGCATTTCGCGAAGGCAGGAGGTGCTAGGTTGGGGTTGGTGGCATGTTGTGTGAAGGGTGGAGATGTGGATTGTAGTAGTATGAGAGGCGGCGTTAGAGTGAGTGTGGTGCGTGAGTCTGATTGGGGAGGAACGGCACCAAGAGCCAAGCGGATAGGGGAGTTCGTTAGAACAGTGTGCAGCTTGTAATATTTCGGGAGCGCTGTGGAAGGAGTAAGTTGTGTTTCTTTGGTGGGCAGCGTGGGGTGTTAGGTTGGGAAGTGTTTCTTCCTTGGGTAGTGACTGTGTCGTGTTGATGGTGATGAGTAGTACATGTGCTGCAGTGCATGTGTTGACGGGACACGTGATAGGGTTTCATGCAAAGCTCCTGTGCATTTGTTTGCGCAAATGTTTGTGCGATCGAAGCTTCCAGAAGACCATGCGCTGAATCTTGGGCATTAAGCCTATGGGCTAGAGCAGCATACCGGAGGATTATTTGGCGCAGGCAGGCTCGGCTGCACTGGCGAGCGGTTGGCTTTGATGGAGGAGTTGTTGAGCCGGTCGTTGTGTATAGGAGAGAGTGCGTTGAATGCTGATAATAAGGATGGCGGGCACACGTAGTGGGTTTGCATGTTTAGCGGCAGACTGTTGTGTATGTGGTGGTGCGCGGGATTGTCCTTGGGCGTTGTGGTTATGTCTGGACGGCGATTCACCTGAAGTGTGCAACTGGCGAAGTGAGGAAGTTGGGGTGGCGTGGTGGAGGATATGCTGATGCTTGATGTAATTGTTGCAGTGTGTATAGTGGGTTATTTTTTGGGTGTCGTGGTAGAGCATTTCGCGAAGGCAGGAGGTACTAGGTTGGGGTTGGTGGCATGTTGTGTGAAGGGTGGAGATGTGGATTGTAGTAGTATGAGAGGCGGCGTTAGAGTGAGTGTGGTGCGTGAGTCTGATTGGGGAGGAACAGCGTCAAGAGCCAATCGGATGGGGCAGTCCGTTAGAACAGTGTGCAGCTTGTAATATTTCGGGAGCGCTGTGGAAGAAGTAGGTTGTGTTTCTTTGGTGGGCAGCGTGGGGTGTTAGGTTGGGAAGTGTTTCTTCCTTGGCTGGTGACTGTGTCGTGTTGATGGTGATGTGTAGTACATGTGCTGCAGTGCATGTGTTGACGGGACACGTGATTGGGTTTCATGCAAAGCTCCTGTGCATTTGTTTGCGCAAATGTTTGTGCGATCGAAGCTTCCAGAAGACCATGCGCTGAATCTTGGGCATAAAGCCTGTGAGCTGGAGTAGCGTAGTCTAGGATTATTTCGGGCAGGCAGGCTCGGCTGCACTGGAGAGCGGTTGACTTTGATGGAAGAGTTGTTGAGCCGGTCGTTGTGTATAGGAGGAAGTGCGTTGAGTACTGATAATAGGGATGGCGGACACACGTAGTGGGTTTGCATGTTTAGTGGCAGACTGTTGGGTATGTGGTGGTGCGTGGGATTGTCCTTGGGCGTTGTGGTTATGTCTGGACGGCGATGCACCTGAAGTGTGCAACTGGCGAAGTGAGGAAGTTGGGGTGGCGTGGTGGAGGATGTGCTGATGCTGGATGTAATTGTTGTAGTGCGTAGTGGATTGTAGTAGTATGAGAGGCGGCGGTAGAGTGAGTGTGGTGCGTGAGTCTGATTGGGGAGGAACGGCGTCAAGAGCCAGGTGGATGGGGCAGTCTGTTAGAACAGTGTGCAGCTTGTAATATTTCGGGAGCGCTGTGGAAGGAGTAGGTTGTGTTTCTTTGGTGGGCAGCGTGGGGTGTTAGGTTGGGAAGTGTTTCTTCCTTGGCTGGTGACTGCGTCGTGTTGATGGTGATGTGTAGTACATGTGCTGCAGCGCATGCGTTGACGGGACACATGATTGGGTTTCATGCAAAGCTCCTTTGCATTGGTTTGCGCAAATGTTTGTGCGATCGAAGCTTCCAGAAGACCATGCGCTGAATCTTGGGCATTAGGCCTATGAGCTAGAGTAGCATACCCTAGGATTATTTCGGGCAGGCAGGCTCGGCTGCACTGGAGAGCGGTTGCTTTGATGGAAGAGTTGTTGAGCCGGTCGTTGTGTATAGGAGGAAGTGTGTTGAGTACTGATAATAAGGATGGCGGGCACACGTAGTGGGTTTGCATGTTTAGTGGCAGACTGTTGGGTATGTGGTGGTGCGCGGGATTGTCGTTGGGCGTTGTGGTTATGTCTGGACGGCGATGCACCTGAAGTGTGCAACTGGCGAAGTGAGGAAGTTGGGGTGGCGTGGTGGAGGATATGCTGATGTTTGATGTAATTGTTGCAGTGTGTATAGTGGGTTATTTTTTGGGTGTCGTGGTAGAGCATTTCGCGAAGGCAGGAGGTGCTAAGTTGGGGTTGGTGGCGCGTTGTGTGAAGGGTGGAGATGTGGATTGTAGTAGTATGAGAGGCGGCGTTAGAGTGAGTGTGGTGCGTGAGTCTGATTGGGGAGGAACGGCACCAAGCGCCAAGCGGATAGGGGAGTTCGTTAGAACAGTGTGCAGCTTGTAATATTTCGGGAGCGCTGTGGAAGGAGTAAGTTGTGTTTCTTTGGTGGGCAGCGTGGGGTGTTAGGTTGGGAAGTGTTTCTTCCTTGGCTGGTGACTGTGTCGTGTTGATGGTGATGTGTAGTACATGTGCTGCAGTGCATGTGTTGACGGGACACGTGATTGGGTTTCATGCAAAGCTCCTGTGCATTTGTTTGCGCAAATGTTTGTGCGATCGAAGCTTCCAGAAGACCATGCGCTGAATCTTGGGCATTAGGCCTATGAGCTAGAGTAGCATACCCTAGGATTATTTCGGGCAGGCAGGCTCGGCTGCACTGGAGAGCGGTTGACTTTGATGGAAGAGTTGTTGAGCCGGTCGTTGTGTATAGGAGGAAGTGTGTTGAGTACTGATAATAGGGATGGCGGGCACACGTAGTGGGTTTGCATGTTTAGTGGCAGACTGTTGGGTATGTGGTGGTGCGCGGGATTGTCCTTGGGCGTTGTGGTTATGTCTGGACGGCGATATACCTGAAGTGTGCAACTGGCGAAGTGAGGAAGTTCGGGTGGCGTGGTGGAGGATATGCTGATGCTTGATGTAATTGTTGCAGTGTGTATAGTGGGTTATTTTTTGGGTGTCGTGGTAGAGCATTTCGCGAAGGCAGGATGTACTAGGTTGGGGTTGTTGGCATGTTGTGTGAAGGGTGGAGATGTGGATTGTAGTAGTATGAGAGGCGGCGTTAGAGTGAGTGTGGTGCGTGAGTCTGATTGGGGAGGAACGGCACCAAGAGCCAAGCGGATAGGGGAGTTCGTTAGAACAGTGTGCAGCTTGTAATATTTCGGGAGCGCTGTGGAAGGAGTAAGTTGTGTTTCTTTGGTGGGCAGCGTGGGGTGTTAGGTTGGGAAGTGTTTCTTCCTTGGCTGGTGACTGCGTCGTGTTGATGGTGATGTGTAGTACATGTGCTGCAGTGCATGTGTTGACGGGACACGTGATTGGGTTTCATGCAAAGCTCCTGTGCATTTGTTTGCGCAAATGTTTGTGCGATCGAAGCTTCCAGAAGACCATGCGCTGAATCTTGGGCATTAGGCCTATGAGCTAGAGTAGCATACCCTAGGATTATTTCGGGCAGGCAGGCTCGGCTGCACTGGAGAGCGGTTGGCTTTGATGGAGGAGTTGTTGAGCCGGTCGTTGTGTATAGGGGAGAGTGCGTTGAATGCTGATAATAAGGATGGCGGGCACACGTAGTGGGTTTGCATGTTTAGTGGCAGACTGTTGGGTATGTGGTGGTGCGCGGGATTGTCGTTGGGCGTTGTGGTTATGTCTGGACGGCGATGCACCTGAAGTGTGCAACTGGCGAAGTGAGGAAGTTGGGGTGGCGTGGTGGAGGATATGCTGATGCTTGATGTAATTGTTGCAGTGTGTATAGTGGGTTATTTTTTGGGTGTCGTGGTAGAGCATTTCGCGAAGGCAGGATGTACTAGGTTGGGGTTGTTGGCATGTTGTGTGAAGGGTGGAGATGTGGATTGTAGTAGTATGAGAGGCGGCGTTAGAGTGAGTGTGGTGCGTGAGTCTGATTGGGGAGGAACGGCACCAAGAGCCAAGCGGATAGGGGAGTTCGTTAGAACAGTGTGCAGCTTGTAATATTTCGGGAGCGCTGTGGAAGGAGTAAGTTGTGTTTCTTTGGTGGGCAGCGTGGGGTGTTAGGTTGGGAAGTGTTTCTTCCTTGGCTGGTGACTGCGTCGTGTTGATGGTGATGTGTAGTACATGTGCTGCAGTGCATGTGTTGACGGGACACGTGATTGGGTTTCATGCAAAGCTCCTGTGCATTTGTTTGCGCAAACGTTTGTGCGATCGAAGCTTCCAGAAGACCATGCGCTGAATCTTGGGCATTAGGCCTATGAGCTAGAGTAGCATACCCTAGGATTATTTCGGGCAGGCAGGCTCGGCTGCACTGGAGAGCGGTTGACTTTGATGGAAGAGTTGTTGAGCCGGTCGTTGTGTATAGGAGGAAGTGTGTTGAGTACTGATAATAGGGATGGCGGGCACACGTAGTGGGTTTGCATGCTTAGTGGCAGACTGTTGGGTATGTGGTGGTGCGCGGGATTGTCGTTGGGCGTTGTGGTTATGTCTGGACGGCGATGCACCTGAAGTGTGCAACTGGCGAAGTGAGGAAGTTGGGGTGGCGTGGTGGAGGATATGCTGATGCTTGATGTAATTGTTGCAGCGTGTATAGTGGGTTATTTTTTGGGTGTCGTGGTAGAGCATTTCGCGAAGGCAGGATGTACTAGGTTGGGGTTGTTGGCATGTTGTGTGAAGGGTGGAGATGTGGATTGTAGTAGTATGAGAGGCGGCGTTAGAGTGAGTGTGGTGCGTGAGTCTGATTGGGGAGGAACGGCACCAAGAGCCAAGCGGATAGGGGAGTTCGTTAGAACAGTGTGCAGCTTGTAATATTTCGGGAGCGCTGTGGAAGGAGTAAGTTGTGTTTCTTTGGTGGGCAGCGTGGGGTGTTAGGTTGGGAAGTGCTTCTTCCTTGGCTGGTGACTGTGTCGTGTTGATGGTGATGTGTAGTACATGTGCTGCAGTGCATGTGTTGACGGGACACGTGATTGGGTTTCATGCAAAGCTCCTGTGCATTTGTTTGCGCAAATGTTTGTGCGATCGAAGCTTCCAGAAGACCATGCGCTGAATCTTGGGCATTAGGCCTATGAGCTAGAGTAGCATACCCTAGGATTATTTCGGGCAGGCAGGCTCAGCTGCACTGGAGAGCGGTTGACTTTGATGGAAGAGTTGTTGAGCCGGTCGTTGTGTATAGGAGGAAGTGTGTTGAGTACTGATAATAGGGATGGCGGGCACACGTAGTGGGTTTGCATGTTTAGTGGCAGACTGTTGGGTATGTGGTGGTGCGCGGGATTGTCGTTGGGCGTTGTGGTTATGTCTGGACGGCGATGCACCTGAAGTGTGCAACTGGCGAAGTGAGGAAGTTGGGGTGGCGTGGTGGAGGATATGCTGATGCTTGATGTAATTGTTGCAGTGTGTATAGTGGGTTATTTTTTGGGTGTCGTGGTAGAGCATTTCGCGAAGGCAGGATGTACTAGGTTGGGGTTGTTGGCATGTTGTGTGAAGGGTGGAGATGTGGATTGTAGTAGTATGAGAGGCGGCGTTAGAGTGAGTGTGGTGCGTGAGTCTGATTGGGGAGGAACGGCACCAAGAGCCAAGCGGATAGGGGAGTTCGTTAGAACAGTGTGCAGCTTGTAATATTTCGGGAGCGCTGTGGAAGGAGTAAGTTGTGTTTCTTTGGTGGGCAGCGTGGGGTGTTAGGTTGGGAAGTGTTTCTTCCTTGGCTGGTGACTGCGTCGTGTTGATGGTGATGTGTAGTACATGTGCTGCAGTGCATGTGTTGACGGGACACGTGATTGGGTTTCATGCAAAGCTCCTGTGCATTTGTTTGCGCAAATGTTTGTGCGATCGAAGCTTCCAGAAGACCATGCGCTGAATCTTGGGCATTAGGCCTATGAGCTAGAGTAGCATACCCTAGGATTATTTCGGGCAGGCAGGCTCGGCTGCACTGGAGAGCGGTTGACTTTGATGGAAGAGTTGTTGAGCCGGTCGTTGTGTATAGGAGGAAGTGTGTTGAGTACTGATAATAGGGATGGCGGGCACACGTAGTGGGTTTGCATGTTTAGTGGCAGACTGTTGGGTATGTGGTGGTGCGCGGGATTGTCGTTGGGCGTTGTGGTTATGTCTGGACGGCGATGCACCTGAAGTGTGCAACTGGCGAAGTGAGGAAGTTGGGGTGGCGTGGTGGAGGATATGCTGATGCTTGATGTAATTGTTGCAGTGTGTATAGTGGGTTATTTTTTGGGTGTCGTGGTAGAGCATTTCGCGAAGGCAGGATGTACTAGGTTGGGGTTGTTGGCATGTTGTGTGAAGGGTGGAGATGTGGATTGTAGTAGTATGAGAGGCGGCGTTAGAGTGAGTGTGGTGCGTGAGTCTGATTGGGGAGGAACGGCACCAAGAGCCAAGCGGATAGGGGAGTTCGTTAGAACAGTGTGCAGCTTGTAATATTTCGGGAGCGCTGTGGAAGGAGTAAGTTGTGTTTCTTTGGTGGGCAGCGTGGGGTGTTAGGTTGGGAAGTGTTTCTTCCTTGGCTGGTGACTGTGTCGTGTTGATGGTGATGTGTAGTACATGTGCTGCAGTGCATGTGTTGACGGGACACGTGATTGGGTTTCATGCAAAGCTCCTGTGCATTTGTTTGCGCAAATGCTTGTGCGATCGAAGCTTCCAGAAGACCATGCGCTGAATCTTGGGCATTAGGCCTATGAGCTAGAGTAGCATACCCTAGGATTATTTCGGGCAGGCAGGCTCGGCTGCACTGGAGAGCGGTTGGCTTTGATGGAAGAGTTGTTGAGCCGGTCGTTGTGTATAGGAGGAAGTGTGTTAAGTACTGATAATAAGGATGGCGGGCACACGTAGTGGGTTTGCGTGTTTAGTGGCAGACTGTTGGGTATGTGGTGGTGCGCGGGATTGTCGTTGGGCGTTGTGGTTATGTCTGGACGGCGATGCACCTGAAGTGTGCAACTGGCGAAGTGAGGAAGTTGGGGTGGCGTGGTGGAGGATATGCTGATGCTTGATGTAATTGTTGCAGTGTGTATAGTGGGTTATTTTTTGGGTGTCGTGGTAGAGCATTTCGCGAAGGCAGGATGTACTAGGTTGGGGTTGTTGGCATGTTGTGTGAAGGGTGGAGATGTGGATTGTAGTAGTATGAGAGGCGGCGTTAGAGTGAGTGTGGTGCGTGAGTCTGGTTGCGGAGGAACGGCACCAAGAGCCAAGCGGATAGGGGAGTTCGTTAGAACAGTGTGCAGCTTGTAATATTTCGGGAGCGCTGTGGAAGGAGTAAGTTGTGTTTCTTTGGTGGGCAGCGTGGGGTGTTAGGTTGGGAAGTGTTTCTTCCTTGGCTGGTGACTGCGTCGTGTTGATGGTGATGTGTAGTACATGTGCTGCAGTGCATGTGTTGACGGGACACGTGATTGGGTTTCATGCAAAGCTCCTGTGCATTTGTTTGCGCAAATGTTTGTGCGATCGAAGCCTCCAGAAGACCATGCGCTGAATCTTGGGCATTAGGCCTATGAGCTAGAGTAGCATACCCTAGGATTATTTGGGGCAGGCAGGCTCGGCTGCACTGGAGAGCGGTTGACTTTGATGGAAGAGTTGTTGAGCCGGTCGTTGTGTATAGGAGGAAGTGTGTTGAGTACTGATAATAGGGATGGCGGGCACACGTAATGGGTTTGCGTGTGTAGTGGCAGACTGTTGGGTATGTGGTGGTGCGCGGGATTGTCGTTGGGCGTTGTGGTTATGTCTGGACGGCGATGCACCTGAAGTGTGCAACTGGCGAAGTGAGGAAGTTGGGGTGGCGTGGTGGAGGATATGCTGATGCTTGATGTAATTATTGCAGTGTGTATAGTGGGTTATTTTTTGGGTGTCGTGGTAGAGCATTTCGCGAAGGCAGGATGTACTAGGTTGGGGTTGTTGGCATGTTGTGTGAAGGGTGGAGATGTGGATTGTAGTAGTATGAGAGGCGGCGTTAGAGTGAGTGTGGTGCGTGAGTCTGGTTGCGGAGGAACGGCACCAAGAGCCAAGCGGATAGGGGAGTTCGTTAGAACAGTGTGCAGCTTGTAATATTTCGGGAGCGCTGTGGAAGGAGTAAGTTGTGTTTCTTTGGTGGGCAGCGTGGGGTGTTAGGTTGGGAAGTGTTTCTTCCTTGGCTGGTGACTGCGTCGTGTTGATGGTGATGTGTAGTACATGTGCTGCAGTGCATGTGTTGACGGGACACGTGATTGGGTTTCATGCAAAGCTCCTGTGCATTTGTTTGCGCAAATGTTTGTGCGATCGAAGCTTCCAGAAGACCATGCGCTGAATCTTGGGCATTAGGCCTATGAGCTAGAGTAGCATACCCTAGGATTATTTCGGGCAGGCAGGCTCGGCTGCACTGGAGAGCGGTTGACTTTGATGGAGGAGTTGTTGAGCCGGTCGTTGTGTATAGGAGAGAGTGCGTTGAGTACTGATAATAGGGATGGCGGGCACACGTAGTGGGTTTACGTGTTTAGTGGCAGACTGTTGGGTATGTGGTGGTGCGCGGGATTGTCGTTGGGCGTTGTGGTTATGTCTGGACGGCGATGCACCTGAAGTGTGCAACTGGCGAAGTGAGGAAGTTGGGGTGGCGTGGTGGAGGATGTGCTGATGCTTGATGTAATTGTTGTAGTGCGTATAGGGGGTTATTTTTTGGGTGTCGTGGTAGAGCATTTCGCGAAGGCAGGAGGTGCTAAGTTGGGGTTGGTGGCGTGTTGTGTGAAGGGTGGAGATGTGGATTGTAGTAGTATGAGAGGCGGCGTTAGAGTGAGTGTGGTGCGTGAGTCTGGTTGCGGAGGAACGGCACCAAGAGCCAAGCGGATAGGGGAGTTCGTTAGAACAGTGTGCAGCTTGTAATATTTCGGGAGCGCTGTGGAAGGAGTAAGTTGTGTTTCTTTGGTGGGCAGCGTGGGGTGTTAGGTTGGGAAGTGTTTCTTCCTTGGATGGTGACTGTGTCGTGTTGATGGTGATGTGTAGTACATGTGCTGCAGTGCATGTGTTGACGGGACACATGATTGGGTTTCATGCAAAGCTCCTGTGCATTTGTTTGCGCAAATGTTTGTGCGATCGAAGCTTCCAGAAGACCATGCGCTGAATCTTGGGCATTAGGCCTATGAGCTAGAGTAGCATACCCTAGGATTATTTCGGGCAGGCAGGCTCGGCTGCACTGGAGAGCGGTTGACTTTGATGGAGGAGTTGTTGAGCCGGTCGTTGTGTATAGGAGGAAGTGCGTTGAGTACTGATAATAGGGATGGCGGACACACGTAGTGGGTTTGCATGTTTAGTGGCAGACTGTTGGGTATGTGGTGGTGCGCGGTATTCTCCTTGGGCGTTGCGGTTATGTCTGGACGGCGATGCACCTGAAGTGTGCAACTGGCGAAGAGCGGAAGTTGGGGTGGCGTGGTGGAGGATGTGCTGATGCTTGATGTAATTGTTGTGGTGTGTATAGTGGGTTATTTTTTGGGTGTCGTGTTAGAGCATTTCGCGAAGGCAGGATGTGTTAGGTTGGGGTTGGTGGCATGTTGTGTGAAGGGTGGAGATGTGGATTGTAGTAGTATGAGAGGCGGCGTTAGAGTGAGTATGATGAATGAGTCTGATTTGGGGGGAACGGCGTCAAGAGCCAATCGGATGGGGCAGTTCGTTAGAACAGTGTGCAGCTTGTAATATTTCGGGAGCGCTGTGGAAGGAGTAAGTTGTGTTTCTTTGGTGGGCAGCGTGGGGTGTTAGGTTGGGAAGTGTTTCTTCCTTGCCTGGTGACTGCGTCGTGTTGATGGTGATGTGTAGTACATGTGCTGCAGTGCATGTGTTGACGGGACACGTGATTGGGTTTCATGCAAAGCTCCTGTGCATTTGTTTGCGCAAATGTTTGTGCGATCGAAGCCTCCAGAAGACCATGCGCTGAATCTTGGGCATTAGGCCTATGAGCTAGAGTAGCATACCCTAGGATTATTTGGGGCAGGCAGGCTCGGCTGCACTGGAGAGCGGTTGACTTTGATGGAAGAGTTGTTGAGCCGGTCGTTGTGTATAGGAGGAAGTGTGTTGAGTACTGATAATAGGGATGGCGGGCACACGTAATGGGTTTGCGTGTGTAGTGGCAGACTGTTGGGTATGTGGTGGTGCGCGGGATTGTCGTTGGGCGTTGTGGTTATGTCTGGACGGCGATGCACCTGAAGTGTGCAACTGGCGAAGTGAGGAAGTTGGGCTGGCGTGGTGGAGGATATGCTGATGCTTGATGTAATTATTGCAGTGTGTATAGTGGGTTATTTTTTGGGTGTCGTGGTAGAGCATTTCGCGAAGGCAGGATGTACTAGGTTGGGGTTGTTGGCATGTTGTGTGAAGGGTGGAGATGTGGATTGTAGTAGTATGAGAGGCGGCGTTAGAGTGAGTGTGGTGCGTGAGTCTGGTTGCGGAGGAACGGCACCAAGAGCCAAGCGGATAGGGGAGTTCGTTAGAACAGTGTGCAGCTTGTAATATTTCGGGAGCGCTGTGGAAGGAGTAAGTTGTGTTTCTTTGGTGGGCAGCGTGGGGTGTTAGGTTGGGAAGTGTTTCTTCCTTGGCTGGTGACTGCGTCGTGTTGATGGTGATGTGTAGTACATGTGCTGCAGTGCATGTGTTGACGGGACACGTGATTGGGTTTCATGCAAAGCTCCTGTGCATTTGTTTGCGCAAATGTTTGTGCGATCGAAGCTTCCAGAAGACCATGCGCTGAATCTTGGGCATTAGGCCTATGAGCTAGAGTAGCATACCCTAGGATTATTTCGGGCAGGCAGGCTCGGCTGCACTGGAGAGCGGTTGACTTTGATGGAGGAGTTGTTGAGCCGGTCGTTGTGTATAGGAGAGAGTGCGTTGAGTACTGATAATAGGGATGGCGGGCACACGTAGTGGGTTTACGTGTTTAGTGGCAGACTGTTGGGTATGTGGTGGTGCGCGGGATTGTCGTTGGGCGTTGTGGTTATGTCTGGACGGCGATGCACCTGAAGTGTGCAACTGGCGAAGTGAGGAAGTTGGGGTGGCGTGGTGGAGGATGTGCTGATGCTTGATGTAATTGTTGTAGTGCGTATAGGGGGTTATTTTTTGGGTGTCGTGGTAGAGCATTTCGCGAAGGCAGGAGGTGCTAAGTTGGGGTTGGTGGCGTGTTGTGTGAAGGGTGGAGATGTGGATTGTAGTAGTATGAGAGGCGGCGTTAGAGTGAGTGTGGTGCGTGAGTCTGGTTGCGGAGGAACGGCACCAAGAGCCAAGCGGATAGGGGAGTTCGTTAGAACAGTGTGCAGCTTGTAATATTTCGGGAGCGCTGTGGAAGGAGTAAGTTGTGTTTCTTTGGTGGGCAGCGTGGGGTGTTAGGTTGGGAAGTGTTTCTTCCTTGGATGGTGACTGTGTCGTGTTGATGGTGATGTGTAGTACATGTGCTGCAGTGCATGTGTTGACGGGACACGTGATTGGGTTTCATGCAAAGCTCCTGTGCATTTGTTTGCGCAAATGTTTGTGCGATCGAAGCTTCCAGAAGACCATGCGCTGAATCTTGGGCACTAGGCCTATGAGCTAGAGTAGCATACCCTAGGATTATTTCGGGCAGGCAGGCTCGGCTGCACTGGAGAGCGGTTGACTTTGATGGAAGAGTTGTTGAGCCGGTCGTTGTGTATAGGAGGAAGTGTGTTGAGTACTGATAATAAGGATGGCGGGCACACGTAATGGGTTTGCGTGTGTAGTGGCAGACTGTTGGGTATGTGGTGGTGCGCGGGATTGTCGTTGGGCGTTGTGGTTATGTCTGGACGGCGATGCACCTGAAGTGTGCAACTGGCGAAGTGAGGAAGTTGGGGTGGCGTGGTGGAGGATATGCTGATGCTTGATGTAATTGTTGCAGTGTGTATAGTGGGTTATTTTTTGGGTGTCGTGGTAGAGCATTTCGCGAAGGCAGGATGTACTAGGTTGGGGTTGTTGGCATGTTGTGTGAAGGGTGGAGATGTGGATTGTAGTAGTATGAGAGGCGGCGTTAGAGTGAGTGTGGTGCGTGAGTCTGATTGGGGAGGAACGGCACCAAGAGCCAAGCGGATAGGGGAGTTCGTTAGAACAGTGTGCAGCTTGTAATATTTCGGGAGCGCTGTGGAAGGAGTAGGTTGCGTTTCTTTGGTGGGCAGCGTGGGGTGTTAGGTTGGGAAGTGTTTCTTCCTTGGCTGGTGACTGCGTCGTGTTGATGGTGATGTGTAGTACATGTGCTGCAGTGCATGTGTTGACGGGACACGTGATTGGGTTTCATGCAAAGCTCCTGTGCATTTGTTTGCGCAAATGTTTGTGCGGTCGAAGCTTCCAGAAGACCATGCGCTGAATCTTGGGCATTAGGCCTATGAGCTAGAGTAGCATACCCTAGGATTATTTCGGGCAGGCAGGCTCGGCTGCACTGGAGAGCGCTTGGCTTTGATGGAGGAGTTGTTGAGCCGGTCGTTGTGTATAGGAGAGAGTGCGTTGAATGCTGATAATAAGGATGGCGGGCACACGTAGTGGGTTTGCATGTTTAGTGGCAGACTGTTGGGTATGTGGTGGTGCGCGGGATTGTCGTTGGGCGTTGTGGTTATGTCTGGACGGCGATGCACCTGAAGTGTGCAACTGGCGAAGTGAGGAAGTTGGGGTGGCGTGGTGGAGGATATGCTGATGCTGGATGCAATTGTTGCAGTGTGTATAGTGGGTTATTTTTTTGGTGGCATGTTGTGTGAAGGGTGGAGATGTGGATTGTAGTAGTATGAGAGGTGGCGTTAGAGTGAGTGTGGTGCGTGAGTCTGATTGGGGAGGAACGGCATCAAGAGCGAAGTGGATGGGGCAGTCCGTTAGAACAGTGTGCAGCTTGTAATATTTCGGGAGCGCTGTGGAAGGAGTAAGTTGTGTTTCTTTGGTGGGCAGCGTGGGGTGTTAGGTTGGGAAGTGTTTCTTCCTTGGCTGGTGACTGCGTCGTGTTGATGGTGATGTGTAGTACATGTGCTGCAGTGAATGTGTTGACGGGACACGTGATTGGGTTTCATGCAAAGCTCCTGTGCATTTGTTTGCGCAAATGTTTGTGCGATCGAAGCTTCCAGAAGACCATGTGCTGAATCTTGGGCATTAGGCCTATGAGCTAGAGCAGCATACCCTAGGATTATTTCGGGCAGGCAGGCTCGGCTGCACTGGAGAGCGGTTGACTTTGATGGAGGAGTTGTTGAGCCGGTCGTTGTGTATAGGAGGAAGTGCGTTGAGTACTGATAATAGGGATGGCGGACACACGTAGTGGGTTTGCATGTTTAGTGGCAGACTGTTGGGTATGTGGTGGTGCGCGGTATTCTCCTTGGGCGTTGCGGTTATGTCTGGACGGCGATGCACCTGAAGTGTGCAACTGGCGAAGAGCGGAAGTTGGGGTGGCGTGGTGGAGGATGTGCTGATGCTTGATGTAATTGTTGTGGTGTGTATAGTGGGTTATTTTTTGGGTGTCGTGTTAGAGCATTTCGCGAAGGCAGGATGTGTTAGGTTGGGGTTGGTGGCATGTTGTGTGAAGGGTGGAGATGTGGATTGTAGTAGTATGAGAGGCGGCGTTAGAGTGAGTATGATGAATGAGTCTGATTTGGGGGGAACGGCGTCAAGAGCCAATCGGATGGGGCAGTTCGTTAGAACAGTGTGCAGCTTGTAATATTTCGGGAGCGCTGTGGAAGAAGTAGGTTGTGTTTCTTTGGTGGGCAGCGTGGGGTGTTAGGTTGGGAAGTGTTTCTTCCTTGGCTGGTGACTGTGCCGTGTTGATGGTAATGTGTAGTACATGTGCTGCAGTGCATGTGTTGACGGGACACATGATTGGGTTTCATGCAAAGCTCCTGTGCATTTGTTTGCGCAAATGTTTGTGCGATCGAAGCTTCCAGAAGACCATGCGCTGAATCTTGGGCATTAGGCCTATGAGCTAGAGTAGCATACCCTAGGATTATTTCGGGCAGGCAGGCTCGGCTGCACTGGAGAGCGGTTGACTTTGATGGAGGAGTTGTTGAGCCGGTCGTTGTGTATAGGAGGAAGTGCGTTGAGTACTGATAATAGGGATGGCGGACACACGTAGTGGGTTTGCATGTTTAGTGGCAGACTGTTGGGTATGTGGTGGTGCGCGGTATTCTCCTTGGGCGTTGCGGTTATGTCTGGACGGCGATGCACCTGAAGTGTGCAACTGGCGAAGAGCGGAAGTTGGGGTGGCGTGGTGGAGGATGTGCTGATGCTTGATGTAATTGTTGTGGTGTGTATAGTGGGTTATTTTTTGGGTGTCGTGTTAGAGCATTTCGCGAAGGCAGGATGTGTTAGGTTGGGGTTGGTGGCATGTTGTGTGAAGGGTGGAGATGTGGATTGTAGTAGTATGAGAGGCGGCGTTAGAGTGAGTATGATGAATGAGTCTGATTTGGGGGGAACGGCGTCAAGAGCCAATCGGATGGGGCAGTTCGTTAGAACAGTGTGCAGCTTGTAATATTTCGGGAGCGCTGTGGAAGAAGTAGGTTGTGCTTCTTTGGTGGGCAGCGTGGGGTGTTAGGTTGGGAAGTTTTTCTTCCTTGGCTAGTGACTGCGTCGCGTTGATGGTGATGTGTAGTACATGTGCTGCAGCGCATGCGTTGACGGGACACATGATTGGGTTTCATGCAAAGCTCCTGTGCATTTGTTTGCGCAAATGTTTGTGCGATCGAAGCTTCCAGAAGACCATGCGCTGAATCTTGGGCATTAGGCCTATGAGCTAGAGTAGCATACCCTAGGATTATTTCGGGCAGGCAGGCTCGGCTGCACTGGAGAGCGGTTGACTTTGATGGAAGAGTTGTTGAGCCGGTCGTTGTGTATAGGAGGAAGTGCGTTGAGTACTGATAATAGGGATGGCGGACACACGTAGTGGGTTTGCATGCTTAGTGGCAGACTGTTGGGTATGTGGTGGTGCGCGGGATTGTCCTTGGGCGTTGTGGTTATGTCTGGACGGCGATGCACCTGAAGTGTGCAACTGGCGAAGTGAGGAAGTTGGGGTGGCGTGGTGGAGGATATGCTGATGCTGGATGCAATTGTTGCAGTGTGTATAGTGGGTTATTTTTTTGGTGGCATGTTGTGTGAAGGGTGGAGATGTGGATTGTAGTAGTATGAGAGGTGGCGTTAGAGTGAGTGTGGTGCGTGAGTCTGATTGGGGAGGAACGGCATCAAGAGCGAAGTGGATGGGGCAGTCCGTTAGAACAGTGTGCAGCTTGTAATATTTCGGGAGCGCTGTGGAAGGAGTAAGTTGTGTTTCTTTGGTGGGCAGCGTGGGGTGTTAGGTTGGGAAGTGTTTCTTCCTTGGCTGGTGACTGCGTCGTGTTGATGGTGATGTGTAGTACATGTGCTGCAGTGAATGTGTTGACGGGACACGTGATTGGGTTTCATGCAAAGCTCCTGTGCATTTGTTTGCGCAAATGTTTGTGCGATCGAAGCTTCCAGAAGACCATGTGCTGAATCTTGGGCATTAGGCCTATGAGCTAGAGCAGCATACCCTAGGATTATTTCGGGCAGGCAGGCTCGGCTGCACTGGAGAGCGGTTGACTTTGATGGAGGAGTTGTTGAGCCGGTCGTTGTGTATAGGAGGAAGTGCGTTGAGTACTGATAATAGGGATGGCGGACACACGTAGTGGGTTTGCATGTTTAGTGGCAGACTGTTGGGTATGTGGTGGTGCGCGGTATTCTCCTTGGGCGTTGCGGTTATGTCTGGACGGCGATGCACCTGAAGTGTGCAACTGGCGAAGAGCGGAAGTTGGGGTGGCGTGGTGGAGGATGTGCTGATGCTTGATGTAATTGTTGTGGTGTGTATAGTGGGTTATTTTTTGGGTGTCGTGTTAGAGCATTTCGCGAAGGCAGGATGTGTTAGGTTGGGGTTGGTGGCATGTTGTGTGAAGGGTGGAGATGTGGATTGTAGTAGTATGAGAGGCGGCGTTAGAGTGAGTATGATGAATGAGTCTGATTTGGGGGGAACGGCGTCAAGAGCCAATCGGATGGGGCAGTTCGTTAGAACAGTGTGCAGCTTGTAATATTTCGGGAGCGCTGTGGAAGAAGTAGGTTGTGTTTCTTTGGTGGGCAGCGTGGGGTGTTAGGTTGGGAAGTGTTTCTTCCTTGGCTGGTGACTGTGCCGTGTTGATGGTAATGTGTAGTACATGTGCTGCAGTGCATGTGTTGACGGGACACATGATTGGGTTTCATGCAAAGCTCCTGTGCATTTGTTTGCGCAAATGTTTGTGCGATCGAAGCTTCCAGAAGACCATGCGCTGAATCTTGGGCATTAGGCCTATGAGCTAGAGTAGCATACCCTAGGATTATTTCGGGCAGGCAGGCTCGGCTGCACTGGAGAGCGGTTGACTTTGATGGAGGAGTTGTTGAGCCGGTCGTTGTGTATAGGAGGAAGTGCGTTGAGTACTGATAATAGGGATGGCGGACACACGTAGTGGGTTTGCATGTTTAGTGGCAGACTGTTGGGTATGTGGTGGTGCGCGGTATTCTCCTTGGGCGTTGCGGTTATGTCTGGACGGCGATGCACCTGAAGTGTGCAACTGGCGAAGAGCGGAAGTTGGGGTGGCGTGGTGGAGGATGTGCTGATGCTTGATGTAATTGTTGTGGTGTGTATAGTGGGTTATTTTTTGGGTGTCGTGTTAGAGCATTTCGCGAAGGCAGGATGTGTTAGGTTGGGGTTGGTGGCATGTTGTGTGAAGGGTGGAGATGTGGATTGTAGTAGTATGAGAGGCGGCGTTAGAGTGAGTATGATGAATGAGTCTGATTTGGGGGGAACGGCGTCAAGAGCCAATCGGATGGGGCAGTTCGTTAGAACAGTGTGCAGCTTGTAATATTTCGGGAGCGCTGTGGAAGAAGTAGGTTGTGCTTCTTTGGTGGGCAGCGTGGGGTGTTAGGTTGGGAAGTTTTTCTTCCTTGGCTAGTGACTGCGTCGCGTTGATGGTGATGTGTAGTACATGTGCTGCAGCGCATGCGTTGACGGGACACATGATTGGGTTTCATGCAAAGCTCCTGTGCATTTGTTTGCGCAAATGTTTGTGCGATCGAAGCTTCCAGAAGACCATGCGCTGAATCTTGGGCATTAGGCCTATGAGCTAGAGTAGCATACCCTAGGATTATTTCGGGCAGGCAGGCTCGGCTGCACTGGAGAGCGGTTGACTTTGATGGAAGAGTTGTTGAGCCGGTCGTTGTGTATAGGAGGAAGTGCGTTGAGTACTGATAATAGGGATGGCGGACACACGTAGTGGGTTTGCATGCTTAGTGGCAGACTGTTGGGTATGTGGTGGTGCGCGGGATTGTCCTTGGGCGTTGTGGTTATGTCTGGACGGCGATGCACCTGAAGTGTGCAACTGGCGAAGTGAGGAAGTTGGGGTGGCGTGGTGGAGGATATGCTGATGCTGGATGCAATTGTTGCAGTGTGTATAGTGGGTTATTTTTTTGGTGGCATGTTGTGTGAAGGGTGGAGATGTGGATTGTAGTAGTATGAGAGGTGGCGTTAGAGTGAGTGTGGTGCTTGAGTCTGATTGGGGAGGAACGGCATCAAGAGCGAAGTGGATGGGGCAATCCGTTAGAACAGTGTGCAGCTTGTAATATTTCGAAAGCACTGTGAAAGGAGTAAGTTGTGTTTCTTTGGTGGGCAGCATGGCGTGTTAGGTTGGGAAGTGTTTCTTCCTTGGGTAGTGACTGTGTCGCGTTGATGGTGATGTGTAGTACATGTGCTGCAGCGCATGCGTTGACGGGACACATGATTGGGTTTCATGCAAAGCTCCTGTGCATTTGTTTGCGCAAATGTTTGTGCGATCGATGCTTCCAGAAGACCGTACGCTGAATCTTGGGCATTAAGCCAATGAGCTAGAGTAGCGTAGCCTAGGATTATTTCGGGCAGGCAGGCTCGGCTGCACTGGAGAGCGGTTGACTTTGATGAAAGAGTTGTTGAGCCGGTCGTTGTGTATAGGAGGAAGTGCGTTGAGTACTGATAATAGGGATGGCGGACACACGTAGTGGGTTTGCATGCTTAGTGGCAGACTGTTGGGTATGTGGTGGTGCGCGGGATTGTCCTTGGGCGTTGTGGTTATGTCTGGACGGCGATGCACCTGAAGTGTGCAACTGGCGAAGTGAGGAAGTTGGGGTGGCGTGGTGGAGGATATGCTGATGCTGGATGCAATTGTTGCAGTGTGTATAGTGGGTTATTTTTTTGGTGGCATGTTGTGTGAAGGGTGGAGATGTGGATTGTAGTAGTATGAGAGGTGGCGTTAGAGTGAGTGTGGTGCGTGAGTCTGATTGGGGAGGAACGGCGTCAAGAGCCAAGTGGATGGGGCAGTCTGTTAGAACAGTGTGCAGCTTGTAATATTTCGAAAGCACTGTGGAAGGAGTAGGTTGTGTTTCTTTGGTGGGCAGCGTGGGGTGTTAGGTTGGGAAGTGTTTCTTCCTTGGATGGTGACTGTGCCGTGTTGATGGTGATGTGTAGTACATGTGCTGCAGTGCATGCGCTGACGGGACACGTGATTGGGTTTCATGCAAAGCTCCTGTGCATTTGTTTGCGCAAATGTTTGTGCGATCGAAGCTTCCAGAAGACCATGCGCTGAATCTTGGGCATTAGGCCTATGAGCTAGAGTAGCATACCCTAGGATTATTTCGGGCAGGCAGGCTCGGCTGCACTGGAGAGCGGTTGACTTTGATGGAAGAGTTGTTGAGCCGGTCGTTGTGTATAGGAGGAAGTGCGTTGAGTACTGATAATAGGGATGGCGGACACACGTAGTGGGTTTGCATGTTTAGTGGCAGACAGTTGGGTATGTGGTGGTGCGCGGTATTCTCCTTGGGCGTTGTGGTTATGTCTGGACGGCGATGCACCTGAAGTGTGCAACTGGCGAAGAGCGGAAGTTGGGGTGGCGTGGTGGAGGATGTGCTGATGCTTGATGTAATTGTTGTGGTGTGTATAGTGGGTTATTTTTTGGGTGTCGTGGTAGAGCATTTCGCGAAGGCAGGATGTGTTTATTTTGGGGTTGGTGGCATGTTGTGTGAAGGGTGGAGATGTGGATTGTAGTAGTATGAGAGGCGGCGTTAGAGTGAGTATGATGAATGAGTCTGATTTGGGGGGAACGGCGTCAAGAGCCAATCGGATGGGGCAGTTCGTTAGAACAGTGTGCAGCTTGTAATATTTCGGGAGCGCTGTGGAAGAAGTAGGTTGTGTTTCTTTGGTGGGCAGCATGGCGTCTTAGGTTGGGAAGTGTTTCTTCCGTGGCTGGTGACTGTGTCGTGTTGATGGTGATGTGTAGTACATGTGCTGCAGTGCATGTGCTGACGGGACACGTGATTGGGTTTCATGCAAAGCTCCTGTGCATTTGTTTGCGCAAATGTTTGTGCGATCGAAGCTTCCAGAAGACCATGCGCTGAATCTTGGGCATTAGGCCTATGAGCTAGAGTAGCATACCCTAGGATTATTTCGGGCAGGCAGGCTCGGCTGCACTGGAGAGCGGTTGACTTTGATGGAAGAGTTGTTGAGCCGGTCGTTGTGTATAGGAGGAAGTGCGTTGAGTACTGATAATAGGGATGGCGGACACACGTAGTGGGTTTGCATGTTTAGTGGCAGACTGTTGGGTATGTGGTGGTGCGCGGGATTTTCCTTGGGCGTTGTGGTTATGTCTGGACGGCGGTGCACCTGAGGTGTGCAACTGGCGAAGTGAGGAAGTTGGGGTGGCGTGGTGGAGGATATGCTGATGCTTGATGTAATTGTTGCAGTGTGTAGTGGATTGTAGTAGTATGAGAGGCGGCGGTAGAGTGAGTGTGGTGCGTGAGTCTGATTGGGGAGGAACGGCGTCAAGAGCCAAGTGGATGGGGCAGTCTGTTAGAACAGTGTGCAGCTTGTAATATTTCGAAAGCACTGTGAAAGGAGTAAGTTGTGTTTCTTTGGTGGGCAGCATGGCGTGTTAGGTTGGGAAGTGTTTCTTCCTTGGGTAGTGACTGTGTCGCGTTGATGGTGATGTGTAGTACATGTGCTGCAGCGCATGCGTTGACGGGACACATGATTGGGTTTCATGCAAAGCTCCTGTGCATTTGTTTGCGCAAATGTTTGTGCGATCGATGCTTCCAGAAGACCGTACGCTGAATCTTGGGCATTAAGCCAATGAGCTAGAGTAGCGTAGCCTAGGATTATTTCGGGCAGGCAGGCTCGGCTGCACTGGAGAGCGGTTGACTTTGATGAAAGAGTTGTTGAGCCGGTCGTTGTGTATAGGAGGAAGTGCGTTGAGTACTGATAATAGGGATGGCGGACACACGTAGTGGGTTTGCATGCTTAGTGGCAGACTGTTGGGTATGTGGTGGTGCGCGGGATTGTCCTTGGGCGTTGTGGTTATGTCTGGACGGCGATGCACCTGAAGTGTGCAACTGGCGAAGTGAGGAAGTTGGGGTGGCGTGGTGGAGGATATACTGATGCTGGATGCAATTGTTGCAGTGTGTATAGTGGGTTATTTTTTTGGTGGCATGTTGTGTGAAGGGTGGAGATGTGGATTGTAGTAGTATGAGAGGTGGCGTTAGAGTGAGTGTGGTGCGTGAGTCTGATTGGGGAGGAACGGCATCAAGAGCGAAGTGGATGGGGCAATCCGTTAGAACAGTGTGCAGCTTGTAATATTTCGGGAGCGCTGTGGAAGGAGTAGGTTGTGTTTCTTTGGTGGGCAGCGTGGGGTGTTAGGTTGGGAAGTGTTTCTTCCTTGGCTGGTGACTGTGCCGTGTTGATGGTGATGTGTAGTACATGTGCTGCAGTGCATGCGTTGACGGGACACGTGATTGGGTTTCATGCAAAGCTCCTGTGCATTTGTTTGCGCAAATGTTTGTGCGGTCGAAGCTTCCAGAAGACCATGCGCTGAATCTTGGGCATTAGGCCTATGAGCTAGAGTAGCATACCCTAGGATTATTTCGGGCAGGCAGGCTCGGCTGCACTGGAGAGCGCTTGGCTTTGATGGAGGAGTTGTTGAGCCGGTCGTTGTGTATAGGAGAGAGTGCGTTGAATGCTGATAATAAGGATGGCGGGCACACGTAGTGGGTTTGCATGTTTAGTGGCAGACTGTTGGGTATGTGGTGGTGCGCGGGATTGTCGTTGGGCGTTGTGGTTATGTCTGGACGGCGATGCACCTGAAGTGTGCAACTGGCGAAGTGAGGAAGTTGGGGTGGCGTGGTGGAGGATATGCTGATGCTGGATGCAATTGTTGCAGTGTGTATAGTGGGTTATTTTTTTGGTGGCATGTTGTGTGAAGGGTGGAGATGTGGATTGTAGTAGTATGAGAGGTGGCGTTAGAGTGAGTGTGGTGCTTGAGTCTGATTGGGGAGGAACGGCATCAAGAGCGAAGTGGATGGGGCAATCCGTTAGAACAGTGTGCAGCTTGTAATATTTCGGGAGCGCTGTGGAAGGAGTAGGTTGTGTTTCTTTGGTGGGCAGCGTGGGGTGTTAGGTTGGGAAGTGTTTCTTCCTTGGATGGTGACTGTGCCGTGTTGATGGTGATGTGTAGTACATGTGCTGCAGTGCATGCGCTGACGGGACACGTGATTGGGTTTCATGCAAAGCTCCTGTGCATTTGTTTGCGCAAATGTTTGTGCGATCGAAGCTTCCAGAAGACCATGCGCTGAATCTTGGGCATTAGGCCTATGAGCTAGAGTAGCATACCCTAGGATTATTTCGGGCAGGCAGGCTCGGCTGCACTGGAGAGCGGTTGACTTTGATGGAAGAGTTGTTGAGCCGGTCGTTGTGTATAGGAGGAAGTGCGTTGAGTACTGATAATAGGGATGGCGGACACACGTAGTGGGTTTGCATGTTTAGTGGCAGACAGTTGGGTATGTGGTGGTGCGCGGTATTCTCCTTGGGCGTTGTGGTTATGTCTGGACGGCGATGCACCTGAAGTGTGCAACTGGCGAAGAGCGGAAGTTCGGGTGGCGTGGTGGAGGATGTGCTGATGCTTGATGTAATTGTTGTGGTGTGTATAGTGGGTTATTTTTTGGGTGTCGTGGTAGAGCATTTCGCGAAGGCAGGATGTGTTTATTTTGGGGTTGGTGGCATGTTGTGTGAAGGGTGGAGATGTGGATTGTAGTAGTATGAGAGGCGGCGTTAGAGTGAGTATGATGAATGAGCCTGATTTGGGGGGAACGGCGTCAAGAGCCAATCGGATGGGGCAGTTCGTTAGAACAGTGTGCAGCTTGTAATATTTCGGGAGCGCTGTGGAAGAAGTAGGTTGTGTTTCTTTGGTGGGCAGCATGGCGTGTTAGGTTGGGAAGTGTTTCTTCCGTGGCTGGTGACTGTGTCGTGTTGATGGTGATGTGTAGTACATGTGCTGCAGTGCATGTGCTGACGGGACACGTGATTGGGTTTCATGCAAAGCTCCTGTGCATTTGTTTGCGCAAATGTTTGTGCGATCGAAGCTTCCAGAAGACCATGCGCTGAATCTTGGGCATTAGGCCTATGAGCTAGAGTAGCATACCCTAGGATTATTTCGGGCAGGCAGGCTCGGCTGCACTGGAGAGCGGTTGACTTTGATGGAAGAGTTGTTGAGCCGGTCGTTGTGTATAGGAGGAAGTGCGTTGAGTACTGATAATAGGGCTGGCGGACACACGTAGTGGGTTTGCATGTTTAGTGGTAGGCTGTTGGGTATGTGGTCGTGCGCGATTTTCCTTGGGCGTTGTGGTTATGTCTGGACGGCGGTGCACCTGAGGTGTGCAACTGGCGAAGTGAGGAAGTTGGGGTGGCGTGGTGGAGGATGTGCTGATGCTGGATGTAATTGTTGTAGTGTGTAGTGGATTGTAGTAGTATGAGAGGCGGCGGTAGAGTGAGTGTGGTGCGTGAGTCTGATTGGGGAGGAACGGCGTCAAGAGCCAAGTGGATGGGGCAGTCTGTTAGAACAGTGTGCAGCTTGTAATATTTCGAAAGCACTGTGAAAGGAGTAAGTTGTGTTTCTTTGGTGGGCAGCATGGCGTGTTAGGTTGGGAAGTGTTTCTTCCTTGGGTAGTGACTGTGTCGCGTTGATGGTGATGTGTAGTACATGTGCTGCAGCGCATGCGTTGACGGGACACATGATTGGGTTTCATGCAAAGCTCCTTCTGCATTTGTTTGCGCAAATGTTTGTGCGATCGATGCTTCCAGAAGACCGTACGCTGAATCTTGGGCATTAAGCCAATGAGCTAGAGCAGCATGCCCCAGGATTATTTGGGGCAGGCAGGCTCGGCTACACTGGAGAGCGGTTGGCTTTGATGGAAGAGTTGTTGAGCCGGTCGTTGTGTATAGGAGGAAGTGCGCTGAGTACTGATAATAGGGCTGGCGGACACACGCCGTGGAATTGCATGTTTAGTGGTAGGCTGTTGGGTATGTGGTCGTGCGCGATTTTCCTTGGGCGTTGTGGTTATGTCTGGACGGCGGTGCACCTGAGGTGTGCAACTGGCGAAGTGAGGAAGTTGGGGTGGCGTGGTGGAGGATGTGCTGATGCTGGATGTAATTGTTGTAGTGTGTAGTGGATTGTAGTAGTATGAGAGGCGGCGGTAGAGTGAGTGTGGTGCGTGAGTCTGATTGGGGAGGAACGGCGTCAAGAGCCAAGTGGATGGGGCAGTCTGTTAGAACAGTGTGCAGCTTGTAATATTTCGGAAGCACTGTGAAAGGAGTAAGTTGTGTTTCTTTGGTGGGCAGCATGGCGTGTTAGGTTGGGAAGTGTTTCTTCCTTGGGTAGTGACTGTGTCGCGTTGATGGTGATGTGTAGTACATGTGCTGCAGCGCATGCGTTGACGGGACACATGATTGGGTTTCATGCAAAGCTCCTTTGCATTTGTTTGCGCAAATGTTTGGGCGATCGATGCTTCCAGAAGACCGTACGCTGAATCTTGGGCATTAAGCCAATGAGCTAGAGCAGCATGCCCCAGGATTATTTCGGGCAGGCAGGCTCGGCTACACTGGAGAGTGGTTGGCTTTGATGGGAGAGTTGTTGAGCCGGTCGTTGTGTATAGGAGGAAGTGCGCCGAGAACTGATAATAGGGCTGGCGGACACACGCCGTGGAATTGCATGTTTAGTGGTAGGCTGTTGGGTATGTGGTCGTGCGCGATTTTCCTTGGGCGTTGTGGTTATGTCTGGACGGCGGTGCACCTGAGGTGTGCAACTGGCGAAGTGAGGAAGTTGGGGTGGCGTGGTGGAGGATGTGCTGATGCTGGATGTAATTGTTGTAGTGTGTAGTGGATTGTAGTAGTATGAGAGGCGGCGGTAGAGTGAGTGTGGTGCGTGAGTCTGATTGGGGAGGAATGGCGTCAAGAGCCAAGTGGATGGGGCAGTCTGTTAGAACAGTGTGCAGCTTGTAATATTTCGAAAGCACTGTGAAAGGAGTAAGTTGTGTTTCTTTGGTGGGCAGCATGGCGTGTTAGGTTGGGAAGTGTTTCTTCCTTGGGTAGTGACTGTGTCGCGTTGATGGTGATGTGTAGTACATGTGCTGCAGCGCATGCGTTGACGGGACACATGATTGGGTTTCATGCAAAGCTCCTTTGCATTTGTTTGCGCAAATGTTTGGGCGATCGATGCTTCCAGAAGACCGTACGCTGAATCTTGGGCATTAAGCCAATGAGCTAGAGCAGCATGCCCCAGGATTATTTCGGGCAGGCAGGCTCGGCTACACTGGAGAGTGGTTGGCTTTGATGGGAGAGTTGTTGAGCCGGTCGTTGTGTATAGGAGGAAGTGCGCCGAGAACTGATAATAGGGCTGGCGGACACACGCCGTGGAATTGCATGTTTAGTGGTAGGCTGTTGGGTATGTGGTCGTGCGCGATTTTCCTTGGGCGTTGTGGTTATGTCTGGACGGCGGTGCACCTGAGGTGTGCAACTGGCGAAGTGAGGAAGTTGGGGTGGCGTGGTGGAGGATGTGCTGATGCTGGATGTAATTGTTGTAGTGTGTTGTGGATTGTAGTAGTATGAGAGGCGGCGGTAGAGTGAGTGTGGTGCGTGAGTCTGATTGGGGAGGAACGGCGTCAAGAGCCAAGTGGATGGGGCAGTCTGTTAGAACAGTGTGCAGCTTGTAATATTTCGAAAGCACTGTGAAAGGAGTAAGTTGTGTTTCTTTGGTGGGCAGCATGGCGTGTTAGGTTGGGAAGTGTTTCTTCCTTGGGTAGTGACTGTGTCGCGTTAATGGTGATGTGTAGTACATGTGCTGCAGCGCATGCGTTGACGGGACACATGATTGGGTTTCATGCAAAGCTCCTTTTGCATTTGTTTGCGCAAATGTTTGGGCGATCGATGCTTCCAGAAGACCGTACGCTGAATCTTGGGCATTAAGCCAATGAGCTAGAGCAGCATGCCCCAGGATTATTTCGGGCAGGCAGGCTCGGCTACACTGGAGAGTGGTTGGCTTTGATGGGAGAGTTGTTGAGCCGGTCGTTGTGTATAGGAGGAAGTGCGCCGAGAACTGATAATAGGGCTGGCGGACACACGCCGTGGAATTGCATGTTTAGTGGTAGGCTGTTGGGTATGTGGTCGTGCGCGATTTTCCTTGGGCGTTGTGGTTATGTCTGGACGGCGGTGCACCTGAGGTGTGCAACTGGCGAAGTGAGGGAGTTGGGGTGGCGTGGTGGAGGATGTGCTGATGCTGGATGTAATTGTTGTAGTGTGTAGTGGATTGTAGTAGTATGAGAGGCGGCGGTAGAGTGAGTGTGGTGCGTGAGTCTGATTGGGGAGGAACGGCGTCAAGAGCCAAGTGGATGGGGCAGTCTGTTAGAACAGTGTGCAGCTTGTAATATTTCGAAAGCACTGTGAAAGGAGTAAGTTGTGTTTCTTTGGTGGGCAGCATGGCGTGTTAGGTTGGGAAGTGTTTCTTCCTTGGGTAGTGACTGTGTCGCGTTGATGGTGATGTGTAGTACATGTGCTGCAGCGCATGCGTTGACGGGACACATGATTGGGTTTCATGCAAAGCTCCTTTTGCATTTGTTTGCGCAAATGTTTGTGCGATCGATGCTTCCAGAAGACCGTACGCTGAATCTTGGGCATTAAGCCAATGAGCTAGAGCAGCATGCCCCAGGATTATTTCGGGCAGGCAGGCTCGGCTACACTGGAGAGCGGTTGGCTTTGATGGAAGAGTTGTTGAGCCGGTCGTTGTGTATAGGAGGAAGTGCGCTGAGTACTGATAATAGGGCTGGCGGACACACGCCGTGGAATTGCATGTTTAGTGGTAGGCTGTTGGGTATGTGGTCGTGCGCGATTTTCCTTGGGCGTTGTGGTTATGTCTGGACGGCGGTGCACCTGAGGTGTGCAACTGGCGAAGTGAGGAAGTTGGGGTGGCGTGGTGGAGGATGTGCTGATGCTGGATGTAATTGTTGTAGTGTGTAGTGGATTGTAGTAGTATGAGAGGCGGCGGTAGAGTGAGTGTGGTGCGTGAGTCTGATTGGGGAGGAACGGCGTCAAGAGCCAAGTGGATGGGGCAGTCTGTTAGAACAGTGTGCAGCTTGTAATATTTCGAAAGCACTGTGAAAGGAGTAAGTTGTGTTTCTTTGGTGGGCAGCGTGGCGTGTTAGGTTGGGAAGTGTTTCTTCCTTGGGTAGTGACTGTGTCGCGTTGATGGTGATGTGTAGTACATGTGCTGCAGCGCATGCGTTGACGGGACACATGATTGGGTTTCATGCAAAGCTCCTTCTGCATTTGTTTGCGCAAATGTTTGTGCGATCGAAGCTTCCAGAAGACCATGCGCTGAATCTTGGGCATAAAGCCTGTAAGCTGGAGTAGCGTAGCCTAGGATTATTTGGGGCAGGCAGGCTCGGCTGCACTGGAGAGCGGTTGACTTTGATGGAAGAGTTGTTGAGCCGGTCGTTGTGTATAGGAGGAAGTGCGTTGAGTACTTATAATAGGGATGGCGGACACACGCCGTGGAATTGCATGTTTAGTGGTAGGCTGTTGGGTATGTGGTCGTGCGCGATTTTCCTTGGGCGTTGTGGGTATGTCTGGACGGCGGTGCACCTGAGGTGTGCAACTGGAGAAGTGAGGAAGTTGGGGTGGCGTGGTGGAGGATGTGCTGATGCTGGATGTAATTGTTGTAGTGTGTAGTGGATTGTAGTAGTATGAGAGGCGGCGGTAGAGTGAGTGTGGTGCGTGAGTCTGATTGGGGAGGAACGGCGTCAAGAGCCAAGTGGATGGGGCAGTCTGTTAGAACAGTGTGCAGCTTGTAATATTTCGAAAGCACTGTGAAAGGAGTAAGTTGTGTTTCTTTGGTGGGCAGCATGGCGTGTTAGGTTGGGAAGTGTTTCTTCCTTGGGTAGTGACTGTGTCGCGTTGATGGTGATGTGTAGTACATGTGCTGCAGCGCATGCGTTGACGGGACACATGATTGGGTTTCATGCAAAGCTCCTTTTGCATTTGTTTGCGCAAATGTTTGTGCGATCGATGCTTCCAGAAGACCGTGCGCTGAATCTTGGGCATTAAGCCAATGAGCTAGAGCAGCATGCCCCAGGATTATTTGGGGCAGGCAGGCTCAGCTACACTGGAGAGCGGTTGGCTTTGATGGAGGAGTTGTTGAGCCGGTCGTTGTGTATAGGAGGAAGTGCGCTGAGTACTGATAATAGGGCTGGCGGACACACGCCGTGGAATTGCATGTTTAGTGGTAGGCTGTTGGGTATGTGGTCGTGCGCGATTTTCCTTGGGCGTTGTGGTTATGTCTGGACGGTGATGCACCTGAGGTGTGCAACTGGCGAAGTGAGGAATTTAGGGTGGCGTGGTGGAGGATGTGCTGATGCTGGATGTAATTGTTGCAGTGTGTAGTGGATTGTAGTAGTATGAGAGGCGGCGGTAGAGTGAGTGTGGTGCGTGAGTCTGATTGGGGAGGAACGGCGTCAAGAGCCAAGTGGATGGGGCAGTCTGTTAGAACAGTGTGCAGCTTGTAATATTTCGAAAGCACTGTGAAAGGAGTAAGTTGTGTTTCTTTGGTGGGCAGCATGGCGTGTTAGGTTGGGAAGTTTTTCTTCCTTGGCTAGTGACTGCGTCGCGTTGATGGTGATGTGTAGTACATGTGCTGCAGCGCATGCGTTGACGGGACACATGCTTGGGTTCCATGCAAAGCTCCTTTGCGCAAATGTTTGTGCGATCGATGCTTCCAGAAGACCGTACGCTGAATCTTGGGCATTAAGCCAATGAGCTAGAGCAGCATGCCCCAGGATTATTTGGGGCAGGCGGGCTCGGCTACACTGGAGAGCGGTTGGCTTTGATGGAGGAGTTGTTGAGCCGATCGTTGTGTATAGGAGGAAGTGCGCTGAGTACTGATAATAGGGCTGGCGGACACACGCCGTGGAATTGCATGTTTAGTGGTAGGCTGTTGGGTATGTGGTCGTGCGCGATTTTCCTTGGGCGTTGTGGTTATGTCTGGACGGCGGTGCACCTGAGGTGTGCAACTGGCGAAGTGAGGAAGTTGGGGTGGCGTGGTGGAGGATGTGCTGATGCTGGATGTAATTGTTGTAGTGTGTAGTGGATTGTAGTAGTATGAGAGGCGGCGGTAGAGTGAGTGTGGTGCGTGAGTCTGATTGGGGAGGAACGGCGTCAAGAGCCAAGTGGATGGGGCAGCCTGTTAGAACAGTGTGCAGCTTGTAATATTTCGGAAGCGCTGTGGAAGGAGTAGGTTGTGTTTCTTTGGTGGGCAGCATGGCGTGTTAGGTTGGGAAGTGTTTCTTCCTTGGGTAGTGACTGTGTCGCGTTGATGGTGATGTGTAGTACATGTGCTGCAGCGCATGTGTTGACGGGACACATGATTGGGTTTCATGCAAAGCTCCTTTTGCATTTGTTTGCGCAAATGTTTGTGCGATCGATGCTTCCAGAAAACCGTGCGCTGAATCTTGGGCATTAAGCCAATGAGCTAGAGCAGCATGCCCCAGGATTATTTCGGGCAGGCAGGCTCGGCTACACTGGCGAGTGGTTGGCTTTGATGGGAGAGTTGTTGAGCCGGTCGTTGTGTATAGGAGGAAGTGCGCCGAGAACTGATAATAGGGCTGGCGGACACACGCCGTGGAATTGCATGTTTAGTGGTAGGCTGTTGGGTATGTGGTCGTGCGCGATTTTCCTTGGGCGTTGTGGTTATGTCTGGACGGTGATGCACCTGAGGTGTGCAACTGGCGAAGCGAGGAATTTAGGGTGGCGTGGTGGAGGATGTGCTGATGCTGGATGTAATTGTTGTAGTGTGTAGTGGATTGTAGTAGTATGAGAGGCGGCGGTAGAGTGAGTGTGGTGCGTGAGTCTGATTGGGGAGGAACGGCGTCAAGAGCCAAGTGGATGGGGCAGTCTGTTAGAACAGTGTGCAGCTTGTAATATTTCGAAAGCACTGTGAAAGGAGTAAGTTGTGTTTCTTTGGTGGGCAGCATGGCGTGTTAGGTTGGGAAGTGTTTCTTCCTTGGCTAGTGACTGCGTCGCGTTGATGGTGATGTGTAGTACATGTGCTGCAGCGCATGCGTTGACGGGACACATGATTGGGTTCCATGCAAAGCTCCTTTGCGCAAATGTTTGTGCGATCGATGCTTCCAGAAGACCGTACGCTGAATCTTGGGCATTAAGCCAATGAGCTAGAGCAGCATGCCCCAGGATTATTTGGGGCAGGCAGGCTCGGCTACACTGGAGAGCGGTTGGCTTTGATGGAGGAGTTGTTGAGCCGGTCGTTGTGTATAGGAGGAAGTGCGTTGAGTACTGATAATAGGGCTGGCGGACACACGCCGTGGAATTGCATGTTTAGTGGTAGGCTGTTGGGTATGTGGTCGTGCGCGATTTTCCTTGGGCGTTGTGGTTATGTCTGGACGGTGATGCACCTGAGGTGTGCAACTGGCGAAGTGAGGAATTTAGGGTGGCGTGGTGGAGGATGTGCTGATGCTGGATGTAATTGTTGTAGTGTGTAGAGGATTGTAGTAGTATGAGAGGCGGCGGTAGAGTGAGTGTGGTGCGTGAGTCTGATTGGGGAGGAACGGCGTCAAGAGCCAGGTGGATGGGGCAGTCTGTTAGAACAGTGTGCAGCTTGTAATATTTCGAAAGCACTGTGAAAGGAGTAAGTTGTGTTTCTTTGGTGGGCAGCATGGCGTGTTAGGTTGGGAAGTGTTTCTTCCTTGGGTAGTGACTGCGTCGCGTTGATGGTGATGTGTAGTACATGTGCTGCAGCGCATGCGTTGACGGGACACATGATTGGGTTTCATGCAAAGCTCCTTTTGCATTTGTTTGCGCAAATGTTTGTGCGATCGATGCTTCCAGAAGACCGTACGCTGAATCTTGGGCATTAAGCCAATGAGCTAGAGCAGCATGCCCCAGGATTATTTGGGGCAGGCAGGCTCGGCTACACTGGAGAGCGGTTGGCTTTGATGGAGGAGTTGTTGAGCCGGTCGTTGTGTATAGGAGGAAGTGCGCTGAGTACTGATAATAGGGATGGCGGACACACGCCGTGGAATTGCATGTTTAGTGGCAGGCTGTTGGGTATGTGGTCGTGCGCGATTTTCCTTGGGCGTTGTGGTTATGTCTGGACGGCGGTGCACCTGAGGTGTGCAACTGGCGAATTGAGGAAGTTGGGGTGGCGTGGTGGAGGATGTGCTGATGCTGGATGTAATTGTTGTAGTGTGTAGTGGATTGTAGTAGTATGAGAGGCGGCGGTAGAGTGAGTGTGGTGCGTGAGTCTGATTGGGGAGGAACGGCGTCAAGAGCCAAGTGGATGGGACAGTCTGTTAGAACAGTGTGCAGCTTGTAATATTTCGAAAGCACTGTGAAAGGAGTAAGTTGTGTTTCTTTGGTGGGCAGCATGGCGTGTTAGGTTGGGAAGTGTTTCTTCCTTGGGTAGTGACTGTGTCGCGTTGATGGTGATGTGTAGTACATGTGCTGCAGCGCATGCGTTGACGGGACACATGATTGGGTTTCATGCAAAGCTCCTTTTGCATTTGTTTGCGCAAATGTTTGTGCGATCGATGCTTCCAGAAGACCGTACGCTGAATCTTGGGCATTAAGCCAATGAGCTAGAGCAGCATGCCCCAGGATTATTTGGGGCAGGCAGGCTCGGCTACACTGGAGAGCGGTTGGCTTTGATGGAGGAGTTGTTGAGCCGATCGTTGTGTATAGGAGGAAGTGCGCTGAGTACTGATAATAGGGCTGGCGGACACACGCCGTGGAATTGCATGTTTAGTGGCAGGCTGTTGGGTATGTGGTCGTGCGCGATTTTCCTTGGGCGTTGTGGTTATGTCTGGACGGCGGTGCACCTGAGGTGTGCAACTGGCGAAGTGAGGAAGTTGGGGTGGCGTGGTGGAGGATGTGCTGATGCTGGATGTAATTGTTGTAGTGTGTAGTGGATTGTAGTAGTATGAGAGGCGGCGGTAGAGTGAGTGTGGTGCGTGAGTCTGATTGGGGAGGAACGGCGTCAAGAGCCAAGTGGATGGGGCAGTCTGTTAGAACAGTGTGCAGCGTGTAATATTTCGAAAGCACTGTGAAAGGAGTAAGTTGTGTTTCTTTGGTGGGCAGCATGGCGTGTTAGGTTGGGAAGTGTTTCTTCCTTGGGTAGTGACTGTGTCGCGTTGATGGTGATGTGTAGTACATGTGCTGCAGCGCATGCGTTGACGGGACACATGATTGGGTTTCATGCAAAGCTCCTTTTGCATTTGTTTGCGCAAATGTTTGTGCGATCGATGCTTCCAGAAGACCGTACGCTGAATCTTGGGCATTAAGCCAATGAGCTAGAGCAGCATGCCCCAGGATTATTTGGGGCAGGCAGGCTCGGCTACACTGGAGAGCGGTTGGCTTTGATGGAGGAGTTGTTGAGCCGATCGTTGTGTATAGGAGGAAGTGCGCTGAGTACTGATAATAGGGCTGGCGGACACACGCCGTGGAATTGCATGTTTAGTGGCAGGCTGTTGGGTATGTGGTCGTGCGCGATTTTCCTTGGGCGTTGTGGTTATGTCTGGACGGCGGTGCACCTGAGGTGTGCAACTGGCGAAGTGAGGAAGTTGGGGTGGCGTGGTGGAGGATGTGCTGATGCTGGATGTAATTGTTGTAGTGTGTAGTGGATTGTAGTAGTATGAGAGGCGGCGGTAGAGTGAGTGTGGTGCGTGAGTCTGATTGGGGAGGAACGGCGTCAAGAGCCAGGTGGATGGGGCAGTCTGTTAGAACAGTGTGCAGCTTGTAATATTTCGAAAGCACTGTGAAAGGAGTAAGTTGTGTTTCTTTGGTGGGCAGCATGGCGTGTTAGGTTGGGAAGTGTTTCTTCCTTGGGTAGTGACTGCGTCGCGTTGATGGTGATGTGCAGTACATGTGCTGCAGCGCATGCGTTGACGGGACACATGATTGGGTTTCATGCAAAGCTCCTTTGCATTTGTTTGCGCAAATGTTTGGGCGATCGATGCTTCCAGAAGACCGTACGCTGAATCTTGGGCATTAAGCCAATGAGCTAGAGCAGCATGCCCCAGGATTATTTGGGGCAGGCAGGCTCGGCTACACTGGAGAGCGGTTGACTTTGATGGAAGAGTTGTTGAGCCGGTCGTTGTGTATAGGAGAAAGTGCGTTGAGTACTGATAATAGGGATGGCGGACACACGCCGTGGAATTGCATGTTTAGTGGTAGGCTGTTGGGTATGTGGTCGTGCGCGATTTTCCTTGGGCGTTGTGGTTATGTCTGGACGGCGGTGCACCTGAGGTGTGCAACTGGCGAAGTGAGGAAGTTGGGGTGGCGTGGTGGAGGATGTGCTGATGCTGGATGTAATTGTTGTAGTGTGTAGTGGATTGTAGTAGTATGAGAGGCGGCGGTAGAGTGAGTGTGGTGCGTGAGTCTGATTGGGGAGGAACGGCGTCAAGAGCCAGGTGGATGGGGCAGTCTGTTAGAACAGTGTGCAGCTTGTAATATTTCGAAAGCACTGTGAAAGGAGTAAGTTGTGTTTCTTTGGTGGGCAGCATGGCGTGTTAGGTTGGGAAGTGTTTCTTCCTTGGGTAGTGACTGTGTCGCGTTGATGGTGATGTGTAGTACATGTGCTGCAGCGCATGCGTTGACGGGACACATGATTGGGTTTCATGCAAAGCTCCTTTTGCATTTGTTTGCGCAAATGTTTGTGCGATCGATGCTTCCAGAAGACCGTACGCTGAATCTTGGGCATTAAGCCAATGAGCTAGAGCAGCATGCCCCAGGATTATTTTGGGCAGGCAGGCTCGGCTACACTGGAGAGCGGTTGGCTTTGATGGAGGAGTTGTTGAGCCGGTCGTTGTGTATAGGAGGAAGTGCGTTGAGTACTGATAATAGGGCTGGCGGACACACGCCGTGGAATTGCATGTTTAGTGGTAGGCTGTTGGGTATGTGGTCGTGCGCGATTTTCCTTGGGCGTTGTGGTTATGTCTGGACGGCGGTGCACCTGAGGTGTGCAACTGGCGAAGTGAGGAAGTTGGGGTGGCGTGGTGGAGGATGTGCTGATGCTGGATGTAATTGTTGTAGTGTGTAGTGGATTGTAGTAGTATGAGAGGCGGCGGTAGAGTGAGTGTGGTGCGTGAGTCTGATTGGGGAGGAACGGCGTCAAGAGCCAAGTGGATGGGGCAGTCTGTTAGAACAGTGTGCAGCTTGTAATATTTCGAAAGCACTGTGAAAGGAGTAAGTTGTGTTTCTTTGGTGGGCAGCATGGCGTGTTAGGTTGGGAAGTTTTTCTTCCTTGGGTAGTGACTGTGTCGCGTTGATGGTGATGTGTAGTACATGTGCTGCAGCGCATGCGTTGACGGGACACATGATTGGGTTTCATGCAAAGCTCCTTTTGCATTTGTTTGCGCAAATGTTTGTGCGATCGATGCTTCCAGAAGACCGTGCGCTGAATGTTGGGCATTAAGCCAATGAGCTAGAGCAGCATGCCCCAGGATTATTTGGGGCAGGCAGGCTCGGCTACACTGGAGAGCGGTTGGCTTTGATGGAGGAGTTGTTGAGCCGGTCGTTGTGTATAGGAGGAAGTGCGTTGAGTACTGATAATAGGGCTGGCGGACACACGCCGTGGAATTGCATGTTTAGTGGTAGGCTGTTGGGTATGTGGTCGTGCGCGATTTTCCTTGGGCGTTGTGGTTATGTCTGGACGGTGATGCACCTGAGGTGTGCAACTGGCGAAGTGAGGAATTTAGGGTGGCGTGGTGGAGGATGTGCTGATGCTGGATGTAATTGTTGTAGTGTGTAGTGGATTGTAGTAGTATGAGAGGCGGCGGTAGAGTGAGTGTGGTGCGTGAGTCTGATTGGGGAGGAACGGCGTCAAGAGCCAAGTGGATGGGGCAGCCTGTTAGAACAGTGTGCAGCTTGTAATATTTCGAAAGCACTGTGAAAGGAGTAAGTTGTGTTTCTTTGGTGGGCAGCATGGCGTGTTAGGTTGGGAAGTTTTTCTTCCTTGGCTAGTGACTGCGTCGCGTTGATGGTGATGTGTAGTACATGTGCTGCAGCGCATGCGTTGACGGGACACATGATTGGGTTCCATGCAAAGCTCCTTTGCGCAAATGTTTGTGCGATCGATGCTTCCAGAAGACCGTACGCTGAATCTTGGGCATTAAGCCAATGAGCTAGAGCAGCATGCCCCAGGATTATTTGGGGCAGGCAGGCTCGGCTACACTGGAGAGCGGTTGGCTTTGATGGAGGAGTTGTTGAGCCGGTCGTTGTGTATAGGAGAAAGTGCGTTGAGTACTGATAATAGGGCTGGCGGACACACGCCGTGGAATTGCATGTTTAGTGGTAGGCTGTTGGGTATGTGGTCGTGCGCGATTTTCCTTGGGCGTTGTGGTTATGTCTGGACGGTGATGCACCTGAGGTGTGCAACTGGCGAAGTGAGGAATTTAGGGTGGCGTGGTGGAGGATGTGCTGATGCTGGATGTAATTGTTGTAGTGTGTAGTGGATTGTAGTAGTATGAGAGGCGGCGGTAGAGTGAGTGTGGTGCGTGAGTCTGATTGGGGAGGAACGGCGTCAAGAGCCAAGTGGATGGGGCAGTCTGTTAGAACAGTGTGCAGCTTGTAATATTTCGAAAGCACTGTGAAAGGAGTAAGTTGTGTTTCTTTGGTGGGCAGCATGGCGTGTTAGGTTGGGAAGTTTTTCTTCCTTGGCTAGTGACTGCGTCGCGTTGATGGTGATGTGTAGTACATGTGCTGCAGCGCATGCGTTGACGGGACACATGATTGGGTTTCATGCAAAGCTCCTTTTGCATTTGTTTGCGCAAATGTTTGTGCGATCGATGCTTCCAGAAGACCGTACGCTGAATCTTGGGCATTAAGCCAATGAGCTAGAGCAGCATGCCCCAGGATTATTTTGGGCAGGCAGGCTCGGCTACACTGGAGAGCGGTTGGCTTTGATGGAGGAGTTGTTGAGCCGGTCGTTGTGTATAGGAGGAAGTGCGCTGAGTACTGATAATAGGGCTGGCGGACACACGCCGTGGAATTGCATGTTTAGTGGTAGGCTGTTGGGTATGTGGTCGTGCGCGATTTTCCTTGGGCGTTGTGGTTATGTCTGGACGGTGATGCACCTGAGGTGTGCAACTGGCGAAGTGAGGAATTTAGGGTGGCGTGGTGGAGGATGTGCTGATGCTGGATGTAATTGTTGTAGTGTGTAGTGGATTGTAGTAGTATGAGAGGCGGCGGTAGAGTGAGTGTGGTGCGTGAGTCTGATTGGGGAGGAACGGCGTCAAGAGCCAAGTGGATGGGGCAGTCTGTTAGAACAGTGTGCAGCTTGTAATATTTCGAAAGCACTGTGAAAGGAGTAAGTTGTGTTTCTTTGGTGGGCAGCATGGCGTGTTAGGTTGGGAAGTTTTTCTTCCTTGGCTAGTGACTGCGTCGCGTTGATGGTGATGTGTAGTACATGTGCTGCAGCGCATGCGTTGACGGGACACATGATTGGGTTCCATGCAAAGCTCCTTTGCGCAAATGTTTGTGCGATCGATGCTTCCAGAAGACCGTACGCTGAATCTTGGGCATTAAGCCAATGAGCTAGAGCAGCATGCCCCAGGATTATTTGGGGCAGGCAGGCTCGGCTACACTGGAGAGCGGTTGGCTTTGATGGAGGAGTTGTTGAGCCGGTCGTTGTGTATAGGAGAAAGTGCGTTGAGTACTGATAATAGGGCTGGCGGACACACGCCGTGGAATTGCATGTTTAGTGGTAGGCTGTTGGGTATGTGGTCGTGCGCGATTTTCCTTGGGCGTTGTGGTTATGTCTGGACGGCGGTGCACCTGAGGTGTGCAACTGGCGAAGTGAGGAAGTTGGGGTGGCGTGGTGGAGGATGTGCTGATGCTGGATGTAATTGTTGTAGTGTGTAGTGGATTGTAGTAGTATGAGAGGCGGCGGTAGAGTGAGTGTGGTGCGTGAGTCTGATTGGGGAGGAACGGCGTCAAGAGCCAGGTGGATGGGGCAGTCTGTTAGAACAGTGTGCAGCTTGTAATATTTCGAAAGCACTGTGAAAGGAGTAAGTTGTGTTTCTTTGGTGGGCAGCATGGCGTGTTAGGTTGGGAAGTGTTTCTTCCTTGGGTAGTGACTGTGTCGCGTTGATGGTGATGTGTAGTACATGTGCTGCAGCGCATGCGTTGACGGGACACATGATTGGGTTTCATGCAAAGCTCCTTTTGCATTTGTTTGCGCAAATGTTTGTGCGATCGATGCTTCCAGAAGACCGTACGCTGAATCTTGGGCATTAAGCCAATGAGCTAGAGCAGCATGCCCCAGGATTATTTTGGGCAGGCAGGCTCGGCTACACTGGAGAGCGGTTGGCTTTGATGGAGGAGTTGTTGAGCCGGTCGTTGTGTATAGGAGGAAGTGCGTTGAGTACTGATAATAGGGCTGGCGGACACACGCCGTGGAATTGCATGTTTAGTGGTAGGCTGTTGGGTATGTGGTCGTGCGCGATTTTCCTTGGGCGTTGTGGTTATGTCTGGACGGTGATGCACCTGAGGTGTGCAACTGGCGAAGTGAGGAATTTAGGGTGGCGTGGTGGAGGATGTGCTGATGCTGGATGTAATTGTTGTAGTGTGTAGTGGATTGTAGTAGTATGAGAGGCGGCGGTAGAGTGAGTGTGGTGCGTGAGTCTGATTGGGGAGGAACGGCGTCAAGAGCCAAGTGGATGGGGCAGTCTGTTAGAACAGTGTGCAGCTTGTAATATTTCGAAAGCACTGTGAAAGGAGTAAGTTGTGTTTCTTTGGTGGGCAGCATGGCGTGTTAGGTTGGGAAGTTTTTCTTCCTTGGGTAGTGACTGTGTCGCGTTGATGGTGATGTGTAGTACATGTGCTGCAGCGCATGCGTTGACGGGACACATGATTGGGTTTCATGCAAAGCTCCTTTTGCATTTGTTTGCGCAAATGTTTGTGCGATCGATGCTTCCAGAAGACCGTGCGCTGAATGTTGGGCATTAAGCCAATGAGCTAGAGCAGCATGCCCCAGGATTATTTGGGGCAGGCAGGCTCGGCTACACTGGAGAGCGGTTGGCTTTGATGGAGGAGTTGTTGAGCCGGTCGTTGTGTATAGGAGGAAGTGCGTTGAGTACTGATAATAGGGCTGGCGGACACACGCCGTGGAATTGCATGTTTAGTGGTAGGCTGTTGGGTATGTGGTCGTGCGCGATTTTCCTTGGGCGTTGTGGTTATGTCTGGACGGTGATGCACCTGAGGTGTGCAACTGGCGAAGTGAGGAATTTAGGGTGGCGTGGTGGAGGATGTGCTGATGCTGGATGTAATTGTTGTAGTGTGTAGTGGATTGTAGTAGTATGAGAGGCGGCGGTAGAGTGAGTGTGGTGCGTGAGTCTGATTGGGGAGGAACGGCGTCAAGAGCCAAGTGGATGGGGCAGTCTGTTAGAACAGTGTGCAGCTTGTAATATTTCGAAAGCACTGTGAAAGGAGTAAGTTGTGTTTCTTTGGTGGGCAGCATGGCGTGTTAGGTTGGGAAGTTTTTCTTCCTTGGCTAGTGACTGCGTCGCGTTGATGGTGATGTGTAGTACATGTGCTGCAGCGCATGCGTTGACGGGACACATGATTGGGTTCCATGCAAAGCTCCTTTGCGCAAATGTTTGTGCGATCGATGCTTCCAGAAGACCGTACGCTGAATCTTGGGCATTAAGCCAATGAGCTAGAGCAGCATGCCCCAGGATTATTTGGGGCAGGCAGGCTCGGCTACACTGGAGAGCGGTTGGCTTTGATGGAGGAGTTGTTGAGCCGGTCGTTGTGTATAGGAGAAAGTGCGTTGAGTACTGATAATAGGGCTGGCGGACACACGCCGTGGAATTGCATGTTTAGTGGTAGGCTGTTGGGTATGTGGTCGTGCGCGATTTTCCTTGGGCGTTGTGGTTATGTCTGGACGGCGGTGCACCTGAGGTGTGCAACTGGCGAAGTGAGGAAGTTGGGGTGGCGTGGTGGAGGATGTGCTGATGCTGGATGTAATTGTTGTAGTGTGTAGTGGATTGTAGTAGTATGAGAGGCGGCGGTAGAGTGAGTGTGGTGCGTGAGTCTGATTGGGGAGGAACGGCGTCAAGAGCCAGGTGGATGGGGCAGTCTGTTAGAACAGTGTGCAGCTTGTAATATTTCGAAAGCACTGTGAAAGGAGTAAGTTGTGTTTCTTTGGTGGGCAGCATGGCGTGTTAGGTTGGGAAGTGTTTCTTCCTTGGGTAGTGACTGTGTCGCGTTGATGGTGATGTGTAGTACATGTGCTGCAGCGCATGCGTTGACGGGACACATGATTGGGTTTCATGCAAAGCTCCTTTTGCATTTGTTTGCGCAAATGTTTGTGCGATCGATGCTTCCAGAAGACCGTACGCTGAATCTTGGGCATTAAGCCAATGAGCTAGAGCAGCATGCCCCAGGATTATTTTGGGCAGGCAGGCTCGGCTACACTGGAGAGCGGTTGGCTTTGATGGAGGAGTTGTTGAGCCGGTCGTTGTGTATAGGAGGAAGTGCGTTGAGTACTGATAATAGGGCTGGCGGACACACGCCGTGGAATTGCATGTTTAGTGGTAGGCTGTTGGGTATGTGGTCGTGCGCGATTTTCCTTGGGCGTTGTAGTTATGTCTGGACGGCGGTGCACCTGAGGTGTGCAACTGGCGAAGTGAGGAAGTTGGGGTGGCGTGGTGGAGGATGTGCTGATGCTGGATGTAATTGTTGTAGTGTGTAGTGGATTGTAGTAGTATGAGAGGCGGCGGTAGAGTGAGTGTGGTGCGTGAGTCTGATTGGGGAGGAACGGCGTCAAGAGCCAAGTGGATGGGGCAGTCTGTTAGAACAGTGTGCAGCTTGTAATATTTCGAAAGCACTGTGAAAGGAGTAAGTTGTGTTTCTTTGGTGGGCAGCATGGCGTGTTAGGTTGGGAAGTTTTTCTTCCTTGGGTAGTGACTGTGTCGCGTTGATGGTGATGTGTAGTACATGTGCTGCAGCGCATGCGTTGACGGGACACATGATTGGGTTTCATGCAAAGCTCCTTTTGCATTTGTTTGCGCAAATGTTTGTGCGATCGATGCTTCCAGAAGACCGTGCGCTGAATGTTGGGCATTAAGCCAATGAGCTAGAGCAGCATGCCCCAGGATTATTTGGGGCAGGCAGGCTCGGCTACACTGGAGAGCGGTTGGCTTTGATGGAGGAGTTGTTGAGCCGGTCGTTGTGTATAGGAGGAAGTGCGTTGAGTACTGATAATAGGGCTGGCGGACACACGCCGTGGAATTGCATGTTTAGTGGTAGGCTGTTGGGTATGTGGTCGTGCGCGATTTTCCTTGGGCGTTGTGGTTATGTCTGGACGGTGATGCACCTGAGGTGTGCAACTGGCGAAGTGAGGAATTTAGGGTGGCGTGGTGGAGGATGTGCTGATGCTGGATGTAATTGTTGTAGTGTGTAGTGGATTGTAGTAGTATGAGAGGCGGCGGTAGAGTGAGTGTGGTGCGTGAGTCTGATTGGGGAGGAACGGCGTCAAGAGCCAAGTGGATGGGGCAGTCTGTTAGAACAGTGTGCAGCTTGTAATATTTCGAAAGCACTGTGAAAGGAGTAAGTTGTGTTTCTTTGGTGGGCAGCATGGCGTGTTAGGTTGGGAAGTTTTTCTTCCTTGGCTAGTGACTGCGTCGCGTTGATGGTGATGTGTAGTACATGTGCTGCAGCGCATGCGTTGACGGGACACATGATTGGGTTCCATGCAAAGCTCCTTTGCGCAAATGTTTGTGCGATCGATGCTTCCAGAAGACCGTACGCTGAATCTTGGGCATTAAGCCAATGAGCTAGAGCAGCATGCCCCAGGATTATTTGGGGCAGGCAGGCTCGGCTACACTGGAGAGCGGTTGGCTTTGATGGAGGAGTTGTTGAGCCGGTCGTTGTGTATAGGAGAAAGTGCGTTGAGTACTGATAATAGGGCTGGCGGACACACGCCGTGGAATTGCATGTTTAGTGGCAGGCTGTTGGGTATGTGGTCGTGCGCGATTTTCCTTGGGCGTTGTGGTTATGTCTGGACGGTGATGCACCTGAGGTGTGCAACTGGCGAAGTGAGGAATTTAGGGTGGCGTGGTGGAGGATGTGCTGATGCTGGATGTAATTGTTGTAGTGTGTAGTGGATTGTAGTAGTATGAGAGGCGGCGGTAGAGTGAGTGTGGTGCGTGAGTCTGATTGGGGAGGAACGGCGTCAAGAGCCAAGTGGATGGGGCAGTCTGTTAGAACAGTGTGCAGCTTGTAATATTTCGAAAGCACTGTGAAAGGAGTAAGTTGTGTTTCTTTGGTGGGCAGCATGGCGTGTTAGGTTGGGAAGTTTTTCTTCCTTGGCTAGTGACTGCGTCGCGTTGATGGTGATGTGTAGTACATGTGCTGCAGCGCATGCGTTGACGGGACACATGATTGGGTTTCATGCAAAGCTCCTTTGCGCAAATGTTTGTGCGATCGATGCTTCCAGAAGACCGTACGCTGAATCTTGGGCATTAAGCCAATGAGCTAGAGCAGCATGCCCCAGGATTATTTGGGGCAGGCAGGCTCGGCTACACTGGAGAGCGGTTGGCTTTGATGGAGGAGTTGTTGAGCCGGTCGTTGTGTATAGGAGGAAGTGCGTTGAGTACTGATAATAGGGCTGGCGGACACACGCCGTGGAATTGCATGTTTAGTGGTAGGCTGTTGGGTATGTGGTCGTGCGCGATTTTCCTTGGGCGTTGTGGTTATGTCTGGACGGTGATGCACCTGAGGTGTGCAACTGGCGAAGTGAGGAATTTAGGGTGGCGTGGTGGAGGATGTGCTGATGCTGGATGTAATTGTTGTAGTGTGTAGTGGATTGTAGTAGTATGAGAGGCGGCGGTAGAGTGAGTGTGGTGCGTGAGTCTGATTGGGGAGGAACGGCGTCAAGAGCCAAGTGGATGGGGCAGTCTGTTAGAACAGTGTGCAGCTTGTAATATTTCGAAAGCACTGTGAAAGGAGTAAGTTGTGTTTCTTTGGTGGGCAGCATGGCGTGTTAGGTTGGGAAGTTTTTCTTCCTTGGGTAGTGACTGTGTCGCGTTGATGGTGATGTGTAGTACATGTGCTGCAGCGCATGCGTTGACGGGACACATGATTGGGTTTCATGCAAAGCTCCTTTTGCATTTGTTTGCGCAAATGTTTGTGCGATCGATGCTTCCAGAAGACCGTACGCTGAATCTTGGGCATTAAGCCAATGAGCTAGAGCAGCATGCCCCAGGATTATTTGGGGCAGGCAGGCTCGGCTACACTGGAGAGCGGTTGGCTTTGATGGAGGAGTTGTTGAGCCGATCGTTGTGTATAGGAGAAAGTGCGCTGAGTACTGATAATAGGGCTGGCGGACGCACGCCGTGGAATTGCATGTTTAGTGGCAGGCTGTTGGGTATGTGGTCGTGCGCGATTTTCCTTGGGCGTTGTGGTTATGTCTGGACGGCGGTGCACCTGAGGTGTGCAACTGGCGAAGTGAGGAAGTTGGGGTGGCGTGGTGGAGGATGTGCTGATGCTGGATGTAATTGTTGTAGTGTGTAGTGGATTGTAGTAGTATGAGAGGCGGCGGTAGAGTGAGTGTGGTGCGTGAGTCTGATTGGGGAGGAACGGCGTCAAGAGCCAGGTGGATGGGGCAGCCTGTTAGAACAGTGTGCAGCTTGTAATATTTCGAAAGCACTGTGAAAGGAGTAAGTTGTGTTTCTTTGGTGGGCAGCATGGCGTGTTAGGTTGGGAAGTTTTTCTTCCTTGGGTAGTGACTGCGTCGCGTTGATGGTGATGTGCAGTACATGTGCTGCAGCGCATGCGTTGACGGGACACATGATTGGGTTTCATGCAAAGCTCCTTTGCATTTGTTTGCGCAAATGTTTGTGCGATCGATGCTTCCAGAAGACCATGCGCTGAATCTTGGGCATTAAGCCAATGAGCTAGAGCAGCATGCCCCAGGATTATTTGGGGCAGGCAGGCTCGGCTACACTGGAGAGCGGTTGGCTTTGATGGAAGAGTTGTTGAGCCGGTCGTTGTGTATAGGAGAAAGTGCGTTGAGTACTGATAATAGGGATGGCGGACACACGCCGTGGAATTGCATGCTTAGTGGCAGGCTGTTGGGTATGTGGTCGTGCGCGATTTTCCTTGGGCGTTGTGGTTATGTCTGGACGGCGGTGCACCTGAGGTGTGCAACTGGCGAAGTGAGGAAGTTGGGGTGGCGTGGTGGAGGATGTGCTGATGCTGGATGTAATTGTTGTAGTGTGTAGTGGATTGTAGTAGTATGAGAGGCGGCGGTAGAGTGAGTGTGGTGCGTGAGTCTGATTGGGGAGGAACGGCGTCAAGAGCCAAGTGGATGGGGCAGCCTGTTAGAACAGTGTGCAGCTTGTAATATTTCGAAAGCGCTGTGGAAGGAGTAGGTTGTGTTTCTTTGGTGGGCTGCATGGCGTGTTAGGTTGGGAAGTGTTTCTTCCTTGGGTAGTGACTGTGTCGCGTTAATGGTGATGTGTAGTACATGTGCTGCAGCGCATGCGTTGACGGGACACATGATTGGGTTTCATGCAAAGCTCCTTTTGCATTTGTTTGCGCAAATGTTTGTGCGATCGATGCTTCCAGAAGACCGTGCGCTGAATCTTGGGCATTAAGCCAGTGAGCTAGAGCAGCATGCCCCAGGATTATTTGGGGCAGGCAGGCTCAGCTACACTGGAGAGCGGTTGACTTTGATGGAAGAGTTGTTGAGCCGGTCGTTGTGTATAGGAGAAAGTGCGTTGAGTACTGATAATAGGGATGGCGGACACACGCCGTGGAATTGCATGTTTAGTGGTAGGCTGTTGGGTATGTGGTCGTGCGCGATTTTCCTTGGGCGTTGTGGTTATGTCTGGACGGTGATGCACCTGAGGTGTGCAACTGGCGAAGTGAGGAATTTAGGGTGGCGTGGTGGAGGATGTGCTGATGCTGGATGTAATTGTTGTAGTGTGTAGTGGATTGTAGTAGTATGAGAGGCGGCGGTAGAGTGAGTGTGGTGCGTGAGTCTGATTGGGGAGGAACGGCGTCAAGAGCCAGGTGGATGGGGCAGTCTGTTAGAACAGTGTGCAGCTTGTAATATTTCGAAAGCACTGTGAAAGGAGTAAGTTGTGTTTCTTTGGTGGGCAGCATGGCGTGTTAGGTTGGGAAGTTTTTCTTCCTTGGGTAGTGACTGCGTCGCGTTGATGGTGATGTGCAGTACATGTGCTGCAGCGCATGCGTTGACGGGACACATGATTGGGTTTCATGCAAAGCTCCTTTGCATTTGTTTGCGCAAATGTTTGGGCGATCGATGCTTCCAGAAGACCGTGCGCTGAATCTTGGGCATTAAGCCAATGAGCTAGAGCAGCATGCCCCAGGATTATTTGGGGCAGGCAGGCTCGGCTACACTGGAGAGCGGTTGGCTTTGATGGAGGAGTTGTTGAGCCGGTCGTTGTGTATAGGAGGAAGTGCGTTGAGTACTGATAATAGGGCTGGCGGACACACGCCGTGGAATTGCATGTTTAGTGGCAGGCTGTTGGGTATGTGGTCGTGCGCGATTTTCCTTGGGCGTTGTGGTTATGTCTGGACGGCGGTGCACCTGAGGTGTGCAACTGGCGAAGTGAGGAAGTTGGGGTGGCGTGGTGGAGGATGTGCTGATGCTGGATGTAATTGTTGTAGTGTGTAGTGGATTGTAGTAGTATGAGAGGCGGCGGTAGAGTGAGTGTGGTGCGTGAGTCTGATTGGGGAGGAACGGCGTCAAGAGCCAAGTGGATGGGGCAGCCTGTTAGAACAGTGTGCAGCTTGTAATATTTCGAAAGCGCTGTGGAAGGAGTAGGTTGTGTTTCTTTGGTGGGCAGCATGGCGTGTTAGGTTGGGAAGTGTTTCTTCCTTGGGTAGTGACTGTGTCGCGTTAATGGTGATGTGTAGTACATGTGCTGCAGCGCATGCGTTGACGGGACACATGATTGGGTTTCATGCAAAGCTCCTTTTGCATTTGTTTGCGCAAATGTTTGTGCGATCGATGCTTCCAGAAGACCGTACGCTGAATCTTGGGCATTAAGCCAATGAGCTAGAGCAGCATGCCCCAGGATTATTTGGGGCAGGCAGGCTCGGCTACACTGGAGAGCGGTTGGCTTTGATGGAGGAGTTGTTGAGCCGGTCGTTGTGTATAGGAGAAAGTGCGTTGAGTACTGATAATAGGGCTGGCGGACACACGTAGTGGAATTGCATGTTTAGTGGTAGGCTGTTGGGTATGTGGTCGTGCGCGATTTTCCTTGGGCGTTGTGGTTATGTCTGGACGGTGATGCACCTGAGGTGTGCAACTGGCGAAGTGAGGAATTTAGGGTGGCGTGGTGGAGGATGTGCTGATGCTGGATGTAATTGTTGTAGTGTGTAGTGGATTGTAGTAGTATGAGAGGCGGCGGTAGAGTGAGTGTGGTGCGTGAGTCTGATTGGGGAGGAACGGCGTCAAGAGCCAAGTGGATGGGGCAGCCTGTTAGAACAGTGTGCAGCTTGTAATATTTCGGAAGCGCTGTGGAAGGAGTAGGTTGTGTTTCTTTGGTGGGCAGCATGGCGTGTTAGGTTGGGAAGTGTTTCTTCCTTGGTTAGTGACTGTGTCGCGTTAATGGTGATGTGTAGTACATGTGCTGCAGCGCATGCGTTGACGGGACACATGATTGGGTTTCATGCAAAGCTCCTTTTGCATTTGTTTGCGCAAATGTTTGTGCGATCGATGCTTCCAGAAGACCGTGCGCTGAATCTTGGGCATTAAGCCAGTGAGCTAGAGCAGCATGCCCCAGGATTATTTGGGGCAGGCAGGCTCGGCTACACTGGAGAGCGGTTGACTTTGATGGAAGAGTTGTTGAGCCGGTCGTTGTGTATAGGAGAAAGTGCGTTGAGTACTGATAATAGGGATGGCGGACACACGCCGTGGAATTGCATGTTTAGTGGTAGGCTGTTGGGTATGTGGTCGTGCGCGATTTTCCTTGGGCGTTGTGGTTATGTCTGGACGGTGATGCACCTGAGGTGTGCAACTGGCGAAGTGAGGAATTTAGGGTGGCGTGGTGGAGGATGTGCTGATGCTGGATGTAATTGTTGTAGTGTGTAGTGGATTGTAGTAGTATGAGAGGCGGCGGTAGAGTGAGTGTGGTGCGTGAGTCTGATTGGGGAGGAACGGCGTCAAGAGCCAGGTGGATGGGGCAGTCTGTTAGAACAGTGTGCAGCCTGTAATATTTCGAAAGCACTGTGGAAGGAGTAAGTTGTGTTTCTTTGGTGGGCAGCATGGCGTGTTAGGTTGGGAAGTTTTTCTTCCTTGGCTAGTGACTGCGTCGCGTTGATGGTGATGTGCAGTACATGTGCTGCAGCGCATGCGTTGACGGGACACATGATTGGGTTCCATGCAAAGCTCCTTTGCATTTGTTTGCGCAAATGTTTGGGCGATCGATGCTTCCAGAAGACCGTGCGCTGAATCTTGGGCATTAAGCCAATGAGCTAGAGCAGCATGCCCCAGGATTATTTGGGGCAGGCAGGCTCGGCTACACTGGAGAGCGGTTGGCTTTGATGGAGGAGTTGTTGAGCCGGTCGTTGTGTATAGGAGGAAGTGCGTTGAGTACTGATAATAGGGCTGGCGGACACACGCCGTGGAATTGCATGTTTAGTGGCAGGCTGTTGGGTATGTGGTCGTGCGCGATTTTCCTTGGGCGTTGTGGTTATGTCTGGACGGCGGTGCACCTGAGGTGTGCAACTGGCGAAGTGAGGAAGTTGGGGTGGCGTGGTGGAGGATGTGCTGATGCTGGATGTAATTGTTGTAGTGTGTAGTGGATTGTAGTAGTATGAGAGGCGGCGGTAGAGTGAGTGTGGTGCGTGAGTCTGATTGGGGAGGAACGGCGTCAAGAGCCAAGTGGATGGGGCAGTCTGTTAGAACAGTGTGCAGCTTGTAATATTTCGAAAGCACTCTGAAAGGAGTAAGTTGTGTTTCTTTGGTGGGCAGCATGGCGTGTTAGGTTGGGAAGTGTTTCTTCCTTGGCTAGTGACTGTGTCGCGTTAATGGTGATGTGTAGTACATGTGCTGCAGCGCATGCGTTGACGGGACACATGATTGGGTTTCATGCAAAGCTCCTTTTGCATTTGTTTGCGCAAATGTTTGTGCGATCGATGCTTCCAGAAGACCGTGCGCTGAATCTTGGGCATTAAGCCAATGAGCTAGAGCAGCATGCCCCAGGATTATTTGGGGCAGGCAGGCTCGGCTACACTGGAGAGCGGTTGGCTTTGATGGAAGAGTTGTTGAGCTGGTCGTTGTGTATAGGAGGAAGTGCGCCGAGAACTGATAATAGGGCTGGCGGACGCACGCCGTGGAATTGCATGTTTAGTGGTAGGCTGTTGGGTATGTGGTCGTGCGCGATTTTCCTTGGGCGTTGTGGTTATGTCTGGACGGTGATGCACCTGAGGTGTGCAACTGGCGAAGTGAGGAATTTAGGGTGGCGTGGTGGAGGATGTGCTGATGCTGGATGTAATTGTTGTAGTGTGTAGTGGATTGTAGTAGTATGAGAGGCGGCGGTAGAGTGAGTGTGGTGCGTGAGTCTGATTGGGGAGGAACGGCGTCAAGAGCCAGGTGGATGGGGCAGTCTGTTAGAACAGTGTGCAGCCTGTAATATTTCGAAAGCACTGTGGAAGGAGTAAGTTGTGTTTCTTTGGTGGGCAGCATGGCGTGTTAGGTTGGGAAGTTTTTCTTCCTTGGCTAGTGACTGCGTCGCGTTGATGGTGATGTGCAGTACATGTGCTGCAGCGCATGCGTTGACGGGACACATGATTGGGTTTCATGCAAAGCTCCTTTGCATTTGTTTGCGCAAATGTTTGGGCGATCGATGCTTCCAGAAGACCGTGCGCTGAATCTTGGGCATTAAGCCAATGAGCTAGAGCAGCATGCCCCAGGATTATTTGGGGCAGGCAGGCTCGGCTACACTGGAGAGCGGTTGGCTTTGATGGAGGAGTTGTTGAGCCGGTCGTTGTGTATAGGAGGAAGTGCGTTGAGTACTGATAATAGGGCTGGCGGACACACGCCGTGGAATTGCATGTTTAGTGGCAGGCTGTTGGGTATGTGGTCGTGCGCGATTTTCCTTGGGCGTTGTGGTTATGTCTGGACGGCGGTGCACCTGAGGTGTGCAACTGGCGAAGTGAGGAAGTTGGGGTGGCGTGGTGGAGGATGTGCTGATGCTGGATGTAATTGTTGTAGTGTGTAGTGGATTGTAGTAGTATGAGAGGCGGCGGTAGAGTGAGTGTGGTGCGTGAGTCTGATTGGGGAGGAACGGCGTCAAGAGCCAGGTGGATGGGGCAGTCTGTTAGAACAGTGTGCAGCCTGTAATATTTCGAAAGCACTGTGGAAGGAGTAAGTTGTGTTTCTTTGGTGGGCAGCATGGCGTGTTAGGTTGGGAAGTTTTTCTTCCTTGGCTAGTGACTGCGTCGCGTTGATGGTGATGTGCAGTACATGTGCTGCAGCGCATGCGTTGACGGGACACATGATTGGGTTCCATGCAAAGCTCCTTTGCATTTGTTTGCGCAAATGTTTGGGCGATCGATGCTTCCAGAAGACCGTGCGCTGAATCTTGGGCATTAAGCCAATGAGCTAGAGCAGCATGCCCCAGGATTATTTGGGGCAGGCAGGCTCGGCTACACTGGAGAGCGGTTGGCTTTGATGGAGGAGTTGTTGAGCCGGTCGTTGTGTATAGGAGGAAGTGCGTTGAGTACTGATAATAGGGCTGGCGGACACACGCCGTGGAATTGCATGTTTAGTGGCAGGCTGTTGGGTATGTGGTCGTGCGCGATTTTCCTTGGGCGTTGTGGTTATGTCTGGACGGCGGTGCACCTGAGGTGTGCAACTGGCGAAGTGAGGAAGTTGGGGTGGCGTGGTGGAGGATGTGCTGATGCTGGATGTAATTGTTGTAGTGTGTAGTGGATTGTAGTAGTATGAGAGGCGGCGGTAGAGTGAGTGTGGTGCGTGAGTCTGATTGGGGAGGAACGGCGTCAAGAGCCAGGTGGATGGGGCAGTCTGTTAGAACAGTGTGCAGCTTGTAATATTTCGAAAGCACTCTGAAAGGAGTAAGTTGTGTTTCTTTGGTGGGCAGCATGGCGTGTTAGGTTGGGAAGTGTTTCTTCCTTGGGTAGTGACTGTGTCGCGTTGATGGTGATGTGTAGTACATGTGCTGCAGCGCATGCGTTGACGGGACACATGATTGGGTTTCATGCAAAGCTCCTTTTGCATTTGTTTGCGCAAATGTTTGTGCGATCGATGCTTCCAGAAGACCGTGCGCTGAATCTTGGGCATTAAGCCAATGAGCTAGAGCAGCATGCCCCAGGATTATTTGGGGCAGGCAGGCTCGGCTACACTGGAGAGCGGTTGGCTTTGATGGAGGAGTTGTTGAGCCGGTCGTTGTGTATAGGAGAAAGTGCGTTGAGTACTGATAATAGGGCTGGCGGACACACGTAGTGGAATTGCATGCTTAGTGGTAGGCTGTTGGGTATGTGGTCGTGCGCGATTTTCCTTGGGCGTTGTGGTTATGTCTGGACGGTGATGCACCTGAGGTGTGCAACTGGCGAAGTGAGGAATTTAGGGTGGCGTGGTGGAGGATGTGCTGATGCTGGATGTAATTGTTGTAGTGTGTAGTGGATTGTAGTAGTATGAGAGGCGGCGGTAGAGTGAGTGTGGTGCGTGAGTCTGATTGGGGAGGAACGGCGTCAAGAGCCAGGTGGATGGGGCAGTCTGTTAGAACAGTGTGCAGCCTGTAATATTTCGAAAGCACTGTGGAAGGAGTAAGTTGTGTTTCTTTGGTGGGCAGCATGGCGTGTTAGGTTGGGAAGTTTTTCTTCCTTGGCTAGTGACTGCGTCGCGTTGATGGTGATGTGCAGTACATGTGCTGCAGCGCATGCGTTGACGGGACACATGATTGGGTTCCATGCAAAGCTCCTTTGCATTTGTTTGCGCAAATGTTTGGGCGATCGATGCTTCCAGAAGACCGTGCGCTGAATCTTGGGCATTAAGCCAATGAGCTAGAGCAGCATGCCCCAGGATTATTTGGGGCAGGCAGGCTCGGCTACACTGGAGAGCGGTTGGCTTTGATGGAGGAGTTGTTGAGCCGGTCGTTGTGTATAGGAGGAAGTGCGTTGAGTACTGATAATAGGGCTGGCGGACACACGCCGTGGAATTGCATGTTTAGTGGCAGGCTGTTGGGTATGTGGTCGTGCGCGATTTTCCTTGGGCGTTGTGGTTATGTCTGGACGGCGGTGCACCTGAGGTGTGCAACTGGCGAAGTGAGGAAGTTGGGGTGGCGTGGTGGAGGATGTGCTGATGCTGGATGTAATTGTTGTAGTGTGTAGTGGATTGTAGTAGTATGAGAGGCGGCGGTAGAGTGAGTGTGGTGCGTGAGTCTGATTGGGGAGGAACGGCGTCAAGAGCCAAGTGGATGGGGCAGCCTGTTAGAACAGTGTGCAGCTTGTAATATTTCGAAAGCACTCTGAAAGGAGTAAGTTGTGTTTCTTTGGTGGGCAGCATGGCGTGTTAGGTTGGGAAGTGTTTCTTCCTTGGGTAGTGACTGTGTCGCGTTAATGGTGATGTGTAGTACATGTGCTGCAGCGCATGCGTTGACGGGACACATGATTGGGTTTCATGCAAAGCTCCTTTTGCATTTGTTTGCGCAAATGTTTGTGCGATCGATGCTTCCAGAAGACCGTGCGCTGAATCTTGGGCATTAAGCCAATGAGCTAGAGCAGCATGCCCCAGGATTATTTGGGGCAGGCAGGCTCGGCTACACTGGAGAGCGGTTGGCTTTGATGGAGGAGTTGTTGAGCTGGTCGTTGTGTATAGGAGGAAGTGCGCCGAGAACTGATAATAGGGCTGGCGGACGCACGCCGTGGAATTGCATGTTTAGTGGTAGGCTGTTGGGTATGTGGTCGTGCGCGATTTTCCTTGGGCGTTGTGGTTATGTCTGGACGGTGATGCACCTGAGGTGTGCAACTGGCGAAGTGAGGAATTTAGGGTGGCGTGGTGGAGGATGTGCTGATGCTGGATGTAATTGTTGTAGTGTGTAGTGGATTGTAGTAGTATGAGAGGCGGCGGTAGAGTGAGTGTGGTGCGTGAGTCTGATTGGGGAGGAACGGCGTCAAGAGCCAAGTGGATGGGGCAGCCTGTTAGAACAGTGTGCAGCTTGTAATATTCCGGAAGCGCTGTGGAAGGAGTAGGTTGTGTTTCTTTGGTGGGCAGCATGGCGTGTTAGGTTGGGAAGTGTTTCTTCCTTGGCTAGTGACTGTGTCGCGTTAATGGTGATGTGTAGTACATGTGCTGCAGCGCATGCGTTGACGGGACACATGATTGGGTTTCATGCAAAGCTCCTTTTGCATTTGTTTGCGCAAATGTTTGTGCGATCGATGCTTCCAGAAGACCGTGCGCTGAATCTTGGGCATTAAGCCAATGAGCTAGAGCAGCATGCCCCAGGATTATTTCGGGCAGGCAGGCTCGGCTACACTGGAGAGCGGTTGGCTTTGATGGAGGAGTTGTTGAGCCGGTCGTTGTGTATAGGAGGAAGTGCGTTGAGTACTGATAATAGGGCTGGCGGACACACGCCGTGGAATTGCATGTTTAGTGGCAGGCTGTTGGGTATGTGGTCGTGCGCGATTTTCCTTGGGCGTTGTGGTTATGTCTGGACGGCGGTGCACCTGAGGTGTGCAACTGGCGAAGTGAGGAAGTTGGGGTGGCGTGGTGGAGGATGTGCTGATGCTGGATGTAATTGTTGTAGTGTGTAGTGGATTGTAGTAGTATGAGAGGCGGCGGTAGAGTGAGTGTGGTGCGTGAGTCTGATTGGGGAGGAACGGCGTCAAGAGCCAGGTGGATGGGGCAGTCTGTTAGAACAGTGTGCAGCTTGTAATATTTCGAAAGCACTCTGAAAGGAGTAAGTTGTGTTTCTTTGGTGGGCAGCATGGCGTGTTAGGTTGGGAAGTGTTTCTTCCTTGGGTAGTGACTGTGTCGCGTTGATGGTGATGTGTAGTACATGTGCTGCAGCGCATGCGTTGACGGGACACATGATTGGGTTTCATGCAAAGCTCCTTTTGCATTTGTTTGCGCAAATGTTTGTGCGATCGATGCTTCCAGAAGACCGTGCGCTGAATCTTGGGCATTAAGCCAATGAGCTAGAGCAGCATGCCCCAGGATTATTTGGGGCAGGCAGGCTCGGCTACACTGGAGAGCGGTTGGCTTTGATGGAGGAGTTGTTGAGCCGGTCGTTGTGTATAGGAGAAAGTGCGTTGAGTACTGATAATAGGGCTGGCGGACACACGTAGTGGAATTGCATGCTTAGTGGTAGGCTGTTGGGTATGTGGTCGTGCGCGATTTTCCTTGGGCGTTGTGGTTATGTCTGGACGGTGATGCACCTGAGGTGTGCAACTGGCGAAGTGAGGAATTTAGGGTGGCGTGGTGGAGGATGTGCTGATGCTGGATGTAATTGTTGTAGTGTGTAGTGGATTGTAGTAGTATGAGAGGCGGCGGTAGAGTGAGTGTGGTGCGTGAGTCTGATTGGGGAGGAACGGCGTCAAGAGCCAGGTGGATGGGGCAGTCTGTTAGAACAGTGTGCAGCCTGTAATATTTCGAAAGCACTGTGGAAGGAGTAAGTTGTGTTTCTTTGGTGGGCAGCATGGCGTGTTAGGTTGGGAAGTTTTTCTTCCTTGGCTAGTGACTGCGTCGCGTTGATGGTGATGTGCAGTACATGTGCTGCAGCGCATGCGTTGACGGGACACATGATTGGGTTCCATGCAAAGCTCCTTTGCATTTGTTTGCGCAAATGTTTGGGCGATCGATGCTTCCAGAAGACCGTGCGCTGAATCTTGGGCATTAAGCCAATGAGCTAGAGCAGCATGCCCCAGGATTATTTGGGGCAGGCAGGCTCGGCTACACTGGAGAGCGGTTGGCTTTGATGGAGGAGTTGTTGAGCCGGTCGTTGTGTATAGGAGGAAGTGCGTTGAGTACTGATAATAGGGCTGGCGGACACACGCCGTGGAATTGCATGTTTAGTGGCAGGCTGTTGGGTATGTGGTCGTGCGCGATTTTCCTTGGGCGTTGTGGTTATGTCTGGACGGCGGTGCACCTGAGGTGTGCAACTGGCGAAGTGAGGAAGTTGGGGTGGCGTGGTGGAGGATGTGCTGATGCTGGATGTAATTGTTGTAGTGTGTAGTGGATTGTAGTAGTATGAGAGGCGGCGGTAGAGTGAGTGTGGTGCGTGAGTCTGATTGGGGAGGAACGGCGTCAAGAGCCAAGTGGATGGGGCAGCCTGTTAGAACAGTGTGCAGCTTGTAATATTTCGAAAGCACTCTGAAAGGAGTAAGTTGTGTTTCTTTGGTGGGCAGCATGGCGTGTTAGGTTGGGAAGTGTTTCTTCCTTGGGTAGTGACTGTGTCGCGTTAATGGTGATGTGTAGTACATGTGCTGCAGCGCATGCGTTGACGGGACACATGATTGGGTTTCATGCAAAGCTCCTTTTGCATTTGTTTGCGCAAATGTTTGTGCGATCGATGCTTCCAGAAGACCGTGCGCTGAATCTTGGGCATTAAGCCAATGAGCTAGAGCAGCATGCCCCAGGATTATTTGGGGCAGGCAGGCTCGGCTACACTGGAGAGCGGTTGGCTTTGATGGAGGAGTTGTTGAGCTGGTCGTTGTGTATAGGAGGAAGTGCGCCGAGAACTGATAATAGGGCTGGCGGACGCACGCCGTGGAATTGCATGTTTAGTGGTAGGCTGTTGGGTATGTGGTCGTGCGCGATTTTCCTTGGGCGTTGTGGTTATGTCTGGACGGTGATGCACCTGAGGTGTGCAACTGGCGAAGTGAGGAATTTAGGGTGGCGTGGTGGAGGATGTGCTGATGCTGGATGTAATTGTTGTAGTGTGTAGTGGATTGTAGTAGTATGAGAGGCGGCGGTAGAGTGAGTGTGGTGCGTGAGTCTGATTGGGGAGGAACGGCGTCAAGAGCCAAGTGGATGGGGCAGCCTGTTAGAACAGTGTGCAGCTTGTAATATTCCGGAAGCGCTGTGGAAGGAGTAGGTTGTGTTTCTTTGGTGGGCAGCATGGCGTGTTAGGTTGGGAAGTGTTTCTTCCTTGGCTAGTGACTGTGTCGCGTTAATGGTGATGTGTAGTACATGTGCTGCAGCGCATGCGTTGACGGGACACATGATTGGGTTTCATGCAAAGCTCCTTTTGCATTTGTTTGCGCAAATGTTTGTGCGATCGATGCTTCCAGAAGACCGTGCGCTGAATCTTGGGCATTAAGCCAATGAGCTAGAGCAGCATGCCCCAGGATTATTTGGGGCAGGCAGGCTCGGCTACACTGGAGAGCGGTTGGCTTTGACGGAGGAGTTGTTGAGCTGGTCGTTGTGTATAGGAGGAAGTGCGCCGAGAACTGATAATAGGGCTGGCGGACGCACGCCGTGGAATTGCATGTTTAGTGGTAGGCTGTTGGGTATGTGGTCGTGCGCGATTTTCCTTGGGCGTTGTGGTTATGTCTGGACGGCGGTGCACCTGAGGTGTGCAACTGGCGAATTGAGGAAGTTGGGGTGGCGTGGTGGAGGATGTGCTGATGCTGGATGTAATTGTTGTAGTGTGTAGTGGATTGTAGTAGTATGAGAGGCGGCGGTAGAGTGAGTGTGGTGCGTGAGTCTGATTGGGGAGGAACGGCGTCAAGAGCCAGGTGGATGGGGCAGTCTGTTAGAACAGTGTGCAGCTTGTAATATTTCGAAAGCACTGTGAAAGGAGTAAGTTGTGTTTCTTTGGTGGGCAGCATGGCGTGTTAGGTTGGGAAGTGTTTCTTCCTTGGGTAGTGACTGTGTCGCGTTAATGGTGATGTGTAGTACATGTGCTGCAGCGCATGCGTTGACGGGACACATGATTGGGTTTCATGCAAAGCTCCTTTTGCATTTGTTTGCGCAAATGTTTGTGCGATCGATGCTTCCAGAAGACCGTGCGCTGAATCTTGGGCATTAAGCCAATGAGCTAGAGCAGCATGCCCCAGGATTATTTCGGGCAGGCAGGCTCGGCTACACTGGAGAGCGGTTGGCTTTGATGGAAGAGTTGTTGAGCTGGTCGTTGTGTATAGGAGGAAGTGCGCCGAGAACTGATAATAGGGCTGGCGGACGCACGCCGTGGAATTGCATGTTTAGTGGTAGGCTGTTGGGTATGTGGTCGTGCGCGATTTTCCTTGGGCGTTGTGGTTATGTCTGGACGGTGATGCACCTGAGGTGTGCAACTGGCGAAGTGAGGAATTTAGGGTGGCGTGGTGGAGGATGTGCTGATGCTGGATGTAATTGTTGTAGTGTGTAGTGGATTGTAGTAGTATGAGAGGCGGCGGTAGAGTGAGTGTGGTGCGTGAGTCTGATTGGGGAGGAACGGCGTCAAGAGCCAAGTGGATGGGGCAGCCTGTTAGAACAGTGTGCAGCTTGTAATATTCCGGAAGCGCTGTGGAAGGAGTAGGTTGTGTTTCTTTGGTGGGCAGCATGGCGTGTTAGGTTGGGAAGTGTTTCTTCCTTGGGTAGTGACTGTGTCGCGTTAATGGTGATGTGTAGTACATGTGCTGCAGCGCATGCGTTGACGGGACACATGATTGGGTTTCATGCAAAGCTCCTTTTGCATTTGTTTGCGCAAATGTTTGTGCGATCGATGCTTCCAGAAGACCGTGCGCTGAATCTTGGGCATTAAGCCAATGAGCTAGAGCAGCATGCCCCAGGATTATTTGGGGCAGGCAGGCTCGGCTACACTGGAGAGCGGTTGGCTTTGACGGAGGAGTTGTTGAGCTGGTCGTTGTGTATAGGAGGAAGTGCGCCGAGAACTGATAATAGGGCTGGCGGACGCACGCCGTGGAATTGCATGTTTAGTGGTAGGCTGTTGGGTATGTGGTCATGCGCGATTTTCCTTGGGCGTTGTGGTTATGTCTGGACGGCGGTGCACCTGAGGTGTGCAACTGGCGAATTGAGGAAGTTGGGGTGGCGTGGTGGAGGATGTGCTGATGCTGGATGTAATTGTTGTAGTGTGTAGTGGATTGTAGTAGTATGAGAGGCGGCGGTAGAGTGAGTGTGGTGCGTGAGTCTGATTGGGGAGGAACGGCGTCAAGAGCCAGGTGGATGGGGCAGTCTGTTAGAACAGTGTGCAGCTTGTAATATTTCGAAAGCACTGTGAAAGGAGTAAGTTGTGTTTCTTTGGTGGGCAGCATGGCGTGTTAGGTTGGGAAGTGTTTCTTCCTTGGGTAGTGACTGTGTCGCGTTAATGGTGATGTGTAGTACATGTGCTGCAGCGCATGCGTTGACGGGACACATGATTGGGTTTCATGCAAAGCTCCTTTTGCATTTGTTTGCGCAAATGTTTGTGCGATCGATGCTTCCAGAAGACCGTGCGCTGAATCTTGGGCATTAAGCCAATGAGCTAGAGCAGCATGCCCCAGGATTATTTCGGGCAGGCAGGCTCGGCTACACTGGAGAGCGGTTGGCTTTGATGGAAGAGTTGTTGAGCTGGTCGTTGTGTATAGGAGGAAGTGCGCCGAGAACTGATAATAGGGCTGGCGGACGCACGCCGTGGAATTGCATGTTTAGTGGTAGGCTGTTGGGTATGTGGTCGTGCGCGATTTTCCTTGGGCGTTGTGGTTATGTCTGGACGGTGATGCACCTGAGGTGTGCAACTGGCGAAGTGAGGAATTTAGGGTGGCGTGGTGGAGGATGTGCTGATGCTGGATGTAATTGTTGTAGTGTGTAGTGGATTGTAGTAGTATGAGAGGCGGCGGTAGAGTGAGTGTGGTGCGTGAGTCTGATTGGGGAGGAACGGCGTCAAGAGCCAAGTGGATGGGGCAGCCTGTTAGAACAGTGTGCAGCTTGTAATATTCCGGAAGCGCTGTGGAAGGAGTAGGTTGTGTTTCTTTGGTGGGCAGCATGGCGTGTTAGGTTGGGAAGTGTTTCTTCCTTGGGTAGTGACTGTGTCGCGTTAATGGTGATGTGTAGTACATGTGCTGCAGCGCATGCGTTGACGGGACACATGATTGGGTTTCATGCAAAGCTCCTTTTGCATTTGTTTGCGCAAATGTTTGTGCGATCGATGCTTCCAGAAGACCGTGCGCTGAATCTTGGGCATTAAGCCAATGAGCTAGAGCAGCATGCCCCAGGATTATTTCGGGCAGGCAGGCTCGGCTACACTGGAGAGCGGTTGGCTTTGACGGAGGAGTTGTTGAGCTGGTCGTTGTGTATAGGAGGAAGTGCGCCGAGAACTGATAATAGGGCTGGCGGACGCACGCCGTGGAATTGCATGTTTAGTGGTAGGCTGTTGGGTATGTGGTCGTGCGCGATTTTCCTTGGGCGTTGTGGTTATGTCTGGACGGCGGTGCACCTGAGGTGTGCAACTGGCGAATTGAGGAAGTTGGGGTGGCGTGGTGGAGGATGTGCTGATGCTGGATGTAATTGTTGTAGTGTGTAGTGGATTGTAGTAGTATGAGAGGCGGCGGTAGAGTGAGTGTGGTGCGTGAGTCTGATTGGGGAGGAACGGCGTCAAGAGCCAGGTGGATGGGGCAGTCTGTTAGAACAGTGTGCAGCTTGTAATATTTCGAAAGCACTGTGAAAGGAGTAAGTTGTGTTTCTTTGGTGGGCAGCATGGCGTGTTAGGTTGGGAAGTGTTTCTTCCTTGGGTAGTGACTGTGTCGCGTTAATGGTGATGTGTAGTACATGTGCTGCAGCGCATGCGTTGACGGGACACATGATTGGGTTTCATGCAAAGCTCCTTTTGCATTTGTTTGCGCAAATGTTTGTGCGATCGATGCTTCCAGAAGACCGTGCGCTGAATCTTGGGCATTAAGCCAATGAGCTAGAGCAGCATGCCCCAGGATTATTTGGGGCAGGCAGGCTCGGCTACACTGGAGAGCGGTTGGCTTTGATGGAAGAGTTGTTGAGCTGGTCGTTGTGTATAGGAGGAAGTGCGCCGAGAAGTGATAATAGGGGTGGCGGACGCACGCCGTGGAATTGCATGTTTAGTGGTAGGCTGTTGGGTATGTGGTCGTGCGCGATTTTCCTTGGGCGTTGTGGTTATGTCTGGACGGTGATGCACCTGAGGTGTGCAACTGGCGAAGTGAGGAATTTAGGGTGGCGTGGTGGAGGATGTGCTGATGCTGGATGTAATTGTTGTAGTGTGTAGTGGATTGTAGTAGTATGAGAGGCGGCGGTAGAGTGAGTGTGGTGCGTGAGTCTGATTGGGGAGGAACGGCGTCAAGAGCCAAGTGGATGGGGCAGCCTGTTAGAACAGTGTGCAGCTTGTAATATTCCGGAAGCGCTGTGGAAGGAGTAGGTTGTGTTTCTTTGGTGGGCAGCATGGCGTGTTAGGTTGGGAAGTGTTTCTTCCTTGGGTAGTGACTGTGTCGCGTTAATGGTGATGTGTAGTACATGTGCTGCAGCGCATGCGTTGACGGGACACATGAGTTTCATGCAAAGCTCCTTTTGCATTTGTTTGCGCAAATGTTTGTGCGATCGATGCTTCCAGAAGACCGTGCGCTGAATCTTGGGCATTAAGCCAATGAGCTAGAGCAGCATGCCCCAGGATTATTTGGGGCAGGCAGGCTCGGCTACACTGGAGAGCGGTTGGCTTTGATGGAGGAGTTGTTGAGCCGGTCGTTGTGTATAGGAGGAAGTGCGCCGAGAACTGATAATAGGGCTGGCGGACGCACGCCGTGGAATTGCATGTTTAGTGGTAGGCTGTTGGGTATGTGGTCGTGCGCGATTTTCCTTGGGCGTTGTGGTTATGTCTGGACGGCGGTGCACCTGAGGTGTGCAACTGGCGAATTGAGGAAGTTGGGGTGGCGTGGTGGAGGATGTGCTGATGCTGGATGTAATTGTTGTAGTGTGTAGTGGATTGTAGTAGTATGAGAGGCGGCGGTAGAGTGAGTGTGGTGCGTGAGTCTGATTGGGGAGGAACGGCGTCAAGAGCCAGGTGGATGGGGCAGTCTGTTAGAACAGTGTGCAGCTTGTAATATTTCGAAAGCACTGTGAAAGGAGTAAGTTGTGTTTCTTTGGTGGGCAGCATGGCGTGTTAGGTTGGGAAGTGTTTCTTCCTTGGGTAGTGACTGTGTCGCGTTAATGGTGATGTGTAGTACATGTGCTGCAGCGCATGCGTTGACGGGACACATGATTGGGTTTCATGCAAAGCTCCTTTTGCATTTGTTTGCGCAAATGTTTGTGCGATCGATGCTTCCAGAAGACCGTGCGCTGAATCTTGGGCATTAAGCCAATGAGCTAGAGCAGCATGCCCCAGGATTATTTCGGGCAGGCAGGCTCGGCTACACTGGAGAGCGGTTGGCTTTGATGGAAGAGTTGTTGAGCTGGTCGTTGTGTATAGGAGGAAGTGCGCCGAGAACTGATAATAGGGCTGGCGGACGCACGCCGTGGAATTGCATGTTTAGTGGTAGGCTGTTGGGTATGTGGTCGTGCGCGATTTTCCTTGGGCGTTGTGGTTATGTCTGGACGGCGGTGCACCTGAGGTGTGCAACTGGCGAAGTGAGGAAGTTGGGGTGGCGTGGTGGAGGATGTGCTGATGCTGGATGTAATTGTTGTAGTGTGTAGTGGATTGTAGTAGTATGAGAGGCGGCGGTAGAGTGAGTGTGGTGCGTGAGTCTGATTGGGGAGGAACGGCGTCAAGAGCCAAGTGGATGGGGCAGTCTGTTAGAACAGTGTGCAGCTTGTAATATTTCGGAAGCGCTGTGGAAGGAGTAGGTTGTGTTTCTTTGGTGGGCAGGATGGCGTGTTAGGTTGGGAAGTGTTTCTTCCTTGGGTAGTGACTGTGTCGCGTTAATGGTGATGTGTAGTACATGTGCTGCAGCGCATGCGTTGACGGGACACATGATTGGGTTTCATGAAAAGCTCCTTTGCATTTGTTTGCGCAAATGTTTGTGCGATCGATGCTTCCAGAAGACCGTGCGCTGAATCTTGGGCATTAAGCCAATGAGCTAGAGCAGCATGCCCCAGGATTATTTGGGGCAGGCAGGCTCGGCTACACTGGAGAGCGGTTGGCTTTGATGGAGGAGTTGTTGAGCCGGTCGTTGTGCATAGGAGAAAGTGCGTTGAGTACTGATAATAGGGATGGCGGACACACGCCGTGGAATTGCATGCTTAGTGGCAGGCTGTTGGGTATGTGGTCGTGCGCGATTTTCCTTGAGCGTTGTGGTTATGTCTGGACGGCGGTGCACCTGAGGTGTGCAACTGGCGAAGTGAGGAAGTTGGGGTGGCGTGGTGGAGGATGTGCTGATGCTGGATGTAATTGTTGTAGTGTGTAGTGGATTGTAGTAGTATGAGAGGCGGCGGTAGAGTGAGTGTGGTGCGTGAGTCTGATTGGGGAGGAACGGCGTCAAGAGCCAGGTGGATGGGGCAGTCTGTTAGAACAGTGTGCAGCTTGTAATATTTCGGAAGCGCTGTGGAAGGAGTAGGTTGTGTTTCTTTGGTGGGCAGCATGGCGTGTTAGGTTGGGAAGTGTTTCTTCCTTGGGTAGTGACTGTGTCGCGTTGATGGTGATGCGTAGTACATGTGCTGCAGCGCATGCGTTGACGGGACACATGATTGGGTTTCATGCAAAGCTCCTTTTGCATTTGTTTGCACAAATGTTTGTGCGATCGATGCTTCCAGAAGACCGTGCGCTGAATGTTGGGCATTAAGCCAATGAGCTAGAGCAGCATGCCCCAGGATTATTTGGGGCAGGCAGGCTCGGCTACACTGGAGAGCGGTTGGCTTTGATGGAGGAGTTGTTGAGCCGGTCGTTGTGTATAGGAGGAAGTGCGCTGAGTACTGATAATAGGGCTGGCGGACACACGCCGTGGAATTGCATGTTTAGTGGTAGGCTGTTGGGTATGTGGTCGTGCGCGATTTTCCTTGGGCGTTGTGGTTATGTCTGGACGGTGATGCACCTGAGGTGTGCAACTGGCGAAGTGAGGAAGTTAGGGTGGCGTGGTGGAGGATGTGCTGATGCTGGATGTAATTGGTGTAGTGTGTAGTGGATTGTAGTAGTATGAGAGGCGGCGGTAGAGTGAGTGTGGTGCGTGAGTCTGATTGGGGAGGAACGGCATCAAGAGCGAAGTGGATGGGGCAGTCCGTTAGAACAGTGTGCAGCTTGTAATATTTCGGGAGCGCTGTGGAAGGAGTAGGTTGTGTTTCTTTGGTGGGCAGCATGGCGTGTTAGGTTGGGAAGTGTTTCTTCCTTGGGTAGTGACTGCGTCGTGTTGATGGTGATGTGTAGTACATGTGCTGCAGCGCATGCGTTGACGGGACACATGATTGGGTTTCATGCAAAGCTCCTTTTGCATTTGTTTGCGCAAATGTTTGTGCGATCGATGCTTCCAGAAGACCGTGCACTGAATCTTGGGCATTAAGCCAATGAGCTAGAGCAGCATGCCCCAGGATTATTTGGGGCAGGCAGGCTCGGCTACACTGGAGAGCGGTTGGCTTCGATGGAAGAGTTGTTGAGCCGGTCGTTGTGTATAGGAGAAAGTGCGTTGAGTACTGATAATAGGGCTGGCGGACACACGCCGTGGAATTGCATGTTTAGTGGTAGGCTGTTGGGTATGTGGTCGTGCGCGATTTTCCTTGGGCGTTGTGGTTATGTCTGGACGGTGATGCACCTGAGGTGTGCAACTGGCGAAGTGAGGAATTTAGGGTGGCGTGGTGGAGGATGTGCTGATGCTGGATGTAATTGTTGTAGTGTGTAGTGGATTGTAGTAGTATGAGAGGCGGCGGTAGAGTGAGTGTGGTGCGTGAGTCTGATTGGGGAGGAACGGCGTCAAGAGCCAAGTGGATGGGGCAGCCTGTTAGAACAGTGTGCAGCTTGTAATATTCCGGAAGCGCTGTGGAAGGAGTAGGTTGTGTTTCTTTGGTGGGCAGCATGGCGTGTTAGGTTGGGAAGTGTTTCTTCCTTGGGTAGTGACTGTGTCGCGTTAATGGTGATGTGTAGTACATGTGCTGCAGCGCATGCGTTGACGGGACACATGATTGGGTTTCATGCAAAGCTCCTTTTGCATTTGTTTGCGCAAATGTTTGTGCGATCGATGCTTCCAGAAGACCGTGCGCTGAATCTTGGGCATTAAGCCAATGAGCTAGAGCAGCATGCCCCAGGATTATTTGGGGCAGGCAGGCTCGGCTACACTGGAGAGCGGTTGGCTTTGACGGAGGAGTTGTTGAGCTGGTCGTTGTGTATAGGAGGAAGTGCGCCGAGAACTGATAATAGGGCTGGCGGACGCACGCCGTGGAATTGCATGTTTAGTGGTAGGCTGTTGGGTATGTGGTCGTGCGCGATTTTCCTTGGGCGTTGTGGTTATGTCTGGACGGCGGTGCACCTGAGGTGTGCAACTGGCGAAGTGAGGAAGTTGGGGTGGCGTGGTGGAGGATGTGCTGATGCTGGATGTAATTGTTGTAGTGTGTAGTGGATTGTAGTAGTATGAGAGGCGGCGGTAGAGTGAGTGTGGTGCGTGAGTCTGATTGGGGAGGAACGGCGTCAAGAGCCAAGTGGATGGGGCAGTCTGTTAGAACAGTGTGCAGCTTGTAATATTTCGGAAGCGCTGTGGAAGGAGTAGGTTGTGTTTCTTTGGTGGGCAGGATGGCGTGTTAGGTTGGGAAGTGTTTCTTCCTTGGGTAGTGACTGTGTCGCGTTAATGGTGATGTGTAGTACATGTGCTGCAGCGCATGCGTTGACGGGACACATGATTGGGTTTCATGCAAAGCTCCTTTTGCATTTGTTTGCGCAAATGTTTGTGCGATCGATGCTTCCAGAAGACCGTGCGCTGAATCTTGGGCATTAAGCCAATGAGCTAGAGCAGCATGCCCCAGGATTATTTGGGGCAGGCAGGCTCGGCTACACTGGAGAGCGGTTGGCTTTGACGGAGGAGTTGTTGAGCTGGTCGTTGTGTATAGGAGGAAGTGCGCCGAGAACTGATAATAGGGCTGGCGGACGCACGCCGTGGAATTGCATGTTTAGTGGTAGGCTGTTGGGTATGTGGTCGTGCGCGATTTTCCTTGGGCGTTGTGGTTATGTCTGGACGGCGGTGCACCTGAGGTGTGCAACTGGCGAAGTGAGGAAGTTGGGGTGGCGTGGTGGAGGATGTGCTGATGCTGGATGTAATTGTTGTAGTGTGTAGTGGATTGTAGTAGTATGAGAGGCGGCGGTAGAGTGAGTGTGGTGCGTGAGTCTGATTGGGGAGGAACGGCGTCAAGAGCCAAGTGGATGGGGCAGTCTGTTAGAACAGTGTGCAGCTTGTAATATTTCGGAAGCGCTGTGGAAGGAGTAGGTTGTGTTTCTTTGGTGGGCAGGATGGCGTGTTAGGTTGGGAAGTGTTTCTTCCTTGGGTAGTGACTGTGTCGCGTTAATGGTGATGTGTAGTACATGTGCTGCAGCGCATGCGTTGACGGGACACATGATTGGGTTTCATGAAAAGCTCCTTTGCATTTGTTTGCGCAAATGTTTGTGCGATCGATGCTTCCAGAAGACCGTGCGCTGAATCTTGGGCATTAAGCCAATGAGCTAGAGCAGCATGCCCCAGGATTATTTGGGGCAGGCAGGCTCGGCTACACTGGAGAGCGGTTGGCTTTGATGGAGGAGTTGTTGAGCCGGTCGTTGTGCATAGGAGAAAGTGCGTTGAGTACTGATAATAGGGATGGCGGACACACGCCGTGGAATTGCATGCTTAGTGGCAGGCTGTTGGGTATGTGGTCGTGCGCGATTTTCCTTGAGCGTTGTGGTTATGTCTGGACGGCGGTGCACCTGAGGTGTGCAACTGGCGAAGTGAGGAAGTTGGGGTGGCGTGGTGGAGGATGTGCTGATGCTGGATGTAATTGTTGTAGTGTGTAGTGGATTGTAGTAGTATGAGAGGCGGCGGTAGAGTGAGTGTGGTGCGTGAGTCTGATTGGGGAGGAACGGCGTCAAGAGCCAGGTGGATGGGGCAGTCTGTTAGAACAGTGTGCAGCTTGTAATATTTCGGAAGCGCTGTGGAAGGAGTAGGTTGTGTTTCTTTGGTGGGCAGCATGGCGTGTTAGGTTGGGAAGTGTTTCTTCCTTGGGTAGTGACTGTGTCGCGTTGATGGTGATGCGTAGTACATGTGCTGCAGCGCATGCGTTGACGGGACACATGATTGGGTTTCATGCAAAGCTCCTTTTGCATTTGTTTGCACAAATGTTTGTGCGATCGATGCTTCCAGAAGACCGTGCGCTGAATGTTGGGCATTAAGCCAATGAGCTAGAGCAGCATGCCCCAGGATTATTTGGGGCAGGCAGGCTCGGCTACACTGGAGAGCGGTTGGCTTTGATGGAGGAGTTGTTGAGCCGGTCGTTGTGTATAGGAGGAAGTGCGCTGAGTACTGATAATAGGGCTGGCGGACACACGCCGTGGAATTGCATGTTTAGTGGTAGGCTGTTGGGTATGTGGTCGTGCGCGATTTTCCTTGGGCGTTGTGGTTATGTCTGGACGGTGATGCACCTGAGGTGTGCAACTGGCGAAGTGAGGAAGTTAGGGTGGCGTGGTGGAGGATGTGCTGATGCTGGATGTAATTGGTGTAGTGTGTAGTGGATTGTAGTAGTATGAGAGGCGGCGGTAGAGTGAGTGTGGTGCGTGAGTCTGATTGGGGAGGAACGGCATCAAGAGCGAAGTGGATGGGGCAGTCCGTTAGAACAGTGTGCAGCTTGTAATATTTCGGGAGCGCTGTGGAAGGAGTAGGTTGTGTTTCTTTGGTGGGCAGCATGGCGTGTTAGGTTGGGAAGTGTTTCTTCCTTGGGTAGTGACTGCGTCGTGTTGATGGTGATGTGTAGTACATGTGCTGCAGCGCATGCGTTGACGGGACACATGATTGGGTTTCATGCAAAGCTCCTTTTGCATTTGTTTGCGCAAATGTTTGTGCGATCGATGCTTCCAGAAGACCGTGCACTGAATCTTGGGCATTAAGCCAATGAGCTAGAGCAGCATGCCCCAGGATTATTTGGGGCAGGCAGGCTCGGCTACACTGGAGAGCGGTTGGCTTCGATGGAAGAGTTGTTGAGCCGGTCGTTGTGTATAGGAGAAAGTGCGTTGAGTACTGATAATAGGGGTGGCGGACACACGCCGTGGAATTGCATGTTTAGTGACAGGCTGTTGGGTATGTGATCGTGCGCGATTTTCCTTGGGCGTTGTGGTTATGTCTGGACGGCGGTGCACCTGAGGTGTGCAACTGGCGAAGTGAGGAAGTTGGGGTGGCGTGGTGGAGGATGTGCTGATGCTGGATGTAATTGGTGTAGTGTGTAGTGGATTGTAGTAGTATGAGAGGCGGCGGTAGAGTGAGTGTGGTGCGTGAGTCTGATTGGGGAGGAACGGCATCAAGAGCGAAGTGGATGGGGCAGTCCGTTAGAACAGTGTGCAGCTTGTAATATTTCGGGAGCGCTGTGGAAGGAGTAGGTTGTGTTTCTTTGGTGGGCAGCATGGCGTGTTAGGTTGGGAAGTGTTTCTTCCTTGGGTAGTGACTGTGTCGCGTTGATGGTGATGCGTAGTACATGTGCTGCAGCGCATGCGTTGACGGGACACATGATTGGGTTTCATGCAAAGCTCCTTTTGCATTTGTTTGCACAAATGTTTGTGCGATCGATGCTTCCAGAAGACCGTGCGCTGAATCTTGGGCATTAAGCCAATGAGCTAGAGCAGCATGCCCCAGGATTATTTGGGGCAGGCAGGCTCGGCTACACTGGAGAGCGGTTGGCTTTGATGGAGGAGTTGTTGAGCCGGTCGTTGTGTATAGGAGGAAGTGCGCTGAGTACTGATAATAGGGCTGGCGGACACACGCCGTGGAATTGCATGTTTAGTGGTAGGCTGTTGGGTATGTGGTCGTGCGCGATTTTCCTTGGGCGTTGTGGTTATGTCTGGACGGTGATGCACCTGAGGTGTGCAACTGGCGAAGTGAGGAAGTTAGGGTGGCGTGGTGGAGGATGTGCTGATGCTGGATGTAATTGGTGTAGTGTGTAGTGGATTGTAGTAGTATGAGAGGCGGCGGTAGAGTGAGTGTGGTGCGTGAGTCTGATTGGGGAGGAACGGCATCAAGAGCGAAGTGGATGGGGCAGTCCGTTAGAACAGTGTGCAGCTTGTAATATTTCGGGAGCGCTGTGGAAGGAGTAGGTTGTGTTTCTTTGGTGGGCAGCATGGCGTGTTAGGTTGGGAAGTGTTTCTTCCTTGGGTAGTGACTGCGTCGTGTTGATGGTGATGTGTAGTACATGTGCTGTAGCGCATGCGTTGACGGGACACATGATTGGGTTTCATGCAAAGCTCCTTTTGCATTTGTTTGCGCAAATGTTTGTGCGATCGATGCTTCCAGAAGACCGTGCACTGAATCTTGGGCATTAAGCCAATGAGCTAGAGCAGCATGCCCCAGGATTATTTGGGGCAGGCAGGCTCGGCTACACTGGAGAGCGGTTGGCTTCGATGGAAGAGTTGTTGAGCCGGTCGTTGTGCATAGGAGAAAGTGCGTTGAGTACTGATAATAGGGATGGCGGACACACGCCGTGGAATTGCATGTTTAGTGACAGGCTGTTGGGTATGTGATCGTGCGCGATTTTCCTTGGGCGTTGTGGTTATGTCTGGACGGCGGTGCACCTGAGGTGTGCAACTGGCGAAGTGAGGAAGTTGGGGTGGCGTGGTGGAGGATGTGCTGATGCTGGATGTAATTGTTGTAGTGTGTAGTGGATTGTAGTAGTATGAGAGGCGGCGGTAGAGTGAGTGTGGTGCGTGAGTCTGATTGGGGAGGAACGGCGTCAAGAGCCAGGTGGATGGGGCAGTCTGTTAGAACAGTGTGCAGCTTGTAATATTTCGGAAGCGCTGTGGAAGGAGTAGGTTGTGTTTCTTTGGTGGGCAGCATGGCGTGTTAGGTTGGGAAGTGTTTCTTCCTTGGGTAGTGACTGTGTCGCGTTGATGGTGATGTGTAGTACATGTGCTGCAGCGCATGCGTTGACGGGACACATGATTGGGTTTCATGCAAAGCTCCTTTTGCATTTGTTTGCACAAATGTTTGTGCGATCGATGCTTCCAGAAGGCCGTGCGCTGAATGTTGGGCATTAAGCCAATGAGCTAGAGCAGCATGCCCCAGGATTATTTCGGGCAGGCAGGCTCGGCTACACTGGAGAGCGGTTGGGTTCGATGGAAGAGTTGTTGAGCTGGTCGTTGTGTATAGGAGGAAGTGCGCTGAGTACTGATAATAGGGCTGGCGGACACACGCCGTGGAATTGCATGTTTAATGGTAGGCTGTTGGGTATGTGGTCGTGCGCGATTTTCCTTGGGCGTTGTGGTTATGCCTGGACGGCGATGCACCTGAGGTGTGCAACTGGCGAATTGAGGAAGTTGGGGTGGCGTGGTGGAGGATGTGCTGATGCTGGATGTAATTGTTGTAGTGTGTAGTGGATTGTAGTAGTATGAGAGGCGGCGGTAGAGTGAGTGTGGTGCGTGAGTCTGATTGGGGAGGAACGGCATCAAGAGCCAAGTGGATGGGGCAGTCTGTTAGAACAGTGTGCAGCTTGTAATATTTCGGAAGCGCTGTGGAAGGAGTAGGTTGTGTTTCTTTGGTGGGCAGCACGGCGTGTTAGGTTGGGAAGTGTTTCTTCCTTGGGTAGTGACTGTGTCGCGTTGATGGTGATGTGTAGTACATGTGCTGCAGCGCATGCGTTGACGGGACACATGATTGGGTTTCATGCAAAGCTCCTTTTGCATTTGTTTGCGCAAATGTTTGTGCGATCGATGCTTCCAGAAGACCGTGCGCTGAATCTTGGGCATTAAGCCAATGAGCTAGAGCAGCATGCCCCAGGATTATTTCGGGCAGGCAGGCTCGGCTACACTGGAGAGCGGTTGGCTTTGATGGAAGAGTTGTTGAGCTGGTCGTTGTGTATAGGAGGAAGTGCGCCGAGAACTGATAATAGGGCTGGCGGACGCACGCCGTGGAATTGCATGTTTAGTGGTAGGCTGTTGGGTATGTGGTCGTGCGCGATTTTCCTTGGGCGTTGTGGTTATGTCTGGACGGCGGTGCACCTGAGGTGTGCAACTGGCGAAGTGAGGAAGTTGGGGTGGCGTGGTGGAGGATGTGCTGATGCTGGATGTAATTGTTGTAGTGTGTAGTGGATTGTAGTAGTATGAGAGGCGGCGGTAGAGTGAGTGTGGTGCGTGAGTCTGATTGGGGAGGAACGGCGTCAAGAGCCAAGTGGATGGGGCAGTCTGTTAGAACAGTGTGCAGCTTGTAATATTTCGGAAGCGCTGTGGAAGGAGTAGGTTGTGTTTCTTTGGTGGGCAGGATGGCGTGTTAGGTTGGGAAGTGTTTCTTCCTTGGGTAGTGACTGTGTCGCGTTAATGGTGATGTGTAGTACATGTGCTGCAGCGCATGCGTTGACGGGACACATGATTGGGTTTCATGAAAAGCTCCTTTGCATTTGTTTGCGCAAATGTTTGTGCGATCGATGCTTCCAGAAGACCGTGCGCTGAATCTTGGGCATTAAGCCAATGAGCTAGAGCAGCATGCCCCAGGATTATTTGGGGCAGGCAGGCTCGGCTACACTGGAGAGCGGTTGGCTTTGATGGAGGAGTTGTTGAGCCGGTCGTTGTGCATAGGAGAAAGTGCGTTGAGTACTGATAATAGGGATGGCGGACACACGCCGTGGAATTGCATGCTTAGTGGCAGGCTGTTGGGTATGTGGTCGTGCGCGATTTTCCTTGAGCGTTGTGGTTATGTCTGGACGGCGGTGCACCTGAGGTGTGCAACTGGCGAAGTGAGGAAGTTGGGGTGGCGTGGTGGAGGATGTGCTGATGCTGGATGTAATTGTTGTAGTGTGTAGTGGATTGTAGTAGTATGAGAGGCGGCGGTAGAGTGAGTGTGGTGCGTGAGTCTGATTGGGGAGGAACGGCGTCAAGAGCCAGGTGGATGGGGCAGTCTGTTAGAACAGTGTGCAGCTTGTAATATTTCGGAAGCGCTGTGGAAGGAGTAGGTTGTGTTTCTTTGGTGGGCAGCATGGCGTGTTAGGTTGGGAAGTGTTTCTTCCTTGGGTAGTGACTGTGTCGCGTTGATGGTGATGCGTAGTACATGTGCTGCAGCGCATGCGTTGACGGGACACATGATTGGGTTTCATGCAAAGCTCCTTTTGCATTTGTTTGCACAAATGTTTGTGCGATCGATGCTTCCAGAAGACCGTGCGCTGAATGTTGGGCATTAAGCCAATGAGCTAGAGCAGCATGCCCCAGGATTATTTGGGGCAGGCAGGCTCGGCTACACTGGAGAGCGGTTGGCTTTGATGGAGGAGTTGTTGAGCCGGTCGTTGTGTATAGGAGGAAGTGCGCTGAGTACTGATAATAGGGCTGGCGGACACACGCCGTGGAATTGCATGTTTAGTGGTAGGCTGTTGGGTATGTGGTCGTGCGCGATTTTCCTTGGGCGTTGTGGTTATGTCTGGACGGTGATGCACCTGAGGTGTGCAACTGGCGAAGTGAGGAAGTTAGGGTGGCGTGGTGGAGGATGTGCTGATGCTGGATGTAATTGGTGTAGTGTGTAGTGGATTGTAGTAGTATGAGAGGCGGCGGTAGAGTGAGTGTGGTGCGTGAGTCTGATTGGGGAGGAACGGCATCAAGAGCGAAGTGGATGGGGCAGTCCGTTAGAACAGTGTGCAGCTTGTAATATTTCGGGAGCGCTGTGGAAGGAGTAGGTTGTGTTTCTTTGGTGGGCAGCATGGCGTGTTAGGTTGGGAAGTGTTTCTTCCTTGGGTAGTGACTGCGTCGTGTTGATGGTGATGTGTAGTACATGTGCTGCAGCGCATGCGTTGACGGGACACATGATTGGGTTTCATGCAAAGCTCCTTTTGCATTTGTTTGCGCAAATGTTTGTGCGATCGATGCTTCCAGAAGACCGTGCACTGAATCTTGGGCATTAAGCCAATGAGCTAGAGCAGCATGCCCCAGGATTATTTGGGGCAGGCAGGCTCGGCTACACTGGAGAGCGGTTGGCTTCGATGGAAGAGTTGTTGAGCCGGTCGTTGTGTATAGGAGAAAGTGCGTTGAGTACTGATAATAGGGATGGCGGACACACGCCGTGGAATTGCATGTTTAGTGACAGGCTGTTGGGTATGTGATCGTGCGCGATTTTCCTTGGGCGTTGTGGTTATGTCTGGACGGCGGTGCACCTGAGGTGTGCAACTGGCGAAGTGAGGAAGTTGGGGTGGCGTGGTGGAGGATGTGCTGATGCTGGATGTAATTGGTGTAGTGTGTAGTGGATTGTAGTAGTATGAGAGGCGGCGGTAGAGTGAGTGTGGTGCGTGAGTCTGATTGGGGAGGAACGGCATCAAGAGCGAAGTGGATGGGGCAGTCCGTTAGAACAGTGTGCAGCTTGTAATATTTCGGGAGCGCTGTGGAAGGAGTAGGTTGTGTTTCTTTGGTGGGCAGCATGGCGTGTTAGGTTGGGAAGTGTTTCTTCCTTGGGTACTGACTGTGTCGCGTTGATGGTGATGCGTAGAACATGTGCTGCAGCGCATGCGTTGACGGGACACATGATTGGGTTTCATGCAAAGCTCCTTTTGCATTTGTTTGCACAAATGTTTGTGCGATCGATGCTTCCAGAAGACCGTGCGCTGAATGTTGGGCATTAAGCCAATGAGCTAGAGCAGCATGCCCCAGGATTATTTGGGGCAGGCAGGCTCGGCTACACTGGAGAGCGGTTGGCTTTGATGGAGGAGTTGTTGAGCCGGTCGTTGTGTATAGGAGGAAGTGCGCTGAGTACTGATAATAGGGCTGGCGGACACACGCCGTGGAATTGCATGTTTAGTGGTAGGCTGTTGGGTATGTGGTCGTGCGCGATTTTCCTTGGGCGTTGTGGTTATGTCTGGACGGTGATGCACCTGAGGTGTGCAACTGGCGAAGTGAGGAAGTTAGGGTGGCGTGGTGGAGGATGTGCTGATGCTGGATGTAATTGGTGTAGTGTGTAGTGGATTGTAGTAGTATGAGAGGCGGCGGTAGAGTGAGTGTGGTGCGTGAGTCTGATTGGGGAGGAACGGCATCAAGAGCGAAGTGGATGGGGCAGTCCGTTAGAACAGTGTGCAGCTTGTAATATTTCGGGAGCGCTGTGGAAGGAGTAGGTTGTGTTTCTTTGGTGGGCAGCATGGCGTGTTAGGTTGGGAAGTGTTTCTTCCTTGGGTAGTGACTGCGTCGTGTTGATGGTGATGTGTAGTACATGTGCTGCAGCGCATGCGTTGACGGGACACATGATTGGGTTTCATGCAAAGCTCCTTTTGCATTTGTTTGCGCAAATGTTTGTGCGATCGATGCTTCCAGAAGACCGTGCACTGAATCTTGGGCATTAAGCCAATGAGCTAGAGCAGCATGCCCCAGGATTATTTGGGGCAGGCAGGCTCGGCTACACTGGAGAGCGGTTGGCTTCGATGGAAGAGTTGTTGAGCCGGTCGTTGTGTATAGGAGAAAGTGCGTTGAGTACTGATAATAGGGATGGCGGACACACGCCGTGGAATTGCATGTTTAGTGACAGGCTGTTGGGTATGTGATCGTGCGCGATTTTCCTTGGGCGTTGTGGTTATGTCTGGACGGCGGTGCACCTGAGGTGTGCAACTGGCGAAGTGAGGAAGTTGGGGTGGCGTGGTGGAGGATGTGCTGATGCTGGATGTAATTGTTGTAGTGTGTAGTGGATTGTAGTAGTATGAGAGGCGGCGGTAGAGTGAGTGTGGTGCGTGAGTCTGATTGGGGAGGAACGGCGTCAAGAGCCAGGTGGATGGGGCAGTCTGTTAGAACAGTGTGCAGCTTGTAATATTTCGGAAGCGCTGTGGAAGGAGTAGGTTGTGTTTCTTTGGTGGGCAGCATGGCGTGTTAGGTTGGGAAGTGTTTCTTCCTTGGGTAGTGACTGTGTCGCGTTGATGGTGATGTGTAGTACATGTGCTGCAGCGCATGCGTTGACGGGACACATGATTGGGTTTCATGCAAAGCTCCTTTTGCATTTGTTTGCACAAATGTTTGTGCGATCGATGCTTCCAGAAGGCCGTGCGCTGAATGTTGGGCATTAAGCCAATGAGCTAGAGCAGCATGCCCCAGGATTATTTCGGGCAGGCAGGCTCGGCTACACTGGAGAGCGGTTGGGTTCGATGGAAGAGTTGTTGAGCTGGTCGTTGTGTATAGGAGGAAGTGCGCTGAGTACTGATAATAGGGCTGGCGGACACACGCCGTGGAATTGCATGTTTAATGGTAGGCTGTTGGGTATGTGGTCGTGCGCGATTTTCCTTGGGCGTTGTGGTTATGCCTGGACGGCGATGCACCTGAGGTGTGCAACTGGCGAATTGAGGAAGTTGGGGTGGCGTGGTGGAGGATGTGCTGATGCTGGATGTAATTGTTGTAGTGTGTAGTGGATTGTAGTAGTATGAGAGGCGGCGGTAGAGTGAGTGTGGTGCGTGAGTCTGATTGGGGAGGAACGGCATCAAGAGCCAAGTGGATGGGGCAGTCCGTTAGAACAGTGTGCAGCTTGTAATATTTCGGAAGCGCTGTGGAAGGAGTAGGTTGTGTTTCTTTGGTGGGCAGCACGGCGTGTTAGGTTGGGAAGTGTTTCTTCCTTGGGTAGTGACTGTGTCGCGTTGATGGTGATGTGTAGTACATGTGCTGCAGCGCATGCGTTGACGGGACACATGATTGGGTTTCATGCAAAGCTCCTTTTGCATTTGTTTGCGCAAATGTTTGTGCGATCGATGCTTCCAGAAGACCGTGCACTGAATCTTGGGCATTAAGCCAATGAGCTAGAGCAGCATGCCCCAGGATTATTTGGGGCAGGCAGGCTCGGCTACACTGGAGAGCGGTTGGCTTCGATGGAAGAGTTGTTGAGCCGGTCGTTGTGTATAGGAGAAAGTGCGTTGAGTACTGATAATAGGGATGGCGGACACACGCCGTGGAATTGCATGTTTAGTGACAGGCTGTTGGGTATGTGATCGTGCGCGATTTTCCTTGGGCGTTGTGGTTATGTCTGGACGGCGGTGCACCTGAGGTGTGCAACTGGCGAAGTGAGGAAGTTGGGGTGGCGTGGTGGAGGATGTGCTGATGCTGGATGTAATTGTTGTAGTGTGTAGTGGATTGTAGTAGTATGAGAGGCGGCGGTAGAGTGAGTGTGGTGCGTGAGTCTGATTGGGGAGGAACGGCGTCAAGAGCCAGGTGGATGGGGCAGTCTGTTAGAACAGTGTGCAGCTTGTAATATTTCGGAAGCGCTGTGGAAGGAGTAGGTTGTGTTTCTTTGGTGGGCAGCATGGCGTGTTAGGTTGGGAAGTGTTTCTTCCTTGGGTAGTGACTGTGTCGCGTTGATGGTGATGTGTAGTACATGTGCTGCAGCGCATGCGTTGACGGGACACATGATTGGGTTTCATGCAAAGCTCCTTTTGCATTTGTTTGCACAAATGTTTGTGCGATCGATGCTTCCAGAAGGCCGTGCGCTGAATGTTGGGCATTAAGCCAATGAGCTAGAGCAGCATGCCCCAGGATTATTTCGGGCAGGCAGGCTCGGCTACACTGGAGAGCGGTTGGGTTCGATGGAAGAGTTGTTGAGCTGGTCGTTGTGTATAGGAGGAAGTGCGCTGAGTACTGATAATAGGGCTGGCGGACACACGCCGTGGAATTGCATGTTTAATGGTAGGCTGTTGGGTATGTGGTCGTGCGCGATTTTCCTTGGGCGTTGTGGTTATGCCTGGACGGCGATGCACCTGAGGTGTGCAACTGGCGAATTGAGGAAGTTGGGGTGGCGTGGTGGAGGATGTGCTGATGCTGGATGTAATTGTTGTAGTGTGTAGTGGATTGTAGTAGTATGAGAGGCGGCGGTAGAGTGAGTGTGGTGCGTGAGTCTGATTGGGGAGGAACGGCATCAAGAGCCAAGTGGATGGGGCAGTCCGTTAGAACAGTGTGCAGCTTGTAATATTTCGGAAGCGCTGTGGAAGGAGTAGGTTGTGTTTCTTTGGTGGGCAGCACGGCGTGTTAGGTTGGGAAGTGTTTCTTCCTTGGGTAGTGACTGTGTCGCGTTGATGGTGATGTGTAGTACATGTGCTGCAGCGCATGCGTTGACGGGACACATGATTGGGTTTCATGCAAAGCTCCTTTTGCATTTGTTTGCGCAAATGTTTGTGCGATCGATGCTTCCAGAAGACCGTGCGCTGAATCTTGGGCATTAAGCCAATGAGCTAGAGCAGCATGCCCCAGGATTATTTGGGGCAGGCAGGCTCGGCTACACTGGAGAGCGGTTGACTTTGATGGAAGAGTTGTTGAGCCGGTCGTTGTGTATAGGAGAAAGTGCGTTGAGTACTGATAATAGGGATGGCGGACACACGCCGTGGAATTGCATGTTTAGTGACAGGCTGTTGGGTATGTGGTCGTGCGCGATTTTCCTTGGGCGTTGTGATTATGTCTGGACGGTGATGCACCTGAGGTGTGCAACTGGCGAAGTGAGGAAGTTGGGGTGGCGTGGTGGAGGATGTGCTGATGCTGGATGTAATTGTTGTAGTGTGTAGTGGATTGTAGTAGTATGAGAGGCGGCGGTAGAGTGAGTGTGGTGCGTGAGTCTGATTGGGGAGGAACGGCGTCAAGAGCCAGGTGGATGGGGCAGTCTGTTAGAACAGTGTGCAGCTTGTAATATTTCGGAAGCGCTGTGGAAGGAGTAGGTTGTGTTTCTTTGGTGGGCAGCATGGCGTGTTAGGTTGGGAAGTGTTTCTTCCTTGGGTAGTGACTGTGTCGCGTTGATGGTGATGTGTAGTACATGTGCTGCAGCGCATGCGTTGACGGGACACATGATTGGGTTTCATGCAAAGCTCCTTTTGCATTTGTTTGCGCAAATGTTTGTGCGATCGATGCTTCCAGAAGACCATGCGCTGAATCTTGGGCATTAAGCCAATGAGCTAGAGCAGCATGCCCCAGGATTATTTCGGGCAGGCAGGCTCGGCTGCACTGGAGAGCGGTTGACTTTGATGGAAGAGTTGTTGAGCCGGTCGTTGTGTATAGGAGGAAGTGTGTTAAGTACTGATAATAGGGATGGCGGACACACGTAGTGGGTTTGCATGTTTAGTGGTAGGCTGTTGGGTATGTGGTGGTGCGCGGTATCCGCCTTGGGCGTCGTGGTTATGTCTGGACGGCGATGCACCTGAGGTGTGCAACTGGCGAAGTGAGGAAGTTGGGGTGGCGTGGTGGAGGATGTGCTGATGCTGGCTGTAATTGTTGTAGTGTGTATAGTGGGTTGTTTTTTGGGTGTCGTGGTAGAGCATTTCGCGAAGGCAGGAGGTACTAGGCTGGGGTTGGTGGCGTGTTGTGTGAAGGGTGGAGATGTGGATTGTAGTAGTATGAGAGGCGGCGTTAGGGTGAATATGATGCGTGAGTCTGATTGGGGAGAAACGGCGTCAAGAGCCAAGCGGATGGGGCAGTTCGTTAGAACAGTGTGCAGCTTGTAATATTTCAGGAGCGCTGTGGAAGGAGTAGGTTGTGTTTCTTTGGTGGGCAGCATGGCGTGTTAGGTTGGGAAGTGTTTCTTCCTTGGCTGGTGACTGTGTCGTGTTGATGGTGATGTGTAGTACATGTGCTGCAGCGCATGCGTTGACGGGACACATGATTGGGTTTCATGCAAAGCTCCTTTGCATTTGTTTGCGCAAATGTTTGTGCGATGGAAGCTTCCAGAAGACCATGCGCTGAATCTTGGGCATTAAGCCAATGAGCTAGAGCAGCATGCCCCAGGATTATTTGGGGCAGGCAGGCTCGGCTGCACTGGAGAGCGGTTGGCTTTGATGGAGGAGTTGTTGAGCCGGTCGTTGTGTATGAAAGGAGGTGCGCGGAGTACTGATAATAAGGATGGAGGGACACATAGTCGCCTTCCTGGTTCTGCATGTTAAATGGCAAGCTGTTGTGTATGTGGTCGTGCGCGGTTTGCCTTGGGCGTTGCGGGTATGCCTGGGCGGCGAGACATCTGGGGTGTGCGACTGGCGAAGTTGGGCAGACTGGGGGCCGTTATTAAGGGGGTGCTGATGCTGGAATGTTATTTTGACATTGTGTATTGTGGCGTATTTTATGGATGTCGTGGTAGAGCATTTTGCACTCAGCATGTGCTATGTTTGGGTTGGTGGCGTGTTGTATGAAGGGTGGAGAGGCGGAGTGTAGGATGCGAGGCGGCGTTCGAGTGCCCGTGTACCATAGAGTTTTATACAGAGCTTTGCCCTTCAGAGGAAGGGGCTTGCTTAGCAGATCCATGCTGGAGTCCCAGTGTTGGCGAATGTTCGGGAAACGAATTGCCGGCGGGGAGTAACTAGATTGCGCCATCTGGTGTAGTTCGTGACGTGCTTGGTGTGATGCTACGGGACGTGAGCAACGTCTTGATGAGAGGCTGACCTGTGGCTTTCATTGTCGCCGTACCACGTGTTGCACAATTAGCTACGCTGCTGAGATAGCATTGGGGTAAGGCGAATCTAGTTGGTGACCTAGGAGCTTGCCTCCTGTACTTGTTGCCTGTATGGGGCCGTAGGTCTAGCTGCTTTGCACCGTTGGAAATGTAATGGTTATTAGCCTTGCAGCGCAAGCCACACGCGACAAGCCACACCAGTCAAGCTCACAAGGAATTGAGGAGGCAGCGTGTTCTAGAAGATCCATTTGCCGTGCTGTGTCGTTTTGCTATGGCGAGCAAAATGCTAGAACGGAAGTAGCTGGCGGATTCATTTTACTGTTGTCTCTGTGCAGGTTTTATGCAGGATCCTTAGTGCCACATATTCTCGAGCTATCTTCCCGTCAAATATTGCGCGGATGGGATCACTTCAATGGCATGTTTGTTCACGTGTTTGTATGAGCATCAATCACTATTGGGTGAGAACCATGGGGGCTGGAACAGAATGCATGGGAATCCTGAAAGCTTCAGCGAATGGTCAGTTCTAGTAGGAGGAACGTCTGAGCCGCATTCTAAGCATTGGTGGCGTAGTTTACCACTAGGGAGCGAAAGCGTGAAGGCTCCACGTATGGCGTCTGGGTGAGCGGCGTGTGGCGCATATAGGCATCCGCATCTGTAGGCATAGCACTTCGTACTGTTGGCTATAGCTGGAAAGGATTGAGTTAGCGCGCATCCGTCGGGATCTACCCTTGCATTCAGGCGATATGCCGGAACAAGGTGCAAGCCTGCGTTTGTGCCTGATCAGGAACTGCCTTTGGCCTGATCTGCGGCTGAACGCTAGCCTCCTGTTTGGAGAGCAAACTGTGGCGTGAGCAAGAGAGCCGGCATTGCGGTCCACTGAAAATAAGCAATGCGCGCATTATCGGACACGCTTTGAAGCGCGATCGGTGCGCATGCGATGCGGGTTCGGTTTGTTACGCTGAAGCAAAGGCAGGAGGATGGAGTGGTATTGGCTTCTGCAGAACGTCGCGCCAGACCAAGTATATTCTCTGGAAGATGAATGGGGAGACTAAGTGTTAAGCCACTATGAGTTGTTTGCACCTTGCGCCTTACACTAAGCATAGGTAGCACTTTTAACAGTTGTTTGCGGAGGCACCAACAATAGGGTCGTGCGGCCGCCAGGTAACTGCGCGCTGGCGAAAAGGCAGCACTTTGTTCGGCGAGCGGCGCACAGGCCAGCGTCTTCCCAGCAGTAGCTTTCAGTTTATGCGTGCTTGGCCTTTGCTGCATAACGTGCAGCAGCACACATCTCTCTCGGCTCTCATGGAGCGTCGCATTTGTGCTGCCAGAGGGTATGTTGTTCTTTGGATTCGGTCCCAACGTGCTTTCAGTAGAAACTGATTTGCGGCAGGCCATGGGCATCGCTAGTAGTATCAAGCCAATGCTTCATTTGGTTAGGGGTCAGAAGTTTAATGAATTGCGGATGCGGGAGTAAGTTGCCCTGCTCTGGCAGGAAATGGCCACAGTGCTTTATCAACAGTTCTGCATATTTGTCGTGGTCCTCGACTATGCGTTTTGGTGTGTGCTGCCCCAAGGCTGTTGGACTGGCGCGGCCACAGCTGCTAAGCAGCTGCGTGCTTAGCTCGGTTTGGTGCTATCTGCCTGCTAGGCATCATTCAGCTATCCTGCGATGGCGTGTAAAACATGTCCCACTGTGTATACAGCTTTATGATGAAGCGTATTCTTCCTTCAGGAGGCCTAGCAGGTGGCAACTGGGGCAGTGAAGGCATCGTAGGCGAACTGGCTTCTCTTGCTGTGCAGATTGGTATTCTGCCTTTGCGCAAGAGGCGCTTTTCAGGTGTATTAACACGCCGCAGCTGTCGTAATTACTTGCCTTTTGCAGCAGTCGCCCGCCGCAGCAGCTCCAGGTGTGCTGCTGCTGGTGCTATCCCAACAATACTGACAATGTGGATCTAACGTGGGGCGTGATCTTTGGTCGCTCTTGTCAGTGGATGTGATTGCTCGTGGTGTGGTGCTTTGTCGCTCGCATGTACATTTGCGCCCTCGGCGGCTTCGCGCTGATCTTAATTTGTGGCGCCTGCCAGTGTTTACGTTTGTGGTTCTGTACACAATGGACCTGGGAGTTGCCAAATGTGTATCCGTTTGAATAGCAGAACATATAATTTCAGATTCAATCTACATGCGTGGGCCTAAATTCGTCTGGAGGTTGGGGTTGTTCAAATTTTCAAATTAACCCAGCTTTCTGATTGAACAGATGCATAGTGAAGCTGTATATGGCGTTTTATCGTGTGGCATTTGGTACCCTTTTCTTCACAATTCGTGTAAGTGTTGTGGTGCGCAGATGGTATGTGGGACCTCTCCATTCTCGATCGAGAAATCGAACAAAGCGTATTTTCATGCACGGAACGCACGTCCTGATGTATCGCTTGTTTCGCCAAGTCACTTGCTGCACTGGTGCAAATGGGGCATTCGGTGCGCATGCAAGCCACCAAGCTGTCACTGGGGCAGTTGCGCATGCTGCATGCCGTCGCGCGAGGATAGTATCGGCTTCCCAAATAGCAATTCTGTAATAGTGCATTCACCTGTGCGGCACCAGGAATCGTAATTATGTAACGCTTTGGTCTGCCGTTGAACACGCGCAGGGCTGCGTTTTTCGCGTGCTTGCTGGCTCTGTGTAGCAGGTGGGAAGTGGGGTTCGTTGGCAAGCTGGCGCACTGGCATTGAGCCAGTGTCTGCTGCTTCGCTTTAGGTGAGCATTCCCGATTTGCATAGAGTCGCCTGCATGAGGAGCGTCGGAATTGTCTCGGCTGGTGGAAGCCTTCCGTCATCATTTCGCGGTGCTACAACACTTAGGCCGTGCCACGGCAAACCATTTCATCTGCCGCGAAACTTGCCCGTGTGCTCATTCAGAGTCGTTTTGAGCGAAACTATTTATAAAGGGTATTGTGGAGGGGTCAAGGATACTCTGTCAGCGTTCATCAGTGCATGAGGATTGTCGTTTTGTCGACAGGGGGGTTGGGGTGACTGTGAGCTGCCGACGAGCGCATGAGTAGAACGTAGATAGAATTGTTCCAGTTTGCATGATTGTGGCAGTTGCGCAACCCGCATTTATATTGCGCAGAGAGTGCGAAGATTGTCTGGTGCACTGATAGCTCCTGGGAGAGCAGTGGAAGCGCGTGTCTCTGTAAAACACCACTGCTCAAATCAGAACGCTGCACATGCGAAAGTAGCGTCGCAGTATTTTCAACTAGGATCGCAGGCATTTTACTGAGCTCACAGGATTGTAGGGTTTTTGGAAGTGGGGGTGTGTAGCAGCGTGACTGCACGCGGGTGGAGGCTGGCCCGCATGAACTCCGCCGGTAGCTTGTCGTGTGTACAGTAAGACGCCAAAGGCTAGGTGCACCATGTCGTTTGGGCTGTCGGCTGCGGCATCCTTTTCCAGCCTTTTTTCTTGTGAAGCTTAAGGTCCTTGGTCATCAGATTGGAAACGACGATAGATAGTGGAGGAGCTCAGCGCTTAGGTGCTGTTGTGCCGTATCTCTTCGGCCAGACGAAGTGAAGGGGCGCAGAGCTTCGTTTGAACTGGCTGGATGCCAGCTGTATGCCGCAGATGCTCGTTTGCAGATTTGAAGAAGATCGCGGGGCCGGCGCGCAGCGGTTGAACTACTTGAGCACGAGCACGTGCATTTCTACCGCCTCATCATCACTTGTGGACGTCTGGCTAGGCGATGATGTAGGTGGGTGTGTATGCAAAATGCATTGGGCATAGCAGCAGAAGCAGTCTGCGAAAGGTGGTGAACTTGCAAGATGTTTTACTTGAACATCCGTGAGAACCACGTACTAAGGTAAAAGGAGCGTGTGCTTGGATGGAGTTGATCGTGAACTGCAAAGATAACGAACACCTGCAACTGGAACATTCGCGCGGTTGCACATTTTTTCAGCAAGTGCGTGCCTCACATCCTGGGCTTCGGTGAATGCCTGTGATGGAAGATTATCAAGGGGTGTGCATTTGGACTGGCGCAAATAGAGGCGCATCAGGCACATGTTGAAATGGAAGGGGCTGGTGGGTGTGATGCTGATGCAGGTCGAACTCCGCGTTGCTTGTTGGGACAATTTGGCCCTCTCTGGCACTCAGCAGTTTAACAGAAATTGCCGCTTCATTAGCTGCGCTTTCCTTGCACGCAAAACAATCCTTCTTTGAGAAGCAGCACGGCTCTTGTGAGCGTAACTGCGAATTGCCCCATGAGAGACGGCGTTGGCACTCTGAGTCTCTGCTGGAACAGCAGAGGCTGGAACAGCCAGTCAACTGCAGAACTGTTGCTTTGGGACAGCGTTTGTGGTAGCTTTTGCTTATTGCAAAGGAGCAAGACATTGACAGGCCTCACAGCGTGAAGGCTTGCTACGAAAGCTTGGCATAGCTGCGGCCAACAACATCAGGGCTGTCTGTGACTTACCGCTGGACAACGTTGTCCGCGAATGCCCTACGCTGCTAGGTGGGGCGTTTGTGATTGAGGAGGGCCCTTACGGATGGTTAGCCTGCTTGGAAAAATACATCGTCTGCACCCTGCTAGTGTCTTATTTGCCCAGATGTAGACGGTTTGCGGCTCCTTCCAGTTGGTGCGCTGCGTCGATTTTGTACATAACTATTAGTGTGTATACACCAACAAGGACAAATTGCCAACAGGGTCACTCTATAAAACCGGCCAAGCTGTGCAGAATGAATTAGAATGCTCTGCAATTGCCGCGGGGCAAGCTATGTGTGAAACGCCTTGATATGGATTTGCTTGCACTCACCTGGGAGTGAGAGATGCATCTGTTCGCATGGCTGGGCTTGCATCGTAAAGAAGCACCTTGTACGATTAAGCAGATCGTTTCTTCGCCGCACCTGACATGCAAAAGGAACCGCTGTCTTTAGCAGACCCAAGCTGGAGAAGCAGCGTTTTCTGTGCTCCAGGGTACTAGCAGTTGGTCTGTTGGATGTAATTGGAATGGGACATCTGGTGTAGCTTATGACGCTCCTGGTGGTGCTGTAGGACGTACGTCACTTCTTAGCGAGACGCTTGCCTATACTTTGTGGTGCCGCGGTGCCACGACTTGCTCAATGGGCCACATTGCTGACGTAGGTTTAGGATGGAGGGTAGCTAGGTGTTCGCGTAGGAGTTTGACCTTTTTATTTGTTTGTGTAGCGACGTAGACCGAGTTGCTCTGCAGTGATGAAAGTGTAATGCTCATTAGCCTCGCAACGCAAGCCACATGCGCCAAGTCTCACGAGTCACGCCTACTAGAACTAGACGAGGTAGCACGTTTTAATGGGTTCGCGTACAGTTTCTGATTCGTCTGGTGTAGTGAGGGAGTGTGCAAGACGGACGTAGTAGACAGACGCATTTAATCGTTTTCAGTCTTCACCGAGTTTTATCTAGGATCGTATGTGACACAGATACTTGGGCTATGTTCCAGCCAGGTATTTTGCAAGCGGGAGAGCTTGAATTGCATGCTTGTTTACCTGTCTCCATGCGTATCAATCCGCGTTGACGCCGGACTGCAGGGGGTGTTGTGGAGCATTCGAGGATCCTAAAGCCTCTAACAAATATCCAGGCTCTATAGGGAAATCATTTTGGCTGCTTGCGTACCGGCAGAAGGTAGCATAGTTCGCGCCTTGCTGTGGCAGTATCAGGCATCGATTTGAAGTATGCGCGTATGGCATGTTGGGCGAGCGTCGGCTGGTGCGTGTAAGCAGCCGCTTTAGCAGGGCTGGTTTTGCATTTTGTTGACTATGATTTTAAAATGACCGCCGTAGGCTGTGTCTGCTGGGTGGTGACCTTGCATTCAGGCAGTGAGTTTGAACAAAGGGCAAATCGGCGTTTGCAGACTGCCTTGCCCGGTGCTCCAGCTACGCGCCTGGTACCTATCGGTAGACAAAACTGTAGAGCTAATAGCACAGCCGGAATTCTGGCGCATTGCAAATAAGTAATCTGCACAGGGGCGGAGATTGTTTGGAACGCGACTAATGCGTATTGGATGCGGGTTGGGCTTGCTATGCTAAATCAAGACAGGCGGATGTGCCAGCGTTCGCCTCTAGAGCTGCGGAAAGGCTTGTCGGTTTTAAGACGACGGATAGAACAACTGAATTTTGCACAACTACCCATTGTTTGTGCCTTGACGTTTCAACCTGATAGAGCCAGAACTGCAAAGAGTTTCTTGCGGGGGCACCAAATATGCGGGGGTGAGTGTAGGCGAATTGCTTGCAGGTTGTCAAGCAAGCGAAGTTCACGGCTGCATTCTCTGAGCAATACTTTTCACTTTATGCGTGCTTGTCCTTTGCTGCATAACGTGCAGTAGCACACATCTCTCTCGGCTCTCGTGGAGCGTCGCATTTGTGCTGCCAGGAGGCTTGTTGTTCTTTGGATTCGGTCCCAACGTGCTTCCAGTAGAAACTGATTTGCGGCAGGCCATGGGCATCGCTAGTAGTATCAAGCCAATGCTTCATTTGGTTAGGGGTCAGAAGTTTAATGAATTGCAGATGCGGGAGTAAGTTGCCCTGCTCTGGCAGGAAATGGCCACAGCGCTTTATCAACAGTTCTGCATATTTGTCGTGGTCCTCGACTATGCGTTTTGGTGTGTGCTACCCGAAAGCTGTTGGACTGGCGCGGCCACAGCGGGTAGGCAGCGGTGTGCTCAGCTCGGTTTGGTGCTTTCTGCCTGACACGCATCCTTCAGCTCTCCTACGATGGCGTGTAAAACATGTCCCACTGTGTATAGAACTTTATGATTGCTTCTGTATCCCGATGAAGTGTATTCTTCCTTCAGTAGACCTAGCAGGTGGCAACTGGGGCAGTGAAGGCATCGTAGGCGGACTGGCTTCTCTTGCTGTGCAGATTGGTATTCTGCCTTTGCGCAAGAGGCGCTTTTCAGGTGTATTAACACGCCGCAGCTGTCGTAATTACTTGCCTTTTGCAGCAGTCGCCCGCCGCAGCAGCTCCAGGTGTGCTGCTGCTGGTGCTATCCCAACAATACTGACAATGTGGATCTAACGTGGGGCGTGATCTTTGATCGCTCTTGTCAGTGGATGTGATTGCTCGTGGTGTGGTGCTTTGTCGCTCGCATGTACATTTGCGCCCTCGGCGGCTTCGCGCTGATCTTAATTTGTGGCGCCTGCCAGTGTTTACGTTTGTGGTTCTGTACACAATGGACCTGGGAGTTGCCAAATGTGTATCCGTTTGAATAGCAGAACATATAGTTTCAGATTCAATCTACATGCGTGGGCCTAAATTCGTCTGGAGGTTGGGGTTGTTCAAATTTTCAAATTAACCCAGCTTTCTGATTGAACAGATGCATAGTGAAGCTGTATATGGCGTTTTATCGTGTGGCATTTGGTACCCTTTTCTTCACAATTCGTGTAAGTGTTGTGGTGCGCAGATGGTATGTGGGACCTCTCCATTCTCGATCGAGAAATCGAACAAAGCGTATTTTCATGCACGGAACGCACGTCCTGATGTATCGCTTGTTTCGCCAAGTCACTTGCTGCACTGGTGCAAATGGGGCATTCGGTGCGCATGCAAGCCACCAAGCTGTCACTGGGGCAGTTGCGCATGCTGCATGCCGTCGCGCGAGGATAGTATCGGCTTCCCAAATAGCAATTCTGTAATAGTGCATTCACCTGTGCGGCACCAGGAATCGTAATTATGTAACGCTTTGGTCTGCCGTTGAACACGCGCAGGGATGCGTTTTTCGCGTGCTTGCTGGCTCTGTGTAGCAGGTGGGAAGTGGGGTTCGTTGGCAAGCTGGCGCACTGGCATTGAGCCAGTGTCTGCTGCTTCGCTTTAGGTGAGCATTCCCGATTTGCATAGAGTCGCCTGCATGAGGAGCGTCGGAATTGTCTCGGCTGGTGGAAGCCTTCCGTCATCATTTCGCGGTGCTACAACACTTAGGCCGTGCCACGGCAAACCATTTCATCTGCCGCGAAACTTGCCCGTGTGCTCATTCAGAGTCGTTTTGAGCGAAACTATTTATAAAGGGTATTGTGGAGGGGTCAAGGATACTCTGTCAGCGTTCATCAGTGCATGAGGATTGTCGTTTTGTCGACAGGGGGGTTGGGGTGACTGTGAGCTGCCGACGAGCGCATGAGTAGAACGTAGATAGAATTGTTCCAGTTTGCATGATTGTGGCAGTTGCGCAACCCGCATTCATATTGCGCAGAGAGTGCGAAGATTGTCTGGTGCACTGATAGCTCCTGGGAGAGCAGTGGAAGCGCGTGTCTCTGTAAAACACCACTGCTCAAATCAGAACGCTGCACATGCGAAAGTAGCGTCGCAGTATTTTCAACTAGGATCGCAGGCATTTTACTGAGCTCACAGGATTGTAGGGTTTTTGGAAGTGGGGGTGTGTAGCAGCGTGACTGCACGCGGGTGGAGGCTGGCCCGCATGAACTCCGCCGGTAGCTTGTCGTGTGTACAGTAAGACGCCAAAGGCTAGGTGCACCATGTCGTTTGGGCTGTCGGCTGCGGCATCCTTTTCCAGCCTTTTTTCTTGTGAAGCTTAAGGTCCTTGGTCATCAGATTGGAAACGACGATAGATAGTGGAGGAGCTCAGCGCTTAGGTGCTGTTGTGCCGTATCTCTTCGGCCAGACGAAGTGAAGGGGCGCAGAGCTTCGTTTGAACTGGCTGGATGCCAGCTGTATGCCGCAGATGCTCGTTTGCAGATTTGAAGAAGATCGCGGGGCCGGCGCGCAGCGGTTGAACTACTTGAGCACGAGCACGTGCATTTCTACCGCCTCATCATCACTTGTGGACGTCTGGCTAGGCGATGATGTAGGTGGGTGTGTATGCAAAATGCATTGGGCATAGCAGCAGAAGCAGTCTGCGAAAGGTGGTGAACTTGCAAGATGTTTTACTTGAACATCCGTGAGAACCACGTACTAAGGTAAAAGGAGCGTGTGCTTGGATGGAGTTGATCGTGAACTGCAAAGATAACGAACACCTGCAACTGGAACATTCGCACGGTTGCACATTTTTTCAGGAAGTGCGTGCCTCACATCCTGGGCTTCGGTGAATGCCTGTGATGGAAGATTATCAAGGGGTGTGCATTTGGACTGGCGCAAATAGAGGCGCATCAGGCACATGTTGAAATGGAAGGGGCTGGTGGGTGTGATGCTGATGCAGGTCGAACTCCGCGTTGCTTGTTGGGACAATTTGGCCCTTTCTGGCACTCAGCAGTTTAACAGAAATTGCCGCTTCATTAGCTGCGCTTTCCTTGCACGCAAAACAATCCTTCTTTGAGAAGCAGCACGGCTCTTGTGAGCGTAACTGAGAATTGCCCCATGAGAGACGGCGTTGGCACTCTGAGTCTCTGCTGGAACAGCAGAGGCTGGAACAGCCAGTCAACTGCAGAACTGTTGCTTTGGGACGGCGTTTGTGGTAGCTTTTGCTTATTGCAAAGGAGCAAGACATTGACAGGCCTCACAGCGTGAAGGCTTGCTACGAAAGCTTGGCATAGCTGCGGCCAACAACATCAGGGCTGTCTGTGACTTACCGCTGGACAACGTTGTCCGCGAATGCCCTACGCTGCTAGGTGGGGCGTTTGTGATTGAGGAGGGCCCTTACGGATGGTTAGCCTGCTTGGAAAAATACATCGTCTGCACCCTGCTAGTGTCTTATTTGCCCAGATGTAGACGGTTTGCGGCTCCTTCCAGTTGGTGCGCTGCGTCGATTTTGTACATAACTATTAGTGTGTATACACCAACAAGGAGAAATTGCCAACAGGGTCACTCTATAAAACCGGCCAAGCTGTGCAGAATGAATTAGAATGCTCTGCAATTGCCGCGGGGCAAGCTATGTGTGAAACGCCTTGATATGGATTTGCTTGCACTCACCTGGGAGTGAGAGATGCATCTGTTCGCATGGCTGGGCTTGCATCGTAAAGAAGCACCTTGTACGATTAAGCAGATCGTTTCTTCGCCGCACCTGACATGCAAAAGGAACCGCTGTCTTTAGCAGACCCAAGCTGGAGAAGCAGCGTTTTCTGTGCTCCAGGGTGCTAGCAGTTGGTCTGTTGGATGTAATTGGAATGGGACATCTGGTGTAGCTTATGACGCTCCTGGTGGTGCTGTAGGACGTACGTCACTTCTTAGCGAGACGCTTGCCTATACTTTGTGATGCCGCGGTGCCACGATTTGCTCAATGGGCCACATTGCTGACGTAGGTTTAGGATGGAGGGCAGCTAGGTGTTCGCGTAGGAGTTTGACCTTTTTATTTGTTTGTGTAGCGACGTAGACTCAGTTGCTCCGCAGTGCTGAAAGTGAAATGCTCATTAGCCTCGCAACGCAAGCCACATGCGCCAGGTCTCACGAGTCACGCCTACTAGAACTAGACGAGGCAGCACGTTTTAATGGGTTCGCGTACAGTTTCTGATTCGTCTGGTGTAGTGAGGGAGTGTGCAAGGCGGACGTAGTAGACAGACGCATTTAATCGTTTTCAGTCTTCACCGAGTTTTATCTAGGATCGTATGTGACACAGATACTTGGGCTATGTTCCAGCCAGGTATTTTGCAAGCGGGAGAGCTTGAATTGCATGCTTGTTTACCTGTCTCCATGCGTATCAATCCGCGTTGACGCCGGACTGCAGGGGGTGTTGTGGAGCATTCGAGGATCCTAAAGCCTCTAACAAATATCCAGGCTCTATAGGGAAATCATTTTGGCTGCTTGCGTACCGGCAGAAGGTAGCATAGTTCGCGCCTTGCTGTGGCAGTATCAGGCATCGATTTGAAGTATGCGCGTATGGCATGTTGGGCGAGCGTCGGCTGGTGCGTGTAAGCAGCCGCTTTAGCAGGGCTGGTTTTGCATTTTGTTGACTATGATTTTAAAATGACCGCCGTAGGCTGTGTCTGCTGGGTGGTAACCTTGCATTCAGGCAGTGAGTTTGAACAAAGGGCAAATCGGCGTTTGCAGACTGCCTTGCCCGGTGCTCCAGCTACGCGCCTGGTACCTATCGGTAGACAAAACTGTAGAGCTAATAGCACAGCCGGAATTCTGGCGCATTGCAAATAAGTAATCTGCACAGGGGCGGAGATTGTTTGGAACGCGACTAATGCGTATTGGATGCGGGTTGGGCTTGCTATGCTAAATCAAGACAGGCGGATGTGCCAGCGTTCGCCTCTAGAGCTGCGGAAAGGCTTGTCGGTTTTAAGACGACGGATAGAACAACTGAATTTTGCACAACTACCCATTGTTTGTGCCTTGACGTTTCAACCTGATAGAGCCAGAACTGCAAAGAGTTTCTTGCGGGGGCACCAAATATGCGGGGGTGAGTGTAGGCGAATTGCTTGCAGGTTGTCAAGCAAGCGAAGTTCACGGCTGCATTCTCTGAGCAATACTTTTCACTTTATGCGTGCTTGTCCTTTGCTGCATAACGTGCAGTAGCACACATCTCTCTCGGCTCTCATGGAGCGTCGCATTTGTGCTGCCAGGAGGTACGTTGTTCTTTGGATTCGGTCCCAACGTGCTTCCAGTAGAAACTGATTTGCGGCAGGCCATGCGCATCGCTAGTAGTATCAAGCCAATGTGGCACTTGGTTAAGCGTCAGAAGTTTAATGAATTGCGGATGCGGCAGTACGTTGCCCTGCTCTGGCAGGAAATGGCCACAACGCTTTTTCAACAGTTCTGCATATTTGTCGTGGTCCTCGACTATGCGTTTTGGTGTGTGCTACCCGAAAGCTGTTGGACTGGCGCGGCCACAGCGGGTAGGCAGCGGTGTGCTCAGCTCGGTTTGGTGCTTTCTGCCTGACACGCATCCTTCAGCTCTCCTACGATGGCGTGTAAAACATGTCCCACTGTGTATAGAACTTTATGATTGCTTCTGTATCCCGATGAAGTGTATTCTTCCTTCAGTAGACCTAGCAGGTGGCAACTGGGGCAGTGAAGGCATCGTAGGCGAACTGGTTTCTCTTGCTGTGCAGATTGGTATTCTGCCTTTGCGCAAGAGGCGCTTTTCAGGTGTATTAACACGCCGCAGCTGTCGTAATTACTTGCCTTTTGCAGCAGTCGCCCGCCGCAGCAGCTCCAGGTGTGCTGCTGCTGGTGCTATCCCAACAATACTGACAATGTGGATCTAACGTGGGGCGTGATCTTTGGTCGCTCTTGTCAGTGGATGTGATTGCTCGTGGTGTGGTGCTTTGTCGCTCGCATGTGCATCTGCGCCCTCGGCGGCTTCGCGCTGATCTTTATTTGTGGCGCCTGCCAGTGTTTACGTTTGTGGTTCTGTACACAATGGACCTGGGAGTTGCCAAATGCGTATCCGTTGAATAGCAGAACATATAGTTTCAGATCCAATCTACATGCGTGGGCCTAAATTCGTCTGGAGGTTGGGGTTGTTCAAATTTTCAAATTAACCCAGCTTTCTGCTTGAACAGATGCATAGTGAAGCTGTATATGGCGTTTTATCGTGTGGCATTTGGTACCCTTTTCTTCACAATTCGTGTAAGTGTTGTGGTGCGCAGATGGTATGTGGGACCTCTCCATTATCGATCGAGAAATCGAACAAAGCGTATTTTCATGCACGGAACGCACGTCCTGATGTATCGCTTGTTTCTCCAAGTCGCTTGTTGCACTGGTGGAAATAGGGCATTCGGTGCGCATGCAAGCCACCAAGCTGTCACTGGGGCAGTTGCGCATGCTGCATGCCGTCGCGCGAGGATAGTATCGGCTTCCCAAATAGCCATTTTGAAATGGTGCATTCACCTGTGCGGCACCAGGAATCGTAATTATGTAACGCTTTGGTCTGCCGTTGAACACGCGCAGGGCTGCGTTTTTCGTGTGTTTGCTGGCTCTGTGTAGCAGGTGGGAAGTGGGGTTCGTTGGCAAGCTGGCGCACTGGCATTGAGCCAGTGTCTGCTGCTTCGCTTTAGGTGAGCATTCCCGATTTGCATAGAGTCGCCTGCATGAGGAGCGTCGGAATTGTCTCGGCTGGTGGAAGCCTTCCGTCATCATTTCGCGGTGCTACAACACTTAGGCCGTGCCACGGCAAACCATTTCATCTGCCGCGAAACTTGCCCGTGTGCTCATTCAGAGTCGTTTTGAGCGAAACTATTTATAAAGGGTATTGTGGAGGGGTCAAGGATACTCTGTCAGCGTTCATCAGTGCATGAGGATTGTCGTTTTGTCGACAGGGGGGTTGGGGTGACTGTGAGCTGCCGACGAGCGCATGAGTAGAATGTAGATAGAATTGTTCCAGTTTGCATGATTGTGGCAGTTGCGCAACCCGCATTCATATTGCGCAGAGAGTGCGAAGATTGTCTGGTGCACTGATAGCTCCTGGGAGAGCAGTGGAAGCGCGTGTCTCTGTAAAACACCACTGCTCAAATCAGAACGCTGCACATGCGAAAGTAGCGTCGCAGTATTTTCAACTAGGATCGCAGGCATTTTACTGAGCTCACAGGATTGTAGGGTTTTTGGAAGTGGGGGTGTGTAGCAGCGTGACTGCACGCGGGTGGAGGCTGGCCCGCATGAACTCCGCCGGTAGCTTGTCGTGTGTACAGTAAGACGCCAAAGGCTAGGTGCACCATGTCGTTTGGGCTGTCGGCTGCGGCATCCTTTTCCAGCCTTTTTTCTTGTGAAGCTTAAGGTCCTTGGTCATCAGATTGGAAACGACGATAGATAGTGGAGGAGCTCAGCGCTTAGGTGCTGTTGTGCCGTATCTCTTCGGCCAGACGAAGTGAAGGGGCGCAGAGCTTCGTTTGAACTGGCTGGATGCCAGCTGTATGCCGCAGATGCTCGTTTGCACATTTGAAGAAGATCGCGGGGCCGGCGCGCAGCGGTTGAACTACTCGAGCACGAGCACGTGCATATCTGCTGCTTCATCATCGCTTGTGGACGTCTGGCTAGGCGATGATGTAGGTGGGTGTGTATGCAAAATGCATTGGGCATAGCAGCAGAAGCAGTCTGCTAAAGGTGGTGAGCTTGCAAGATGTTTTACTTGAACATCCGTGAGAACCACGTACTAAGGTAAAAGGAGCGTGTGCTTGAATGGAGTTGATCGTGAACTGCAAAGATAACGAACACCTGCAACTGGAACATTCGCGCGGTTGCACATTTTTTCAGCAAGTGCGTGCCTCACATCCTGGGCTTCGGTGAATGCCTGTGATGGAAGATTATCAAGGGGTGTGCATTTGGACTGGCGCAAATAGAGGCGCATCAGGCACATGTTGAAATGGAAGGGGCTGGTGGGTGTGATACTGATGCAGGTCGAACTCCGCGTTGCTTGTTGGGACAATTTGGCCCTTTCTGGCACTCAGCAGTTTAACAGAAATTGCCGCTTCATTAGCTGCGCTTTCCTTGCACGCAAAACAATCCTTCTTTGAGAAGCAGCACGGCTCTTGTGAGCGTAACTGAGAATTGCCCCATGAGAGACGGCGTTGGCACTCTGAGTCTCTGCTGGAACAGCAGAGGCTGGAACAGCCAGTCAACTGCAGAACTGTTGCTTTGGGACGGCGTTTGTGGTAGCTTTTGCTTATTGCAAAGGAGCAAGATATTGACAGGCCTCACAGCGTGAAGGCTTGCTACGAAAGCTTGGCATAGCTGCGGCCAACAACATCAGGGCTGTCTGTGACTTACCGCTGGACAACGTTGTCCGCGAATGCCCTACGCTGCTAGGTGGGGCGTTTGTGATTGAGGAGGGCCCTTACGGATGGTTAGCCTGCTTGGAAAAATACATCGTCTGCACCCTGCTAGTGTCTTATTTGCCCAGATGTAGACGGTTTGCGGCTCCTTCCAGTTGGTGCGCTGCGTCGATTTTGTACATAACTATTAGTGTGTATACACCAACAAGGACAAATTGCCAACAGGGTCACTCTATAAAACCGGCCAAGCTGTGCAGAATGAATTAGAATGCTCTGCAATTGCCGCGGGGCAAGCTATGTGTGAAACGCCTTGATATGGATTTGCTTGCACTCACCTGGGAGTGAGAGATGCATCTGTTCGCATGGCGGGGCTTGCATCGTAAAGAAGCACCTTGTACGATTAAGCAGATCGTTTCTTCGCCGCACCTGACATGCAAAAGGAACCGCTGTCTTTAGCAGACCCAAGCTGGAGCAGCAGCGCTTTCTGTGCTCCAGGGTACTAGCAGTTGGTCTGTTGGATGTAATTGGAATGGGACATCTGGTGTAGCTTATGACGCTCCTGGTGGTGCTGTAGGTAGTACGTCACTTCTTAGCGAGACGCTTGCCTATACTTTGTGATGCCGCGGTGCCACGATTTGCTCAATGGGCCACATTGCTGACGTAGGTTTAGGATGGAGGGCAGCTAGGTGTTCGCGTAGGAGTTTGACCTTTTTATTTGTTTGTGTAGCGACGTAGACCGAGTTGCTCCGCAGTGCTGAAAGTGAAATGCTCATTAGCCTCGCAACGCAAGCCACATGCGCCAGGTCTCACGAGTCACGCCTACTAGAACTAGACGAGGTAGCACGTTTTAATGGGTTCGCGTACAGTTTCTGATTCGTCTGGTGTAGTGAGGGAGTGTGCAAGACGGACGTAGTAGACAGACGCATTTAATCGCTTTCAGTCTTCACCGAGTTTTATCTAGGATCGTATGTGACACAGATACTTGGGCTATGTTCCAGCCAGGTATTTTGCAAGCGGGAGAGCTTGAACTGCATTCTTGTTTACCTGTCTCCATGCGTATCAATCCGCGTTGACGCCGGACTGCAGGGGGTGTTGTGGAGCATTCGAGGATCCTAAAGCCTCTAACAAATATCCAGGCTCTATAGGGAAATCATTTTGGCTGCTTGCGCACCGGCAGAAGGTAGCATAGTTCGCGCCTTGCTGTGGCAGTATCAGGCATCGATTTGAAGTATGCGCGTATGGCATGTTGGGCGAGCGTCGGCTGGTGCGTGTAAGCAGCCGCTTTAGCAGGGCTGGTTTTGCATTTTGTTGACTATGATTTTAAAATGACCGCCGTAGGCTGTGTCTGCTGGGTGGTAACCTTGCATTCAGGCAGTGAGTTTGAACAAAGGGCAAATCGGCGTTTGCAGACTGCCTTGCCCGGTGCTCCAGCTACGCGCCTGGTACCTATCGGTAGACAAAACTGTAGAGCTAATAGCACAGCCGGAATTCTGGCGCATTGCAAATAAGTAATATGCGCAGGGGCGGAGATTGTTTGGAACGCGACTAATTCGTATTGGATGCGGTTTGGGCTTGCTATGCTAAATCAAGACAGGCGGATGTGCCAGCGTTCGCCTCTAGAGCTGCGGAAAGGCTTGTCGGTTTTAAGACGACGGATAGAACAACTGAATTTTGCACAACTACCCATTGTTTGTGCCTTGACGTTTCAACCTGATAGAGCCAGCACTGCAAAGAGTTTCTTGCGGGGGCACCAAATATGTGGGGGTGAGTGTAGGCGAATTGCTTGCAGGCTGTCAAGCAAGCGATGTTCACGGCTGCATTCTCTGAGCAATACTTTTCACTTTATGCGTGCTTGTCCTTTGCTGCATAACGTGCAGTAGCACACATCTCTCTCGGCTCTCATGGAGCGTCGCAATTGTGCTGCCAGAAGGTATGTTGTTCTTTGGATTCGGTCCCAACGTGCTTTCAGTAGAAACTGATTTGCGGCAGGCCATGGGCATCGCTAGTAGTATCAAGCCAATGCTTCATTTGGTTAGGGGTCAGAAGTTTAATGAATTGCGGATGCGGGAGTAAGTTGCCCTGCTCTGGCAGTTAATGGCCACAGCGCTTTATCAACAGTTCTGCATATTTGTCGTGGTCCTCGACTATGCGTTTTGGTGTGTGCTACCCGAAAGCTGTTGGACTGGCGCGGCCACAGCGGGTAGGCAGCGGTGTGCTCAGCTCGGTTTGGTGCTTTCTGCCTGACACGCATCCTTCAGCTCTCCTACGATGGCGTGTAAAACATGTCCCACTGTGTATAGAACTTTATGATTGCTTCTGTATCCCGATGAAGTGTATTCTTCCTTCAGTAGACCTAGCAGGTGGCAACTGGGGCAGTGAAGGCATCGTAGGCGAACTGGCTTCTCTTGCTGTGCAGATTGGTATTCTGCCTTTGCGCAAGAGGCGCTTTTCAGGTGTATTAACACGCCGCAGCTGTCGTAATTACTTGCCTTTTGCAGCAGTCGCCCGCCGCAGCAGCTCCAGGTGTGCTGCTGCTGGTGCTATCCCAACAATACTGACAATGTGGATCTAACGTGGGGCGTGATCTTTGGCCGCTCTTGTCAGTGGATGTGATTGCTCGTGGTGTGGTGCTTTGTCGCTCGCATGTGCATCTGCGCCCTCGGCGGCTTCGCGCTGATCTTTATTTGTGGCGCTTGCCAGTGTTTACGTTTGTGGTTCTGTACACAATGGACCTGGGAGTTGTCGAATGTGTGTGCGTTAAATAGCAGAGCATATAGTTTCAGATCCAATCTACATATGTGGGCTTAGATTTGTCTGGAGGTTGGGGTTGTTCAAATTTTCAAATTAGCCCAGCTTTCTGCTTGAACAGATGCATAGTGAAGCTGTATATGGCGTTTTATCGTGTGGCATTTGGTACCCTTTTCTTCACAATTGGTTTAAGAATTGTGCGCAGATTGTGAGTGGGACCTCTCCATTCTCGACCGAGAAACCGAACAAAGCGTATTTTCATGCACGGAACGCACGTCCTGATGTATCGCTTGTTTCTCCAAGTCGCTTGTTGCACTGGTGGAAATAGGGCATTCGGTGCGCATGCAAGCCACCAAGCTGTCACTGGGGCATTTGCGCATGCTGCATGCCGTCGCTCGAGGATAGCATCGGCTTCCCAAATAGCCATTTTGAAATGGTGCATTCACCTGTGTGGCACCAGAAATCGTAATTATGTAACGCTTTGGTCTGCCGTTGAACACGCGCAGGGCTGCGTTTTTCGTGTGTTTGCTGGCTCTGTGTAGCAGGTGGGAAGTGGGGTTCGTTGGCAAGCTGGCGCACTGGCATTGAGCCAGTGTCTGCTGCTTCGCTTTAGGTGAGCATTCCCGATTTGCATAGAGTCGCCTGCATGAGGAGCGTCGGAATTGTCTCGGCTGGTGGAAGCCTTCCGTCATCATTTCGCGGTGCTACAACACTTAGGCCGTGCCACGGCAAACCATTTCATCTGCCGCGAAACTTGCCCGTGTGCTCATTCAGAGTCGTTTTGAGCGAAACTATTTATAAAGGGTATTGTGGAGGGGTCAAGGATACTCTGTCAGCGTTCATCAGTGCATGAGGATTGTCGTTTTGTCGACAGGGGGGTTGGGGTGACTGTGAGCTGCCGACGAGCGCATGAGTAGAACGTAGATAGAATTGTTCCAGTTTGCATGATTGTGGCAGTTGCGCAACCCGCATTCATATTGCGCAGAGAGTGCGAAGATTGTCTGGTGCACTGATAGCTCCTGGGAGAGCAGTGGAAGCGCGTGTCTCTGTAAAACACCACTGCTCAAATCAGAACGCTGCACATGCGAAAGTAGCGTCGCAGTATTTTCAACTAGGATCGCAGGCATTTTACTGAGCTCACAGGATTGTAGGGTTTTTGGAAGTGGGGGTGTGTAGCAGCGTGACTGCACGCGGGTGGAGGCTGGCCCGCATGAACTCCGCCGGTAGCTTGTCGTGTGTACAGTAAGACGCCAAAGGCTAGGTGCACCATGTCGTTTGGGCTGTCGGCTGCGGCATCCTTTTCCAGCCTTTTTTCTTATGAAGCTTAAGGTCCTTGGTCATCAGATTGGAAACGACGATAGATAGTGGAGGAGCTCAGCGCTTAGGTGCTGTTGTGCCGTATCTCTTCGGCCAGACGAAGTGAAGGGGCGCAGAGCTTCGTTTGAACTGGCTGGATGCCAGCTGTATGTCGCAGATGTTCGTTTGCACATTTGAAGAAGATCGCGGGGCCGGCGCGCAGCGGTTGAACTACTCGAGCACGAGCACGTGCATTTCTACCGCCTCATCATCACTTGTGGACGTCTGGCTAGGCGATGATGTAGGTGGATGTGTATGCAAAATGCATTGGGCATAGCAGCAGAAGCAGTCTGCTAAAGGTGGTGAGCTTGCAAGATGTTTTACTTGAACATCCGTGAGAACCACGTACTAAGGTAAAAGGAGCGTGTGCTTGAATGGAGTTGATCGTGAACTGCAAAGATAACGAACACCTGCAACTGGAACATTCGCGCGGTTGCACATTTTTTCAGGAAGTGCGTGCCTCACATCCTGGGCTTCGGTGAATGCCTGTGATGGAAGATTATCAAGGGGTGTGCATTTGGACTGGCGCAAATAGAGGCGCATCAGGCACATGTTGAAATGGAAGGGGCTGGTGGGTGTGATACTGATGCAGGTCGAACTCCGCGTTGCTTGTTGGGACAATTTGGCCCTTTCTGGCACTCAGCAGTTTAACAGAAATTGCCGCTTCATTAGCTGCGCTTTCCTTGCACGCAAAACAATCCTTCTTTGAGAAGCAGCACGGCTCTTGTGAGCGTAACTGAGAATTGCCCCATGAGAGACGGCGTTGGCACTCTGAGTCTCTGCTGTAACAGCAGAGGCTGGAACAGCCAGTCAACTGCAGAACTGTTGCTTTGGGACGGCGTTTGTGGTAGCTTTTGCTTATTGCAAAGGAGCAAGATATTGACAGGCCTCACAGCGTGAAGGCTTGCTACGAAAGCTTGGCATAGCTGCGGCCAACAACATCAGGGCTGTCTGTGACTTACCGCTGGACAACGTTGTCCGCGAATGCCCTACGCTGCTAGGTGGGGCGTTTGTGATTGAGGAGGGCCCTTACGGATGGTTAGCCTGCTTGGAAAAATACATCGTCTGCACCCTGCTAGTGTCTTATTTGCCCAGATGTAGACGGTTTGCGGCTCCTTCCAGTTGGTGCGCTGCGTCGATTTTGTACATAACTATTAGTGTGTATACACCAACAAGGACAAATTGCCAACAGGGTCACTCTATAAAACCGGCCAAGCTGTGCAGAATGAATTAGAATGCTCTGCAATTGCCGCGGGGCAAGCTATGTGTGAAACGCCTTGATATGGATTTGCTTGCAGTCACCTGGGAGTGAGAGATGCATCTGTTCGCATGGCGGGGCTTGCATCGTAAAGAAGCACCTTGTACGATTAAGCATATCGTTTTTTCGCCGCACCTGACATGCAAAAGGAACCGCTGTCTTTAGCAGACCCAAGCTGGAGAAGCAGCGTTTTCTGTGCTCCAGGGTACTAGCAGTTGGTCTGTTGGATGTAATTGGAATGGGACATCTGGTGTAGCTTATGACGCTCCTGGTGGTGCTGTAGGACGTACGTCACTTCTTAGCGAGACGCTTGCCTATACTTTGTGATGCCGCGGTGCCACGATTTGCTTAATGGGCCACATTGCTGACGTAGGTTTAGGATGGAGGGTAGCTAGGTGTTCGCGTAGGAGTTTGACCTTTTTATTTGTTTGTGTAGCGACGTAGACCGAGTTGCTCTGCAGTGATGAAAGTGTAATGCTCATTAGCCTCGCAACGCAAGCCACATGCGCCAAGTCTCACGAGTCACGCCTACTAGAACTAGACGAGGTAGCACGTTTTAATGGGTTCGCGTACAGTTTCTGATTCGTCTGGTGTAGTGAGGGAGTGTGCAAGACGGACGTAATAGACAGACGCATTTAATCGTTTTCAGTCTTCACCGAGTTTTATCTAGGATCGTATGTGACACAGATACTTGGGCTATGTTCCAGCCAGGTATTTTGCAAGCGGGAGAGCTTGAATTGCATGCTTGTTTACCTGTCTCCATGCGTATCAATCCGCGTTGACGCCGGACTGCAGGGGGTGTTGTGGAGCATTCGAGGATCCTAAAGCCTCTAACAAATATCCAGGCTCTATAGGGAAATCATTTTGGCTGCTTGCGCACCGGCAGAAGGTAGCATAGTTCGCGCCTTGCTGTGGCAGTATCAGGCATCGATTTGAAGTATGCGCGTATGGCATGTTGGGCGAGCGTCGGCTGGTGCGTGTAAGCAGCCGCTTTAGCAGGGCTGGTTTTGCATTTTGTTGACTATGATTTTAAAATGACCGCCGTAGGCTGTGTCTGCTGGGTGGTAACCTTGCATTCAGGCAGTGAGTTTGAACAAAGGGCAAATCGGCGTTTGCAGACTGCCTTGCCCGGTGCTCCAGCTACGCGCCTGGTACCTATCGGTAGACAAAACTGTAGAGCTAATAGCACAGCCGGAATTCTGGCGCATTGCAAATAAGTAATCTGCACAGGGGCGGAGATTGTTTGGAACGCGACTAGTGCGTATTGGATGCGGTTTGGGCTTGCTATGCTAAATCAAGACAGGCGGATGTGCCAGCGTTCGCCTCTAGAGCTGCGGAAAGGCTTGTCGGTTTTAAGACGACGGATAGAACAACTGAATTTTGCACAACTACCCATTGTTTGTGCCTTGACGTTTCAACCTGATAGAGCCAGCACTGCAAAGAGTTTCTTGCGGGGGCACCAAATATGCGGGGGTGAGTGTAGGCGAATTGCTTGCAGGCTGTCAAGCAAGCGAAGTTCACGGCTGCATTCTCTGAGCAATACTTTTCACTTTATGCGTGCTTGTCCTTTGCTGCATAACGTGCAGCAGCACACATCTCTCTCGGTTCTCATGGAGCGTCGCCTTTGTCCTGTCAGAGGGTATGTTGTTCTTTGGATTAGGTCCCAATACGCTTCCAGTAGAAACTGATTTGCGGCAGGCCATGGGCATCGCTAGTAGTATCAAGTCAATGTGGCACTTGGTTAAGCGTCAGAAGTTTAATGAATTGCGGATGCGGCAGTACGTTGCCCTGCTCTGGCAGTTAATGGCCACAACGCTTTTTCAACAGTTCTGCATATTTGTCGTGGTCCTCGACTATGCGTTTTGGTGTGTGCTACCCGAAAGCTGTTGGACTGGCGCGGCCACAGCGGGTAGGCAGCGGTGTGCTCAGCTCGGTTTGGTGCTTTCTGCCTGACACGCATCCTTCAGCTCTCCTACGATGGCGTGTAAAACATGTCCCACTGTGTATAGAACTTTATGATTGCTTCTGTATCCCGATGAAGTGTATTCTTCCTTCAGTAGACCTAGCAGGTGGCAACTGGGGCAGTGAAGGCATCGTAGGCGGACTGGCTTCTCTTGCTGTGCAGATTGGTATTCTGCCTTTGCGCAAGAGGCGCTTTTCAGGTGTATTAACACGCCGCAGCTGTCGTAATTACTTGCCTTTTGCAGCAGTCGCCCGCCGCAGCAGCTCCAGGTGTGCTGCTGCTGGTGCTATCCCAACAATACTGACAATGTGGATCTAACGTGGGGCGTGATCTTTGGTCGCTCTTGTCAGTGGATGTGATTGCTCGTGGTGTGGTGCTTTGTCGCTCGCATGTGCATCTGCGCCCTCGGCGGCTTCGCGCTGATCTTTATTTGTGGCGCTTGCCAGTGTTTACGTTTGTGGTTCTGTACACAATGGACCTGGGAGTGGCCAAATGTGTATCCGTTTGAATAGCAGAACATATAGTTTCAGATCCAATCTACATATGTGGGCTTAGATTTGTCTGGAGGTTGGGGTTGTTCAAATTTTCAAATTAGCCCAGCTTTCTGCTTGAACAGATGCATAGTGAAGCTGTATATGGCGTTTTATCGTGTGGCATTTGGTACCCTTTTCTTCACAATTCGTGTAAGTGTTGTGGTGCGCAGATGGTATGTGGGACCTCTCCATTCTCGATCGAGAGATCGAACAAAGCGTATTTTCATGCACGGAACGCACGTCCTGATGTATCGCTTGTTTCTCCAAGTCGCTTGTTGCACTGGTGGAAATAGGGCATTCGGTGCGCATGCAAGCCACCAAGCTGTCACTGGGGCATTTGCGCATGCTGCATGCCGTCGCTCGAGGATAGCATCGGCTTCCCACATAGCCATTTTGAAATGGTGCATTCACCTGTGTGGCACCAGAAATCATAATTATGTAACGCTTTGGTCTGCCGTTGAACACGCGCAGGGCTGCGTTTTTCGCGTGTTTGCTGGCTCTGTGTAGCAGGTGGGAAGTGGGGTTCGTTGGCAAGCTGGTGCACTGGCATTGAGCCAGTGTCTGCTGCTTCGCTTTAGGTGAGCATTCCCGATTTGCATAGAGTCGCCTGCATGAGGAGCGTCGGAATTGTCTCGGCTGGTGGAAGCCTTCCGTCATCATTTCGCGGTGCTACAACACTTAGGCCGTGCCACGGCAAACCATTTCATCTGCCGCGAAACTTGCCCGTGTGCTCATTCAGAGTCGTTTTGAGCGAAACTATTTATAAAGGGTATTGTGGAGGGGTCAAGGATACTCTGTCAGCGTTCATCAGTGCATGAGGATTGTCGTTTTGTCGACAGGGGGGTTGGGGTGACTGTGAGCTGCCGACGAGCGCATGAGTAGAACGTAGATAGAATTGTTCCAGTTTGCATGATTGTGGCAGTTGCGCAACCCGCATTCATATTGCGCAGAGAGTGCGAAGATTGTCTGGTGCACTGATAGCTCCTGGGAGAGCAGTGGAAGCGCGTGTCTCTGTAAAACACCACTGCTCAAATCAGAACGCTGCACATGCGAAAGTAGCGTCGCAGTATTTTCAACTAGGATCGCAGGCATTTTACTGAGCTCACAGGATTGTAGGGTTTTTGGAAGTGGGGGTGTGTAGCAGCGTGACTGCACGCGGGTGGAGGCTGGCCCGCATGAACTCCGCCGGTAGCTTGTCGTGTGTACAGTAAGACGCCAAAGGCTAGGTGCACCATGTCGTTTGGGCTGTCGGCTGCGGCATCCTTTTCCAGCCTTTTTTCTTATGAAGCTTAAGGTCCTTGGTCATCAGATTGGAAACGACGATAGATAGTGGAGGAGCTCAGCGCTTAGGTGCTGTTGTGCCGTATCTCTTCGGCCAGACGAAGTGAAGGGGCGCAGAGCTTCGTTTGAACTGGCTGGATGCCAGCTGTATGTCGCAGATGTTCGTTTGCAGATTTGAAGAAGATCGCGGGGCCGGCGCGCAGCGGTTGAACTACTCGAGCACGAGCACGTGCATATCTGCTGCTTCATCATCACTTGTGGACGTCTGGCTAGGCGATGATGTAGGTGGATGTGTATGCAAAATGCATTGGGCATAGCAGCAGAAGCAGTCTGCTAAAGGTGGTGAGCTTGCAAGATGTTTTACTTGAACATCCGTGAGAACCACGTACTAAGGTAAAAGGAGCGTGTGCTTGGATGGAGTTGATCGTGAACTGCAAAGATAACGAACACCTGCAACTGGAACATTCGCGCGGTTGCACATTTTTTCAGGAAGTGCGTGCCTCACATCCAGGGCTTCGGTGAATGCCTGTGATGGAAGATTATCAAGGGGTGTGCATTTGGACTGGCGCAAATAGAGGCGCATCAGGCACATGTTGAAATGGAAGGGGCTGGTGGGTGTGATACTGATGCAGGTCGAACTCCGCGTTGCTTGTTGGGACAATTTGGCCCTTTCTGGCACTCAGCAGTTTAACAGAAATTGCCGCTTCATTAGCTGCGCTTTCCTTGCACGCAAAACAATCCTTCTTTGAGAAGCAGCACGGCTCTTGTGAGCGTAACTGAGAATTGCCCCATGAGAGACGGCGTTGGCACTCTGAGTCTCTGCTGTAACAGCAGAGGCTGGAACAGCCAGTCAACTGCAGAACTGTTGCTTTGGGACGGCGTTTGTGGTAGCTTTTGCTTATTGCAAAGGAGCAAGATATTGACAGGCCTCACAGCGTGAAGGCTTGCTACGAAAGCTTGGCATAGCTGCGGCCAACAACATCAGGGCTGTCTGTGACTTACCGCTGGACAACGTTGTCCGCGAATGCCCTACGCTGCTAGGTGGGGCGTTTGTGATTGAGGAGGGCCCTTACGGATGGTTAGCCTGCTTGGAAAAATACATCGTCTGCACCCTGCTAGTGTCTTATTTGCCCAGATGTAGACGGTTTGCGGCTCCTTCCAGTTGGTGCGCTGCGTCGATTTTGTACATAACTATTAGTGTGTATACACCAACAAGGAGAAATTGCCAACAGGGTCACTCTACAAAACCAGCCAAGCTGTGCAAAATGAATTAGAATGCTCTGCAATTGCCGCGGTGCAAGCTATGTGTGAAACGCCTTGATATGGATTTGCTTGTACTCACCTGGGAGTGGGAGATGCATCTGTTCGCATGGCGGGGCCTGGAGCGTAAAGAAGCACCTTGTACGATTAAGCATATCGTTTTTTCGCCGCACCTGACATGCAAAAGGAACCGCTGTCTTCAGCAGACCCAAGCTGGAGCAGCAGCGCTTTCTGTGCTCCAGGGTACTAGCAGTTGGTCTGTTGGATGTAATTGGAATGGGACATCTGGTGTAGCTTATGACGCTCCTGGTGGTGCTGTAGGACGTACGTCACTTCTTAGTGAGACGCTTGCCTATACTTTGTGATGCCGCGGTGCCACGATTTGCTCAATGGGCCACATTGCTGACGTAGGTTTAGGATGGAGGGCAGCTAGGTGTTCGCGTAGGAGTTTGACCTTTTTAGTTGTTTGTGTAGCGCCGTAAACCGAGCTGCTCCGCAGCGCTGAAAATGTAATGCTCATTGGCCTTGCAGCGCAAGCCACATGCGCCAAGTCTCACGAGTCACGCCTGCTAGAACTAGACGAGGCAGCACGGTTTAAATGGTTCGCGTACAGTTTCTGATTCGTCTGGTGTAGTGAGGGAGTGTGCAAGACGGACGTAGTAGACAGATGCATTTGAGCCTTTGGTGTAGGCACCGAGTTTTATCTAGGATCGTATGTGGCACAGATTCTTGAGGTATCTTCCAGCCAGATATTTTTCAAGCGGGAGAGCTTGAATTGTATGCTTGTTAACGTGCCTCCATGCGTATCAGTCAGCACTGACGGCCAGATGCATGGGATATCATGAAGGCATTTAAGAAGCAGAAAGGCGTGGCTAGTGTGCACGTTTTCTGGCTTCGGAGGCAAGGGCTGTCGCTCAAAGGGTGGCATTGCTAACGGCATGGCGCGAGAGTAAGATTCGATGACATGCTTTTCGCGCATGTGAACTAGATTAGGTGCAAGATTGGCTTTGGTGTTGTCTCGCTCATTAGGGTCGAGTCAGTCTGCATGCAGACTCTGAACATGTGTGCAGGAGGTGAGGCAGTAAATACTCTTCGCAGCTTGCGGCTTCGGTAGGTTGTGCATGTGATGCCTTTGTGTGTTATGCGTGCAGCTTGGTCCCCTACTATGGTCTGCTTGGGGTCACAGGCTTCATTGATTCCAAGTGAACTGGCTTGCATTCCCACTGCCCATCGCCGTTCTCCTGTAAACTTTTTGCTTGCTTGAAATGGCCGGATAGTTCATGGGCCACTGCTGTATCCTGCTATCCTTTTCAAAAGCTGCCTGAGGGGGAGCCAGAATCTGCTTCAAACGCACACTACGACCAGGGTATCTTTTTAATTATATGCATGCAAATGCTTATGGGGCGTAAGTGCGGATTCTTCGGTTTTGCTCATTTTACGCTAGCTCAAATGTATCGATCCGCCGATCCTTTCTTATGTCGAATTAGCGGCCTGTGAAATTAATTGTTCGGACGCAACGCAGGAGTACCCTCAGAGTTGCGCAAGACCTGCACTCAGGCAATTATTCGCAGAGAAGTGAAATTTGTGAGCCTTATATGTGGGTCCTTGAGGAGCTTAAGAAAGAGCTTGCACCTTACTGATTTTGCAGACAGCAAGCCGCATCTGACCGACTTTAACCTTCTTTAGCAAGTGTGTAGACTGCAGACGTTATGCAGCGGAACATGAGTAATAGGTCGCTACGCGCATGGCAACAGTCAGGTGTCTGAACGTTTCACTTGATGCTGTTGCGTGCACTTGCTGCATGATCCAGACTACTGAGGTCGAGGCGCTGTGAAAATGAATGATAGTTGCGCCAGAGTCTCACGTTTCTTTCATACTGAATCAGCACAAAGACAGCAATGCTGAACTTTTTAGTGCCTTGGAGACTATTGAATTTTTTTGCGGCATTGCTTTGAGATGGGGCTCACCGGGCTCGTCTTGTGAAACTCCCATTAGTATGGACTGCTGGTTCTGAAGCAGCACCGCATCTCCCTCTCGTGATGGCAATAGCAGTAACTCGAACCCTTCAAACAGAGGGTTTGAGGGCATGCCTTCACTGTAGTACGTGCCGCTTAAGCTCCTTATTCAGCAGCTACCTTTTTTGAGGTGTATAGTGCACCGTTTTGGTAAAGCCTAAATCGCGCGCATGTAACTCGTAGAAGCGGAGCTGTGCTTCATTTCATATCGAGTATAATGGGTCGAACAGTATTTCGTGCCGCCGATAATATTCCGAGCATACAATTCGCGACGGCTGCAGATTGCTCTAGCACAAAACATGGGTTTCTGCAAGCTGGCATAATTGGGACTGTTAACCTATGATGTAGTACGTCCGCTCACATTCAATTGATGCTGTTATGTGAGCCGATATACCTCAACGCTGCTTAGAATCCATTCCAGAGGCCATGGCACGCCGGCATCTCCTGCTGATGCGGAACATACCAACTTCCATGGCTCCAGCCGACAAGACGGCGTCTGGCAAAGCATTATGCTGTGTATGTCAACACACTCAAAGGCCCGTTGCTGGCCTCTCCTTGCGCCACGCTGTTGTACTCGGCGTCTTTAGGCGCCCGCATGCAAGCATTTGACTCCTAGAATGCATCAAGACCCGGAAATTCCCACTTCATGCTTTTGTTGGTGTATTTCGCAGTTGAATGTGCGGGCAGCTTGCCTGCAAACAATGTCCGCATCAATTTTACAGGCCTTCTTCCTACCTTCAACTTCCTAGGCTGGAAGTCAGTAAAGCAGCTTGGAGTAGAATCCATCTAATCCACGCCAGATTGTGTGTTTCATTTCTATATGAATCTTGGAACTCCTGCAACAAATTGTTTACTTTCAGAAGCTGTATCCAAACTACAAATATGGGAACATGGCTGGAGCTCGGGGGGCATCTGCACACGACAGAACGTAGGACCATACTGGCTGCATGAGAAACACAAGGAGCATCATGCATTTAACTTTCAGGCAGCCTGAAATCTGCATTAATCATTGCCTGGAATTAAAATGGTTTTTGCTTCCACCAGAGCTTGTTGTGAGAATATTGCAGGCTCATGCACACTTCCACATGCTCCGGAAAGCTCAGAGTGATGTGAGGCCTTCCTCGGATGAGTGATGGTGACTGGCCTTAGGTTTTGAGAGTTAAACATAGGCACGTGTAGGTCTTGAGGCACTGACCACGGTTCTGCACCTGGCATTGGCTTGCAGCTTATTCCGATGGAGCTATAAAGTGTTTTGCTGATGTGCACAAGGAGAAGGGCTCCTAGTGCACAGATGGCGTGCTAAGCATTTTTGACTGGTGCATTGTGCATGGCACAGACAGTTGAAAGGCGCGTGAAGCGAAGCGGCATTTACGTCGCCTGACGATGTCTTATGCCAAGCAATACGGGAAGTGGGCAGCATATGTGTCGTAGACAAAGGCAAATGGTTTTTCTGAAGTATTAGTTATTTGCAGGTGCCGTAAAGCAGTCGATATCTTACCTCTGCCCTCGGCAAAGCCTGTTGCAACTGCTAACTCTTCCAGATTAAGCATGGTAGTGCAAGCACACTGGTGCCTTGCATTCACGCGCATCTCGGGCTTTGATTACCCGCTAGTTTCGCGCTTTGCCTGTCTGCTGCTTAGGAAGTTTTATGCTGCTGCAATGCTTTCAATATTCCTACGTGAAAGACAGGAGGCGTTGATTGAGTCGAGAATTCAACATGATGATGTCAAAAGGAGACACATTTGCTATCCAGGAAAAACTGCACCATCATAAAGTTGCTGGATCCTTATCAGGCGGCGCCTTTTCTACGAACGCGCTGAATGCCATAGACGTGAAACATTCTCCAAGTTAGTTGGTGTGCATAAGCGTCTGTACGCGTGCATCTGCAGCTCTAAGACGCTCACAAGACCTCAGCGCCCCTTTTCTGAGTGCAACCACATCAAACTACGTTTCTGTTTGGAGGAGCTTCCACGGCTTTTGCATCTCATTATGACTCACCTTTTAAACACTATCTACACTTGCTAGTGTGGGTACACTTTCTTGCATCAGCAAATAAGGTACAACTGGTGTTGTGCTGGGCAACACATTCTGTGCGCCTGACGGCGGAAGTATAGCCGGCTGGCGCATAGGCCTGGTGAGGACCATCCGTTGCATCCTGAGGTAGACCAGCAGGCTACACCAATTGTGTATGTGCTTCAATCGGACTACACCGCCAGATCCAATCCAACGTGGAGGGGGGTTTCTGCTTAGGCAGTACGCGAACCTGCAGATTACATTCACTGCTCTTATTAGAAATATACAGTCCATAGGGGCCGCCACTGATGATTTGGTGGAGCGATCCATGATTCAGGCTTGCTGCGGCCAATGCCATAGCACGAATTGCGCTGCTTAAGTTGCCACGTCTAAGATTCCGATAGTTGCCGTGGTTGCCTTAAAGTCCTCTGCTACTGCCTGTGCTCAGTGGTAATGTAGACCTGCGTCTTGGACAGCAGACGTTCTTTACTGCATGTATAGTGCACGAAATGGTGCACCTCGTGTTTCCATTGCCATCTTACAGATGCGGTAGCATGTTGGAACGCTGGAAATCAAGAGACGTGCGGGCGAATTGCCAGGCGGTCAGTTTGTGCTCTTCACCTTCCCTCTATGAGAACCTAAAAATACAGTTCTGACCGATTATTGTCATCTGTATGCTGAAACGCATTCATGTAAGCCCTCCAGCTACGCTGGTTGCCCAGTTGATCTGATTGACGACCTCAACAGTTAGCGCGCACGAACACTGGCTTCTGTAGAACGTTGGATTGCATCCGTTCTCCAGCAATGACGAGCAGCACTGCTCACCTCTTTAAAAGTAGCTTACTGCCACTGGTTCCTTGGGGGCAAATGCAACTACGTGAGGCTTCTGAAGTAATGCGCTTGGAGCACATATTATGAACTACACCTACGTGCTTTCAGTGCGAATAAACCTTAGAGTTGCAATAAAGCAATTTCGTGGGCACGTCAAATACTGTTGTGGTGTGAAAATTTGAATATTGCTTAGGATAGTGAAGCTGAGTCGCTGGCAGTGACTGGTTGACGATGCGTGACGTTACGTTAAACGACTCAAGTTGTCAGTGACAGAAAATGTTGTTTCTGCCACTATGCCACGCCCCCTATTAGTTTAATCTTACGCTTGTGGTAGGAGGTGGGACAGCAAGAAGCAGTTCCACGTTTGCACGATAACTAGATTAATCCTGATCCACTGCAGTTCAGGGCGGACAATTTTTTACCGTCTCAGACTGCATACTTTAGCCATAAGTGAAGCAACGCTACGTTTGTGCAAGGTGTGAGCACAGCGGCCTGAAAATCTTATTGACAATGCACTGACGTATACAGCCATGCTCGTGGACCTTGGTGAGATGCGGTGCAGCGGAGCTTACGAAGGCAATGCTTCTAAAGGCCCCAGGTCGAAAGCTGAATGGAAATACCTAGAATCGGGAGATCAGTCGCTGGGATGAGCTAGGCGGGCCTGCCAAATGAGAAGGCATTATCTCACCAATCAACTGCATTTACGAACTTTAGTTGATGGTCATTCGTCGTCGTTCGTTGGCGTCAGTCTCATGCATGAGGAGCATGACTGCGTTTCTGTGCAGGTTATGCTGCTGGTTCATGGCGTGTAGAATATCTGGTGGTGCGGATACACTACAGTTACACTAATATTTAGCTTTGGCCTAGAAAGTGTTGTTTTACTTGATGCAACCTGCGTGCGTCTTTGCTTAAAGCGGTTAATGGGCCAGCAACCGGCTTTCGACACCTGCTCGGCTGACTAATGGCATTGTGTGCTATCGTCTGCTTTAGTAAAATGCCATGTATAGGACTGGATTCTACATATCAGTTCATTCTGCATTCCAACCGCGTTTCTTCCGGATGAATATTCTGTTAAAGTGGGTTGTTAGTTCTGGCGAGCCCTGCGCATTGTACCATCCGTTACAGAACTTCTGTATGCGACTAAGATGTTCCTGACACCAACGGTAGGAGGAAACATAGAACTGAGTAAACTGTGCATTGAAACATGTTGCTCCAGGGTGCTCAGGTTTGCTGATGCGCTAGTGTGTATTGAGCATGTAACTGAGTCGCAAGCGTAAATCTGATGGCATCAAAGATTATTCAGCAGCACCACCAACAGCAACAGCACGAACAGCACAAAGGGGCCTCCTTGATATCTCTTGTGAAACACCGATATTTCAGGATGTAGGGTAACGCCCACTGCAAGGGGTCTAAGGCCGCCTTCTCGCATGTCCTTTTGGGCGTAGTGGGGATAAATGGGGCTACGCTTGACGGAGCAGCAAGTCAAGCAAAGCCACCATCATGGCGCCCCCGTATTAATTGTGTCAGTGCAAACAATGTAGGTAACTGAGCGGTAGAGGCACTTTGGCCTGCATTCACATTAGGTAACCCGAAAGAGATGACGACGCGCAGATTCTTGGGTTATGCCGGTTAAGTGCGCCAGGAATGTGGGTCTTGCGGCTCCTAACCTCGGTGCAGCTCCATGCCTATCCAACGAGGCGCCCGTTGGGAACAACAACTCGGTTTTTCCGTGTCATCGGGTTGCTCTGCATAACGCACATACGTGGGCAGCAGCGTATCAGGCGTCTGGAGGAACCTCCAGTGATCATCGAACTGTGATAGGCGATAAATATTAACTGAGGCTAAGCCTCCACATGAAGCATAAGTTTGGCAGGAAAAGATTACAAGCCTAAGTTCATGCATATATGAGCGTGGCAAGACCTTTGGCCCACCAGACTGTGCGTGCCTTCTTTTAAACGCCGTGTACACGTTTGTGCTGTGCATCGCTAGCTTCATGCCGTTAGAACCGTAGGACCTCAGAAAATCCAGTTATGCGTTGCTTGACGAGAAGGAATAGGTCATGTACGGACAGATTGCTCCATTGAAGCAGGTGAACGCGGACGATGCGTGATTCGTGTAGGATATGCGCCGAAGCTCCTTTCTAGCGCAAGTGGCGTTTCCTCGTGCGTAGCCCTTGCACTGTGGCGTCTCACTTCGTCCATGTAATAGGCAGGCCGTTGATCGTTCACTTGGAGGCAGGTTCTCCGTCTCCATTATCTGTTTGCACTTGATTCCGAAGGTGAGACAGGTTCCAGGGGAAGCATAATTTGCGCAGTACGCAGAATGCACCATTTGATTTCGTTCTAGGGAGATCGCTAGCTGCCCGGTTCCGTTACCGTGAACAACGTCTGACTGGTGAAAACAAGTGGTGCGATTTTGTTGACAGGTGAAACTCGGATAGCAAAGAAGACAGAAGACAGGTGGGAACGCAGCGTCTCTTCTGAGCATCTTGCACATTTGCGAATGAAGCACGGCATGTTCTGGCCCAACGGATGGGTTTCGCTACACTCTTTTACGACCTGCCGGTGAAGCGTTGAACAGCCAAGGCATTTGTGGAAGCAAGTTTTGAATTTAGCGTCGGAAGCTGATTCTGATATGTACCCTGAATACGGCGACGTTTCGGAAGCCCTGTGTATTGTATCTGATGGTGCAAGAAGGACCACGAAAGAGCAGATGCGTTAGCTGCAAACCCAGTCAGTCTATGAGAGGCTGGACGGCTGAATGAAATGCGCCCTTTATATACCCAATCCTAATGCGCTTGGCTCACTGCATGGCTTCGACTGCGAGGACAAGCAATTAGCACTCATTATGGTGTCAAAGGTGTCAACGATTTCCTGCATGCCGAGTGGCCAGTGCTTTTTCCTGCTGTCTGTTGAATGGCCCCAATGAAAATCCACGTCAGGAAGTGTACGCGAACGAATACGTAGCGCTTGCCACATTCCGAGGCGTCCCACTGCTATGCAAATGGCGCACTATTGTTAAAAAGCCTGTGGCAAGGCTCACCTCTTTAGGACGGGCGCAGAAGATTTGAAGCTGTTTGGATTCGGTGTAGATCAGCCTGTGCGTTGGTGCTAGACGCAACTAGAGGAACTGCATTCGGCCAGCATATTGCTCTGGCTGCACTTTTCCTGTGGAGCCAACTGAAAGATATCGCTAGTGCTGTCCTCTTGATCGGGCCAGCAAACACTCTGGAAACTTCCCTATAGTGCATGTATGAAAAAGCAGATTATACGTGTGCGTGTGCGTGTGTGTGTGTGTGTGTGTGTGTGTGTGTGTGTGTCTGCTCCTATGATAGCATGATGCCGCATTCCTTCGACTTCAAGCTCATGGGCCGATGCTGCCGATTGCTCTTAGCAATAGTTATGAGCAACAGTGTTCAGGGGCCGCGACACTGCCGCGGCTTCTCGCCTGGTAAGCAAGAGCAATACATGCGTTGGCGGCATAACCAAATGCAGCAGTGCTATGTAGCACTTCATTGAAGGTCAGTAACATTCGCAGCATCACCGAACCTGAAGGAAGTGAGCTGGCATTCAAACTGAGCCGGATGCCGCTTTGTTGGGGCCGTTTTCGTTTTCTGGAGTGCTCGGAGCGTGTGCAGTACGGTTAAAGCTGCACATATCTTTCATTTGCCTTCCACATTTTGTTGTGCATTTTCACGGCATGCTGGCTAAGCAAGGACAAGTACAAGACGCTGGAAGCACGATTAACTCACATTTTTTGTCTCGACTGTGGAGTACCCGTCTGTGGGGGTTGCCGTCAGGAATGCTAGGTAGGCTGTTTGCTCCGCGCTTTACCGTGCTCGTGCGTAACAATGCGACAGAGGGGTGTTAACGTAGGAGGCTTACGGGTGATTGCAAAGCGATGGACTGTTCTACGAGCTTGACGAGGCAACTATGAACAGCACAGGAATGACTGTTCAGATGAACGTGCGAATGCGCGCGTACTCAAAAGCGAGCCTAGCAGCGCCGAGGGGAGAAGCACATCAATATGTATGTGTATGGGAAGTGATTACCGGTTGCACATGCGATTGCTTCCCCAAACTCAGGAAGCGTGGCAAATGGTTGAGGTTGGATAGGTTCACCCCGAAACCCAGGTTCACAAGGTATTGGAAATCGATGATGCAATGAATACCTTTCAATAAAGGCTGCTCAAGAGCCTGCTGATGGGATTGTGCCCATGCATGGCCTGTGGTTGTTTTGCCTGAACCAAAAGATGAGTGAATTGCACGCTCACCAGGTTCGAATAAAGCTCTATCCCCCATTAACTAGCGCTTTTTCGCCATTTTGAGTGATTGCCCCCCTGTATAGAGAGTGAGTCACAGGACAATGCTTGCAGTAATGCGTCAGGCCCAGGCCAGCCTTTGCACGCTTCGTTAAACACACTGGCCTTCCTCTGCCCGTGCACCACGTAAAATTGCCGGTACCCTGTATACCGTGAGGAACATGCTCGTGTGACGGTGAAAGTAAATAGCTTTATGCTTCATCCAAACACTGAAGTAGAGGCTGGTTCGGACGATGTGTGCGCCGCTGATGTGCACTTGACGATTGCAGTAGATACTTTTCATCGGCTAGGGCAGCCTTGGTTTGATCCCAACTTGCCGCAGGAAACCAGCCTCTACAATACCAATCATTTTCTCGTGAGTTCGCTTGCTTTCCTGAACGGTTCAGTGCCAATCAATGACGCGCTGTCTCGAATCGTTCAGGGCAGAGCGTCAGGAAGGTAAGCTTTTCGTTGTGCCGCACTGGTGGACCAGTGGGCGGTCATTTATCGGGGCTTGGCAACCTGTCGTTCCTCCAGCACTTACATTCGCCAACACTCGGCAAAGCGCCAAGTGTATCCCACCAATTCCAAGGCACGCAACGCTTCACTGCCTCTGAGCCTAAAAGCTTCCAATGTACATGGTAGACGTGCCAGGAAGGATGAAGCCGTTCAGGTCGTTCGACTTTCGAGCAATTCAGAATGTGCGAAGCGGTTAAAAGCACACTCAGCCTTGCCTCAGGCAGAGACACAGGCGTGGGTGTTAACCGGACGGTACATGGATGCTGGCATTCCGACACATATACACTGAAGCGCTGGCATGTGAAAGTCGCTTATTCAGCCTACCCGAAACTCTAAGCGCTTGGTCAAATCCACAGAGTGCATGGCTGGCTGCAGCTTGGGTGCGTTGGCTGGCACACCTGGCATTAGCGTATATGTGTGGCAATAATGCTGAGTCCCGAATACGCCTGAATGTGCTTGTGCCTGCTTCCCTGTGGATTCTCAAAACGTCTTTATGACTCTTAGGCGTGAAGCTTAGATGTGTTCATGCAACGGGCTCAGAGCTGCGTTGTAGTTAGTGCTGGTCAATGCGAATCCAGCCATTTAGCTGTACGCTTTGTTCTTTTTGGTGGATATCGTGTGAGCGTATCTACTATTGCGCGCTCCATGTTACTGCGGAAGCGCTTGATAGCGCTGTTTCGTTGCTTACATTCGCGCCTGACGGGGTGACTAGTTGGTTTTCTTTTCGGCACTTCACTAATCTGTTGTCTCGCCCGTTGCTCTCAGCAGAATAATGCACGCTTTTGGAGGCGAGTTCGGCTTAACTGGATGCACGCACAAAGGCGGATAATATTGTATGACTGGATTGCCCAAGAGTGTAAGCTTCTTCTTGCTGCGAAGCGTAGAGGTGCCAGGCCGCACGCGCCGCGTGCCTGGGGATTAAAAACTGCCTGGCGTCACCATTAATTAGGTTAGCGGATGGCAACAGCACATCCCAGCTGCAGAAACTACAGCTTATGACGATGTGGTGGTAATCAGTCATGAAGCGCAGATGGAGCCCCCTTACCTGTATCTTTTACGGCAACAGCAAGCCGTATCAGGCCGGACATGCTCTTAAGTGGAGTCCTCATGCTTCCGTTAGAGTGACAGAGCCCTGCGCCATCTGCAGTGCGGCACATCGCATCCTCTAATCGAAGACCCAGTCTACCTCAATTTGCAACGAGTCCCTTCGTACTTTCCATGTGCCGCCAGGCCTGATTGCAGGCTTTGTTGTTCTTTTCCCTACGCATAATGCCTCAAAATATACTACAGCGATCGCCATTGCTCATTGACGCAGCTGTTATGTTCACTTGGCGTACGAGAGCCTGTGCCTGTGAACAGACAGCCGGAGTCTATGCGCGGTTGTGTGGCTTGTTGCAGGCGGGCCTGTCCGCCTGCGTGGCGTCCTGTGTGGTTGAGAATATTTCCCAGGCGCCCCTCTTCGTGCTCAGCCTTGCTAGACGCTGACGAAAAGGCCTGTAGTGTTGTCGGTTGAGGTTAAGACAGTGGAGCACTGAACAGTGGTCCTGCACAATTATCGGTTGGGTGTAAGACTGCTGATTCGCACTACTGTGGACTCCGCAGACGTACTTGGTAGTGTACTGCATCTTGATTTGAGGGCGTTTAGCGGCATGGCATTCCGAACAGCTCGTACGCTACACTTGTGGAACGGGATGAATGAGCATGGCAGCGGGAGCTAGTCTAGCGCTGTCCATACTTCTTGCAAGCCAGCCTAGAAGGATGCTGGGGTCAGAGGTTTGTGCGGGTTCAGTCGTTGGTGGTTGCGCGCAGTCTAGCAATGTAATTCCATCCTGTAGCGTCAAGCGCACCATCCAGGAGCGGCGTCGCAGCTTTAGCCTATATAGGATACATAGGGGCCACTGCTGGCTTTCAGCTGGCCTAGGCGTTCACTAGTGCGTAGCAGTGGGCCACGCATCACACTTGCATCAGGCGTTGCAGAGCTTCTTACGCCTGGTGTGTATGGAAGGGAATGCTGGTGTGCAACCGTCGGGATGCGGGAAGGGGAAAGGGGCGAAGTGTAGGTGAAAGGGAAGCTGAGGAGGTTCCGACCTAAACTCGTGTACTGGGGGTTCAGTTGGTGAGACGCTTTGGATGAATCGCCTAAGCGGTGCTTTCAACGCATTTGTGTGGCCCACAAACTTTGCGTGCGGCCGGCGGAATGGACGCAGCTGATGAAACCGCGTGGCCCGGAAAGAAGGAATTTCAAAGGGCTTCCCTTGGTACTCAAGGCAGCATCCAACGAGAAAGAGCTATAGGTGAAGCGTTTTTGGATTTCTGTGTATGCATTGCTACTCCATGTTGACTTCCGTTCATTGCCTGTGAATGTGAAGGCACAAATTAAGTGTTAATGTGGAAGGCGTATATGATGCTTCGCCACTTCCCCAGAGGCTGCGAGCGATTGTGACATCAACCAAAATGCAGGGAGTGCGTTACCGCAGCTGCTGAAAAAGGCATGCAGCCTAACGTACGCCTCGTGCAGCTGTCACAGTGCCGGTGTGCGGCGTTTCCTTTCTTTGATCCTGCTTGCTGTCAGCCTCGATATTAAGGGCTTCCTAACTACAACACCGCTTCATAATGCTGGTGTTTTGGGAGGCTGCTCCGCGTTAATAATTTGAAAAGGCTACAATTCGCCTTCGCAGTTTGTCAACTAAATACACACAGTTTGTAGCTGAGACGCAAAATTAGACATCATGTCTTGGTTGTCAATTTGGTTTGCAGACCGCAGGTCCGGCTGTCAGCAGGCTTGTTCAAGCATCGTTGCCTACGTTGCGCCAACTGCTGATAGGCAATCTCACGAAACACTAGGTAGTTTCTTGCAGGCGATGCCTCCACCTTTATTTTTGGCGCGCGACTGCTGGCCTGGATACGTCAGGAAGTGCGCATTCACTTGTGCCCGAATATGATTTGTGGCAGTTGACGACAAGCAGGAAGGCTGTCCGGAGCATTGGCGCAGAGACACATTTGTGCTGTTTTGACTAGCTGGGGTGTTGTGGTGCTGGCATGTTCGTTGAGAAACCACCTTACAGTTTTCTAGTGCAGAGGATACTTTCACGTCCCTTTCAAACTAAAGGAGTAGTTTGCACTGCTCATGTGGTTGAAGGAGAGGAGGGAACGCAAGTCCATTTGTGCGCCTGCCGCTTGAGAAGCATCAAACACTCGAGTGTAAGTCTGGCCGAGAACCTCCCAAGAGGAGAGTGCATCCGAACCTAAACTGGCGTCCTTTACGGCAAACGATGCGTCGCTGGGTGCCCGGCGCAAAGCGGCGGCAGACAACGGTTTGCAACTTTGTATATGCATCCTTGGGTAGTGAAAGCAGCCCTAAGGTGCTAACGAGGCCCTGGAGTCTGACTAGGTGGCTAGGTGCTCTGGGCATCGGAAAGCACCCGATCAACTGGAAAAGAATGTGGTGCTCCTTGGCACAATGGGCTGTACTAAAGTGGCTGCTTACTGGACAGTTTTTTAGACCGCACTGTGGCATTCTGTGCAGCAAGTGCGTGACGGGCCCGGCATGCAACAAGAAACGCGACCCGTGCCAAACTGCAGACGTTTCAATGTGCAAGCATGCAGACCCTTCCTTCCTACTTTGGACGCTCCACGAAAGTGCTTGTGCGTTGGACTGCACGGAGAGGAAGCTGACGTAGCAGTGGCCCGTTGCAACTTCGTGTTGTTTTCTAAGGATTAAGTGGATGCTTGCTGGGCCGCATAGGCTGTCTGTGCCATGCATCTGCACTTGACAGTTGCAGAGAGCCCGCTCTACTGGTAGTTGTTTGGCTTGGCATGATTAAGTTTGTGCGGCATCTTGCTGACGAAGCATTCAGCCTGGCCTCACGGATCGACTGCGAACGCGGCAATATATTTCATCGTGGAATGCGTCCGTATTCACCACCGCGGTAACGTTTAAAAGTGGTCTGTTGGCCAAGAACGTCGCTGGAAGCATTTGGTTAGACACATAAACTCGGCGGTTGGCTGCAGCGTGGACGGCCGTCTTGGGACGTTGCAATAGCAAGGCGGCACTGAAATTGGTTTCCACGACTTATTGTGTCCGCTTCTCTCTCACCAGATCCTGTTATATGTTTTCGGTCCTTTTTTGGCGTGAAATCTGGGTGCCTTTAAGTTGCAAGACGGCGTGCTTACAACAGCGTTTTAGTGTACGTTCAACAAAGGGAAGGCACTTTCGTTATTATGGTGTTCGTTTGTTCATTCATTCATTTTTCGTGAGAATGCTATCGGGGAGCGCCAGATCCTGGTTACGGTGCTGCCCCTCGACTATTCGCAAGGAAGGCGACAGATTATGAATGAGCGCGTTTGCGCTGCTGATTGGTTTGCCATCTTTACGGCCGTGTGGGCAAATGGATTGCACGCATGTTCAAGCCATCGTACAGATGTTGCAGTGCCTGGTGCGGACAGAAAGGCGATGGACTGCGACTAGTGGCTGCTTACTGCGTAGACGCAGCAACGCGCTGGCTGGATGAACAATTTTAGCAAGGTACCACTAGAATGTTTCAGGCTGAGATTGCTTGCCTCCACCCTTTTTAGCATTGCCAACCCTGCCAAACCGTGCGCACCGGTAAATGGGGCCGCGCACCTACTGTGAAGATTCACGCCAGTGCCGCATAAACCAAGCCCCTTTTTTGAAACGGAATCACACGAGCGAGAGCACCCACTGCGGAGCATTGCACTTGTTACCAAGCCGTTACTTCTGCAAAATATTGCGGTGTGGCGGCTCGGGTGCTGAAAGACTCAAGAGATAATGGCATTATTCATCCCACAGCGATGCGGCGCTCCTCTTGCTTGGCACAAAATGGCCCCGTGCCTTTCCATCCACTTGCCCTGCCTTCTTGTTACGCCCAGCCGCTGGTGTGTTGCCAATACTGTGGTGCGATATCTTCGCGCCTTCGGTAGGATGTAGTAGCAGCTTCTAGCCAGAGAGCCTTGGGTACCGGTTGGTTATTTCTGCAAATGAAAAATGAATATAGTATACCGCCCCCATTGGCTGCTCCAGAAAAAATGGTATGCTTCGGGGACAGTTTGTGAGTTAGAGAGATGGCATCTTGGCTTAAGGTGGGGAGCTGAAGTACAGCTATGCTGCCTATTATCCTAGCGTATACATGTGCGCTTAAGGTTTTGTCATAACGACTCGCAGATCGCTGAACGAACCTGAATATGGCTACAGTAATCCTCGCCCTGCGTAGCCTGGTAAGAATCCGGCTTTGGGATGGCAGTTTGGCCGTTGTATAAAGCGTTTGCGCAAGCGGCAAAGATGAGATACCTAGCGTCCACTGCTGCATGGGGGCTTGCCTGAGTCTTCACGAGTGAGGTAATGGCCAACGACTCGTTTGGCGCTGCACCGCCTGCAGTGGTCGGGGTTCAGTGCAAGGTTCTGCATGCGTAAAAACACTGTTTTTCGCCCTGTCGAAAACTTGGCGAGTTGCGGCATCGTAACACCCAGAATCGGTTCTTGTACTGGTTCTGTAGTTAGTGCGTTGCTGTGGGACTGAGTGCACAGAAGTGCTGACAAGACGGGTCAGATGGATACAGGATTAGATGCATTAAAAAATAAATGGAAACAAGCTTAGGAATCACTTGCTTCGCAGGTGCACCGCTTAAAGACTGGGGCTCTTCCCTAGCGATCACGGCAGAACGACCTTAGGAACCACTAAACGCAAATACATAGTTGGCAGTTCGCTTCTTTTCCAGGAGACAAGATCATTTACGGATGTCAGTCGAACGTTCGGACATCGGACTCTTATGTTTTCCAGCTTGGGTTTTCCCTCTGAATCGCTTGAAGAGGCACCGTCATAATCATGGTCCTCGTCGGTGGCGTTCATGCGGGAACTGCAGCTGAGATGCAACTGACTGCATCTCCTAGTAAGCGCGTCATTGGCAAGTGAAGGCAGGGCAGATACCGTTCGTGCCTCCAGCAGGGGAGAAGGAACCATTTGCCTCACTGACCAGCCCCTGAGCACAAGTTTCGATCACGGACGCGGGCGTAGTAGTGGGTAGTATCGGCATCCCAAGTGTGCGGCGTGCGCCGTATCTAAGGTCTACTTTCGAAATCTTGACAAATACTGCAGTCTCCCAATGGGACCTCGCGTCGAGATCAGGTGATGATGGCTGTGTAACGGCGGCGGTCAGTCAGCGCACGGATTATCTGGAAGCGCGCTGTTAAAATGTTATGGGCATGAGCTGCTTGTGCGTTTCCCAGTTTTCAGGGTCTTGCTGATTTCCACCGACTTGGCCTTGCTCCATTTAGTAATTTCATTGGGATAGCATTCGCCGGCTATTGCTGAGAAGAGCATTCAGTAGACGTCTCGGTGACAGTGTATAAATGCCTTGCTGGCCTGAAAAGGTGGTGTTAAACTGCCCAAAGATAGTAGGTTGAGACTCACGCCAATGTCTCCGTTGCCTTTCAGATTTGCTATCCTTTCAAAGCGTGCTAAGTGCAGCCTTCAGTGCTGGCGTACGGTTGTTTGAGGTCCAAGCAATTGCTCACTTGCTTGGCTTGAGGTTACAGCAACCACGGCCTGTATGTGGCCTTGCTGCCAGACGGTACGTTAGATAGGTGTTGGGTAACGTTTGACTGTACTGTGATGAGGTCCAACGTAAACACGCACAAAAACGACAGCCTTAAGGGCATTGCTTATAGTGTTGCGATATCTGAACGATTTGCTAGGCTGCATAAATGTAGTGTTGCGAGGTGCGTCATGATCATCAAAGCCATAGATGCAAGGGATGAACAACCGTTCTTGAGGTGGGAGGGAGGCACCGAGGGATGCTAGATCACGCTCAGCCAGCTAGCTGGCTAGCGTAAATATTGTCTTTTCATGCTGCCCGAAGATGACCTGCTGCATAATGAGCACACAAAACAATTAAGGATATACGAGGCGCTGCCGATACTCGAGGGGTATATAGCGTGTGCGTCACTACTGGGTAGCCGGAGCAGTTTATAAAGCCGATTATGCCGAGTTGTTAAAACGCGCAGCTCACAGTGCAGCGCTTGTGCTGGGCTGAGCAGATAGAGAGTCCTGCGTTTGTCATCTGTTCTCTCAAAAGATCACGGCGCGCAAATGTGACAGGAGCAACTCAATACCACGAAATAATAAGATCGTAGTGGGAGCAGGTGACGGACGTGATTATGCTGGGTCCTGGATAGGAGTACATGAAAAGGCCAGCGGATGGCAACGCTGACAGGCCACAAAAGCCTAATATATGCTTTTGCCTGTTGTGTGTGGGCGAGACAGCAAATACGTCGTCGAGCTACTAGCGACGCGTGACCCCGAACGTACTGCGAAGCGCAGGAGACGTCGGCTCGTTCCATGGTTCATTAGCCTGTAACATGGCATTCTGTGCAGCGAGTGCGTGACAGACCAATGCATGCAACAATACACGTGATCCAGGCGAAACTGCAAACGCTCCAGCGGGCATGCTTATGTTTCTTATCGTAGATACGCCACCTAAGTACTTATGCATTGCTTTGCGTGGAGAAGAAGATAGCGTGGCAGTTGTAGGCTTCATCTTCGCGCTGCTGTCCAGGGATAAAGTGGCTGCTTGTTGGCTCTCGCAGGCGGTCTGCGGCATAAACCTGCACTAGGCAGTGTCCGAGAGCACACTCCACTGATAGCTGTTTGGCTTGATATCGTTAAGGCTGTGCGGAATCGTGCCGAAGCATTCATGATGGCCTCAGGGTGCAACCCAGGCGTGGCTGTGAATATGGGAACATATTTCAGCGTGTATTGCACCCGTTTGCACCAAAGAATTCGTTTACATTGGCCGTTGAATACTTCGACAACGCTGCCGCACAGCGTGGCTCTGGGATGCTCCTCTGGTTGTCCGTGGAAAGAACAGGAAAACTAAAGTCTTGCTGCCGCTTAGAGTTGGCTGCTCGACGACCGGTTTCTGTTCAGATCAAACTCTTTTCTGCTTCAGTCTTCAAGCTTAACGCTTGATAGCGTGCTATTGCCACCTTTACACATCACTATCGCTATCTGGGCAGCCTCGTTAAGACTGTAGCGGCGGTTCCAGCTTTGGCATCTTCACACATCTATGGTAACGATGCATAGCAGCCAAAAATGGATTTCTTAGGCTATTTGTGCCTATTTCTGCCTCGGGAGAACTTCGAATGTATCGCGTATGTGCATGAGGCTTGGCATCAACCCTGCGGTAGCAAAAGTAGCAGCCTTATTCTTTGGTGTAATTGCGTTATGTGCCGATGCAAGCGGCTACTAGTACCTGCTACGTCCGGTTGCACTCGGCAGCAGCGCACGACATTGGCCTTCAACCAATAATATTCCCGTTTAAGCGTTTTCTGCTGGCTGCAGTCCATTTGCATTTCACACATTTCGCCCCAGATGAACTGTAGTAGCAGTGCAGTGCAGTCCACAAGGGCGAAAGGCGCATTGACAGCGTCTTCAGTGGAAATGCTGAGCCATTTTTCTTGCATGCATACCAACCAGGCAGTACGGTTGCTGCTGCATTAATTGTATGCACATGGAGTGACTGTGCCAGCTACCTTTTGCTCGACTGACTGGCACCTGGCGATCGTGAAACGGCCTAGCAGAAGCTGTGACGAACTGCGATGGTGCGCTGGTGACGCTCCAGGATGAGCGGTTTGCTTTATAGTTCTGGCCAGCGCCACGGATACAATCCCGCGTTCGTGAGTAAATGGAGCGTCCACGTCGCACTAAGAGTGGCAAAGCATCGCCCCATCCATCCCGTTGCGCTCTGCCCTCTACTCTCCAGGATCAGGCTTAAATGGATTTACAAGGCACTTTGCTCTACTTTCCATGTGCCACCAGGCCTGATTGCAGGCTTTGTTGTTCTTTTCCCTACGCATAATGCCTCAAAATATACTACAGCGATCGCCATTGCTCATTGACGCAGCTGTTATGTTCACTTGGCGTACGAGAGCCTGTGCCTGTGAACAGACAGCCGGAGTCTATGCGCGGTTGTGTGGCTTGTTGCAGGCGGGCCTGTCTGCCTGCGTGGCGTCCTGTGTGGTTGAGAATATTTCCCAGGTGCCCCTCTTCGTGCTCAGCCTTGCTAGACGCTGACGAAAAGGCCTGTAGTGTTGTCGGTTGAGGTTAAGACAGTGGAGCACTGAACAGTGGTCCTGCACAATTATCGGTTGGGTGTAAGACTGCTGATTCGCACTACTGTGGACTCCGCAGAAGTACTTGGTAGTGTACTGCATCTTGATTTGAGGGCATTTAGCGGCATGGCATTCCGAACAGCTCGTACGCTACACTTGTGGAACGGGATGAATGAGCATGGCAGCGGGAGCTAGTCTAGCGCTGTCCATACTTCTTGCAAGCCGGCCTAGAAGGGTGCTGGGGTCAGAGGTTTGTGCGGGTTCAGTCGTTGGCGGTTGCGCGCAGTCTAGCAATGTGATTCCATCCTGTAGCGTCAAGTGCACCATCCAGGAGCGGCGTCGCAGCTTTAGCCTATATAGGATACATAGGGGCCACTGCTGGCTTTCAGCTGGCCTAGGCGTTCACTAGTGCGCAGCAGTGGGCCATGCATCACACTTGCAGCAGGCTCTGCAGAGCTTCTTACGCCTGGTGTGTATGGAAGGGAATGCTGGTGTGCAACCGTCGGGATGCGGGAAGGGGAAAGGGGCGAAGTGTAGGTGAAAGGGAAGCTGAGGAGGTTCCGACCTAAACTCGTGTACTGGGGGTTCAGATCGTGAGATGCTGTTGGATGAATCGCCTAAGCGGTGCTTTCAACGCATTTGTGTGGCCCACAAACTTTGCGTGCGGCCGGCGGAATGGACGCAGCTGATGAAACCGCGTGGCCCGGAAAGAAGGAATTTCAAAGGGCTTCCCTTGGTACTCAAGGCAGCATCCAACGAGAAAGAGCTATAGGTGAAGCGTTTTTGGATTTCTGTGTATGCATTGCTACTCCATGTTGACTTCCGTTCATTGCCTGTGAATGTGAAGGCACAAATTAAGTGTTAATGTGGAAGGCGTATATGATGCTTCGCCACTTCCCCAGAGGCTGCGAGCGATTGTGACATCAACCAAAATGCAGGGAGTGCGTTACCGCAGCTGCTGAAAAAGGCATGCAGCCTAACGTACGCCTCGTGCAGCTGTCACAGTGCCGGTGTGCGGCGTTTCCTTTCTTTGATCCTGCTTGCTGTCAGCCTCGATATTAAGGGCTTCCTAACTACAACACCGCTTCATAATGCTGGTGTTTTGGGAGGCTGCTCCGCGTTAATAATTTGAAAAGGCTACAATTCGCCTTCGCAGTTTGTCAACTAAATACACACAGTTTGTAGCTGAGACGCAAAATTAGACATCATGTCTTGGTTGTCAATTTGGTTTGCAGACCGCAGGTCCGGCTGTCAGCAGGCTTGTTCAAGCATCGTTGCCTACGTTGCGCCAACTGCTGATAGGCAATCTCACGAAACACTAGGTAGTTTCTTGCAGGCGATGCCTCCACCTTTATTTTTGGCGCGCGACTGCTGGCCTGGATACGTCAGGAAGTGCGCATTCACTTGTGCCCGAATATGATTTGTGGCAGTTGACGACAAGCAGGAAGGCTGTCCGGAGCATTGGCGCAGAGACACATTTGTGCTGTTTTGACTAGCTGGGGTGTTGTGGTGCTGGCATGTTCGTTGAGAAACCACCTTACAGTTTTCTAGTGCAGAGGATACTTTCACGTCCCTTTCAAACTAAAGGAGTAGTTTGCACTGCTCATGTGGTTGAAGGAGAGGAGGGAACGCAAGTCCATTTGTGCGCCTGCCGCTTGAGAAGCATCAAACACTCGAGTGTAAGTCTGGCCGAGAACCTCCCAAGAGGAGAGTGCATCCGAACCTAAACTGGCGTCCTTTACGGCAAACGATGCGTCGCTGGGTGCCCGGCGCAAAGCGGCGGCAGACAACGGTTTGCAACTTTGTATATGCATCGTTGGGTATTGGACCTATCTGCATATCATGCAAAGCAGCAGGCGCTCAGGCACCTGAAATGATTAAGCGATTGTTGCCTCTAGCGTGCGGTTTTAATCTGCGGCCCTAAGCCTATACGCGCCACCAATAGACCGCATGGCTCCTCTCCCCCATAAGCAGGCTCGGCAGCAAAAGAAAAGGCGTGGCTTTGGCGGATGAGTCATTGAGCCGCTCATCATCCATATGAAGACGTTTTGTGAGTGCTGATAATAAGGAGGCGAAGGTGCATAGTGATCTTGAGCGTTGAATGACAAGTTGTTGGTATGCGGGCGTCCTCGGTTCTCCTTGGGCGGCGTGCGTATATTTGGACCGCAAAACATCTGGGATGTGCGACTGGCGAAGTGGGGCAGCTAGGGGGCCGTGGTGGAGGGGGAGCTGATGCTAGATGCTATTTTGGCATTGTGTGTTGTGGCTTGCGTGATGGTTGTGCTGGGAAAGCATTTTGCACGCAGCAGGTGCTAGGTTTGGGTTAGTGGCGTGTTGTATGAAGGGTGGAGATGTGGAGTGTAGGATGCGAGGCGGCGTTCGTGTGGCCGTGGAGACTAAGACTAATTGCGGAGGAACGGCTTCAAGTGCCAAGGGGATGGGGCAGGGCGTTAGGACAGTGTGGCGAGTGTACTACTTCGAAGGCACTGTGGATGGAGTAGGTTGCGGTTATTTGTTTGGCAGTAGGGCGTGCTAGGTTTGTGTTGTATTTATCGCTTGATTGTTGGCTGTATCGTGTTGAACGTGATGTGTGGCGCATGTGCTGCAGTGCATGCGTTGATAGGGCTGGGTGGGAGGCATGTTGCATTTCATGGAAAGCTCCTGGCATTTGGGGGCGCAAACGTTTGGGCGATTGCTGTGTCCAGAAGAACGTGTGTTGAATCTGCGGCATTGCGCCTATGAGCTGAAGCAGCATGCACCAGGAGTCTGCCCTGCATGCAGTCTCGGCTTTACTGGACAGCTCGTGGCTATGCCGGAGGAGTTGTTTGAGTCGGTCGTTGTGTATAGGAGAAAGTGAGTTGAGTGCTGATACGGATGGCGGAGACATATAGTCGCTTCTTGGTTCTGCATGTTTAGTGGCAAGCTGTTGGGTATGTGGCCGTGCGCGGATCGCGTTGGGCCTTGCGGGTATCTCTTGGCGGCGAGGCATCTGGGATGTGCGACTGGCGAAGTGGGGCAGCTAGGGGGCCGTGGTGGAGGGGGAGCTGATGCTAGATGCTATTTTGGCATTGTGTGTTGTGGCTTGCTTGGTGGTTGTGCTGGGAAAGCATTTCGCACTCAGCAGGTGCTAGGTTTGGGTTAGTGGCGTGTTGTATGAAGGGTGGAGATGTGGAGTGTAGGATGCGAGGCGGCGTTCGTGTGGCCGTGGAGACTAAGACTAATTGCTGAGGAACGGCTTCAAGTGCCAAGGGGATGGGGCAGGGCGTTAGGACAGTGTGGCGAGTGTACTACTTCGAAGGCACTGTGGATGGAGTAGGTTGCGGTTATTTGTTTGGCAGTAGGGCGTGCTAGGTTTGTGTTGTATTTATCGCTTGATTGTTGGCTGTATCGTGTTGAACGTGATGTGTGGCGCATGTGCTGCAGTGCATGCGTTGACAGGGCTGGGTGGGAGGCATGTTGCATTTCATGGAAAGCTCCTGGCATTTGGGAGCGCAAACGTTTGGGCGATTGCTGTGTCCAGAAGAGCATGCGTTGAATCTGCGGCACTGCGCCTATGAGCTGAAACAGCATGCACCAGGAGTCTGCCCTGCATGCAGTCTCGGCTTTACTGGACAGCTCGTGGCTATGCCGGAGGAGTTGTTTGAGTCGGTCGTTGTGTATAGGAGAAAGTGAGTTGAGTGCTGATACGGATGGCGGAGACACATAGTCGCTTTCCTGGTTCTGCATGTTTAGTGGCAAGCTGTTGGGTATGTGGCCGTGCGCAGTTCGCGTTGGGCCTTGCGGGTATCTCTTGGCGGCGAGCATCTGGGATGTGCGACTGGCGAAGTGGGGCAGCTAGGGGGCCGTGGTGGAGGGGGAGCTGATGCTAGATGTTATTTTGACATTGTGCGGTGTGGCTTATTTTATGGATGTCGTGGGAGAGCATTTGGCACTCAGCAGGTGCTAGGTTTGGGTTAGTGGCGTGTTGTATGAAGGGTGGAGATGTGGAGTGTAGGATGCGAGGCGGCGTTCGAGTGCCCGTGTACCATAGGGCTTTACACAGAACTTTGCCCTTCAGAGGAAGGGGCTTGCTTAGCAGATCCATGCTGGAGTCGCAGTGTTGGCGAGTGTTCGGGATACGAATTGCCGGCGGGGAGTAACTAGAATGCGCCGTCTGGTGTAGTTCGTGACATGCTTGGTGTGGTGCTATGGAACGTGAGCAACGTCTTGATGAGACGCTGACCTGCGGCTTTCATTGTCGCCTTGTCACGTGTTGCACAATTGGCTACACTGCTGAGATAGCATTGGAGTAAGGCGAATCGAGTTGGTGACCTAGGAGCTAGCCTCCTGTACTTGTTGCCTGTATGGGGCCGTAGGTCTAGCTGCTTTACACCGTTGGAAATGTAATGGTTATTAGCCTTGCAGCGCAAGCCACACGCGGCAAGCCACACCAGTCAAGCTCACAAGGAATTGAGGAGGCAGCGTGTTCCAGAAGATCCATTTGCCGTGCTGGGTCGTTTTGCTATGGCGAACAAAGTGCTAGAACGGAAGTAGCTGGCGAATTCATTTTACTGTTGTCTCTGTGCCGGTTTTGTGCAAGATCATTTGTGCCACATATTCTAGAGCTATCTTCCCGTCAAATATTGCGCGGATGGGATCACTTCAATGGCATGTTTGTTCACGTGTTTGTATGAGCATCAATCAGTATTGGGTGAGAACCATGGGGGCTGGAACAGAATGCATGGGAATCCTGAAAGCTTCAGCGAATGGTCAGTTCTAGTAGGAGGAACGTCTGAGCCGCATTCCATGCATTGGTGGCGTAGTTTACCACTAGGGAGCAAAGGCGCAAAGGCGTGAAGGTTCCGCGTATGGCATCTGGGTGAGCGGCGTGTGGCGCATATAGGCATCCGCATCTGTAGGCATAGCACTTCGTACTGTTGGCTATAGCTGGAAAGGATTGAGTTAGCGCGCATCCGTCGGGATCTACTCTTGCATTCAGGCGATATGCCGGAACAAGGCGCAAGCCTGCGTTTGTGCCTGATCAGGAACTGCCTTTGGCCTGATCTGCGGCTGAACGCTAGCCTCCTGTTTGGAGAGCAAACTGTGGCGTGAGCAAGAGAGCCGGCATTGCGGTCCACTGAAAATAAGCAATGCGCGCATTATCGGACACGCTTTGAAGCGCGATCGGTGCGCATGCGATGCGGGTTCGGTTTGTTACGCTGAAGCAAAGGCAGGAGGATGAAGTGGTATTTGCTTCTGCAGAACATCGCGCCAGACAAAGTATATTCTCTGGAAGATGAATGGGGAGACTACGTGTTAAGCCACTATGAGTTGTTTGCATCTTGCGCCTTCCACTAAGCATAGGTAGCACTTTAAACAGTTGTTTGCGGAGGCAGCAACAATAGGGTCGTGCGGCCGCCAGGTAACTGTGCGCTGGCGAAAAGGCAGCAATTTGTTTGGCGAGCGGCGCACACGCCAGCGTCTTCCCAGCAGTGGTTTTCAGTTTATGCGTGCTTGGCCTTTGCTGCATAACGTGCAGCAGCACACATCTCTCTCGGTTCTCATGGAGCGTCGCCTTTGTGCTGTCAGAGGGTATGTTGTTCTTTGGATTAGGTCCCAATACGCTTCCAGTATAGAAACTGATTTGCGACCGGCCATGGGCATCGCTAGTAGTATCAAGTCAATGTGGCACTTGGTTAAGCGTCAGAAGTTTAATGAATTGCGGATGCGGCAGTACGTTGCCCTGCTCTGGCAGGAAATGGCCACAGCGCTTTTTCAACAGTTCTGCATATTTGTCGTAGTCCTCGACTATGCGTATTGGTGTGTGCTATCCCAAGGCTGTTGGACTGGCGCGGCCACAGCTGCTAAGCAGCTGCGTGCTTAGCTCGGTTTGGTGCTATCTGCCTGACACGCATCCTTCAGCTCTCCTACGATGGCGTGTAAAACATGTCCCACTGTGTATAGAACTTTATGATTGCTTCTGTATCCCGATGAAATGTATTCTTCCTTCAGTAGGCCTAGCAGGTGGCAACTGGGCCAGTGAAGGCATCGTAGGCGAATTGGCTTCTCTTGCTGTGCAGAATGGTATTCTGCCTTTGCGCAAGAGGCGCTTTTCAGGTGTATTAACACCCCGCAGCTGTAGTAATTACTTGCTTTTTGCAGTAATTGCCCTCCGCAGCAGCTCCAGGTGTGCAGCTGCTGGTGCTATCCCAACAATACTGATAGTGTAGGTCTAACGTGGGGCGTGATCTTTAGTCGCTCTTGTCAGTGGATATGAATGCTGATTGTGCTGCATGGCTCGCATGTGCATTTGAGCCCTCGGCGGCTTCGTTAAATAGCAGAGCATATAGTTTCAGATTCAATCTACATATGTGGGCTTAAATTTGTGTGGAGGTTGGGGTTGTTCAACATTTCAAATTAACCCAGCTTTCTGCTTGAACAGATGCATACTGAAGCTGCATATGGCGTTTTATCGTAGGGCATTTGCTAGCCTTTTCTTCGCAATTCGTGTAAGAGTTGTGCGCAGATCGTGAGTGGGACCTCTCCATTCTCGATCGAGAAACCGAGCAAAGCGTGTTTCATGCACGGAAAGCACGTCCTGATGTATCGCTCGTTTCGCCAAGTCGCTTGCTGCACTGGTGCAAATGGGGCATTCGGTGCGCATGCAAGCCATCAACCTGTCACTGGGGCATTTGCGCGTGCTGCATGCCGTCGCGCGAGGATAGCATCGGCTTCCCAAATAGCCATTTTGGAATAGTGCATTCACCTGTGCGGCACCAGGAATCATAATTGTGTAACGCTTTGGTCTGCCGTTGAACACGCGCAGGGCTGCGTTTTTCGCGTGTTTGGTGTCTTTGTGTAGCAGCTGGGAAGGGGGGGTTCGTTGGCAAGCTAGCGCACCGGCATTGAGCCACTGTCTGCTGCTTCGCTTTAGGTGAGCATTCCCGATTTGCATAGAGTCGTTTGCATGAGGAGCGTCGGAATTGTCTAGGCTGGTGGAAGCCTTCCGTCATCATTTCGCGGTGCTACAACACTTAGGCCGTGTCACGGCAAACCATTTCATCTGCCGCGAAACTTGTCCGTGTGCTCATTCACAGTCGTTTTCAGCGAACCTGTTTATAGCGGGGATTTTGGAGGGGTCAAGGATACGCTGTCAGCGTTCATCAGTGCATGAGGACTGCCGTTTTGTCGACAGGGGGTTTGGGGTGACTGTGAGCTGTCGACGAGCGCATGAGCAGAATATAGATAGAAATAGGCCTGCTTGCATGATTGTGGCAGTTGCGCAACCCGCATTCATATTGTGCAGAAAGTGCGAAGATTGTCTGGTGCACTGGTAGCTCCTGGGAGAGCGGTGGAAGCGCGTGTCTCTGTAAAACACAACTGTTCAAATCAGAACGCCGCACATGCGAGAGTAGCGTCGCAGTATTTTCAACTAGGATCGCAGGCACTTTACTGAGCTCACAGGATTGTAGGGTTTTTGGAAGTGGGGGTGTGTAGCAGCGTGACTGCACGCGGGTGGAGGCTGGCCCGCATGAACTCCGCCGGTAGCTTGTCGTGTGTACAGTAAGACGCCAAAGGCTAGGTGCACCATGTCGTTTGGGCCCTCGGCTGCGGCATCCTTTTCCAGCCTTTTTTTCTAGTGGACCTTAAGGTCCTTGGTGATCAGATTGGAAACGACGATAGAGAGTGGAGGAGCTCAGCGCTTAGATGCTGTTGTGCCGTATCTCTTGGGCCAGACGAAGTGAAGGGGAGCAGAGCTTCGTTTGAACTGGCTGTATGCCAGCTCTATGTCGCAGATGCTCGTTTGCGCATTTGAAGAAGATCGCGGGGCCGGCGCGCAGCGGTTGAACTACTCGAGCACGAGCACGTGCATATCTGCTGCTTCATCATCACTTGTGGACGTCTGGCTAGGCGATGATGTAGGTGGGTGTATGCAAAATGCATTGGGCATGGCAGCAGAAGCAGTCTGCTAAAGGTGGTGAGCTTGCAAGATGTTTTACTTGAACATCCGTGAAAACCACGTACTACGGTAAAAGGAGCGTGTGCTTGGATGGAGTTGATCTTGAACTGCAAAGATAACGAACACTTGCAACTGGAACATTCCCGCCGTTGCACTGTTTTTTAGCAAGTGCGTGTCTCACATCCAGGGCTTCGGTGAATGCCTGTGATGGAAGATTATCAAGGGGTGTGCATTTGGACTGGCGCAAATAGAGGCGTATCGGGCACATGTTGAAATGGAAGGGGCTGGTGGGTGTGATGCTGATGCAGGTCGAACTCCGCGTTGTTTGTTGGGACAATTTGGCCCTTTCTGGCACTCAGCAGTTTAACAGAAATTGCCGCTTCATTAGCTGCGCTTTCTTTGCACGCAAAACAATCCTTCTTTGAGAAGCAGCGCGGCTCTTGTGAGTGTAACTGAGGATCGCCCCATGCGAGACGGAGTTGGCACTCTGAGTCTCTGCTGGAACAGCAGAGGCTGGAACAGCCAATCAACTGCAGAGCTGTTGCGTTGGGACAGCGTTTGTGGTATCTTTTGCTTATTGCAAAGGAGCAAGATATTGACAGGCCTTACAGCGTGAAGGCTTGCTACGAAAGCTTGGCATAGCTGCTGCCAACAACATCAGGGCTGTCTGTGACTTACCGGTGGACTCCGTTGTCCGCGAATGCCCTACGCTGCTAGGTGGGGCGTTTGTGATTGAGGAGTACCCTTACGAATGGTTAGCCCGCTTGGAAAAGTAAACCGTCTGCTCCCTGCTAGTGTCTTATTTGTACAGATGTAGACGGTTTGTGGCTCCTTCCAGTTGGTGCGCTGCGTCGATTTTGTACATAACTATTAGTGTGCATACACCAACAAGGAGAAATTGCCAACAGGGTCACTCTATAAAAACAGCCATGCTGTGCAAAATGAATTAGAATGCTCTGCAATTGCCGCGGGGCAAGCTATGTGTGAAACGCCTTGATATGGATTTGCTTGTACTCACCTGTGCGTGGGAGATGCATCTGTTCGCATGGCGGGGCTTGCGGCGTACGTAAAGAAGCACCTTATACGATTAAGCATATCGTTTTTTCGCCGCACCTGACATGCAAAAGGAACCGCTGTCTTCAGCAGACCCAAGCTGGAGCAGCAGCGCTTTCTGTGCTCCTGGATACTAGCAGTTTGTCGGTTGGATGTAACTGGGATGGGACATCTGGTGTAGCTTATGACGCTCCTCGTGGTGCTCTAGGCAGTACGTCACTTCTTAACGAGACGCTTGCCTATACTTTGTGATGTCGCGGTGCCACGATTTGCTTAATGGGGTACACTGCTGACTTAGGTTTAGGATGGAGGGCAGCTAGGTGTTCGCACAGGAGTTTGACCTTTTTAGTTGTTTGTGCAGCGCCGTAGACCGAGGTGCTTCCTAGTGCTGAAAATGTAATGCTCATTAGCCTCGCCGCGCAAGAAACATGCGCCAAGTCTCACGAGTCACGCCTGCTAGAACTAGACGAGGCAGCACGGTTTAAATGGTTCGCGTACAGTTTCTGATTCGTCTGGTGTAGTGAAGGAGTGTGCAAGACGGACGTAGTAGACAGACGCATTTGAGCCTTTGGTGTAGGCACCGAGTTTTATCTAGGATCATATGTGGCACAGATTCTTGAGGTATCTTCCAGCCAGGTATTTTGCAAGCGGGAGAGCTTGAATTGTATGCTTGTTAACGTGCCTCCATGCGTATCAATCAGCGTTGACACCGGACTGCAGGGGGGTGTTGTGGAGCATTCGAGGATCCTAAAGCCTCCAACAAATAATGGGCTCTATTGGGAAATCATTTTAGCTGCATGCGCACTGGCAGAAGGTAGCATTGTTCGCGCCTTGCTGTGCCAGTATCAGGCGTAGATTTGAAGTATGTGTGTATGGCATGTTGGGCGAGCGTCGGCTGGTGCATGTAAGCAGCCGCTTTATCTGGCCTGGTTTTGCACTTTGTTGACAATGATTTTAAAATGACTGCCGTAGACTGTGTCTGTTGGGTGGTACCCTTACATTCAGGCAGTGAGTTGGAACAAAGGGCGAATCGGCGTTTGCAGACTGCCTTGCCCGGTGCTCCAGCTACGCGCCTGCTACCTATCGGTAGACAAAACTGTAGAGCCAACAGCACAGCCGGCAGTGTGGTGCATTGCAAATAAGTAATCTGCGCAGGGGCAGAGACGGTTTGGAACACGGCCAATGCGTATTGGATGCGGATTTGGTTTGTTACGCTGAATCAAAGCAGGCGGATGCGCCGGAGTTCGTCTCTAGAGCTGCGGAAAGGTTTGTCGGTTTTAAGACGACGGATAGAACAACTGAATTTTACACAACTACCCATTGTTTGTGCCTTGAGGTTTCAACCTGATAGAGCCCGCACTGCAAAGGGTTTCTTGCGGGGGCACCAAATATGCATGGGTGAGTGTAGGCGAATTGCTTGCAGGCTTTCAAGCGAGCGAAGTTCACGGCTGCATTCTCTGAGCAATACTTTTCAGTCTATGCGTGCTTGGCCTTTGCTGCATAACGTGCAGTAGCACACATCTCTCTCGGCTCTCATGGAGCGTCGCCTTTGTGCTGTCAGAGGGTATGTTGTTCTTTGGATTCGGTCCCAATACGCTTCCAGTATAGAAACTGATTTGCGACCGGCCATGGGCATCGCTAGTAGTATCAAGTCAATGTGGCACTTGGTTAAGCGTCAGAAGTTTAATGAATTGCGGATGCGGCAGTACGTTGCCCTGCTCTGGCAGGAAATGGCCACAGCGCTTTTTCAACAGTTCTGCATATTTGTCGTAGTCCTCGACTATGCGTATTGGTGTGTGCTATCCCAAGGCTGTTGGACTGGCGCGGCCACAGCTGCTAAGCAGCTGCGTGCTTAGCTCGGTTTGGTGCTATCTGCCTGACACGCATCCTTCAGCTCTCCTACGATGGCGTGTAAAACATGTCCCACTGTGTATAGAACTTTATGATTGCTTCTGTATCCCGATGAAATGTATTCTTCCTTCAGTAGGCCTAGCAGGTGGCAACTGGGCCAGTGAAGGCATCGTAGGCGAATTGGTTTCTCTTGCTGTGCAGAATGGTATTCTGCCTTTGCGCAAGAGGCGCTTTTCAGGTGTATTAACACCCCGCAGCTGTAGTAATTACTTGCTTTTTGCAGTAATTGCCCTCCGCAGCAGCTCCAGGTGTGCTGCTGCTGGTGCTATCCCAACAATACTGATAGTGTAGGTCTAACGTGGGGCGTGATCTTTAGTCGCTCTTGTCAGTGGATATGAATGCTGATTGTGCTGCATGGCTCGCATGTGCATTTGAGCCCTCGGCGGCTTCGTTAAATAGCAGAGCATATAGTTTCAGATTCAATCTACATATGTGGGCTTAAATTTGTGTGGAGGTTGGGGTTGTTCAACATTTCAAATTAACCCAGCTTTCTGCTTGAACAGATGCATACTGAAGCTGCATATGGCGTTTTATCGTAGGGCATTTGCTAGCCTTTTCTTCGCAATTCGTGTAAGAGTTGTGCGCAGATCGTGAGTGGGACCTCTCCATTCTCGATCGAGAAACCGAGCAAAGCGTGTTTCATGCACGGAAAGCACGTCCTGATGTATCGCTCGTTTCGCCAAGTCGCTTGCTGCACTGGTGCAAATGGGGCATTCGGTGCGCATGCAAGCCATCAACCTGTCACTGGGGCATTTGCGCGTGCTGCATGCCGTCGCGCGAGGATAGCATCGGCTTCCCAAATAGCCATTTTGGAATAGTGCATTCACCTGTGCGGCACCAGGAATCATAATTGTGTAACGCTTTGGTCTGCCGTTGAACACGCGCAGGGCTGCGTTTTTCGCGTGTTTGGTGTCTTTGTGTAGCAGCTGGGAAGGGGGGGTTCGTTGGCAAGCTAGCGCACCGGCATTGAGCCACTGTCTGCTGCTTCGCTTTAGGTGAGCATTCCCGATTTGCATAGAGTCGTTTGCATGAGGAGCGTCGGAATTGTCTAGGCTGGTGGAAGCCTTCCGTCATCATTTCGCGGTGCTACAACACTTAGGCCGTGTCACGGCAAACCATTTCATCTGCCGCGAAACTTGTCCGTGTGCTCATTCACAGTCGTTTTCAGCGAACCTGTTTATAGCGGGGATTTTGGAGGGGTCAAGGATACGCTGTCAGCGTTCATCAGTGCATGAGGACTGCCGTTTTGTCGACAGGGGGTTTGGGGTGACTGTGAGCTGTCGACGAGCGCATGAGCAGAATATAGATAGAAATAGGCCTGCTTGCATGATTGTGGCAGTTGCGCAACCCGCATTCATATTGCGCAGAGAGTGCGAAGATTGTCTGGTGCACTGTTAGCTCCTGGGAGAGCAGTGGAAGCGCGTGTCTCTGTGAAACACCACTGCTCAAATCAGAACGCTGCACATGCGAAAGTAGCGTCGCAGTATTTTCAACTAGGATCGCAGGCACTTTACTGAGCTCACAGGATTGTAGGGTTTTTGGAAGTGGGGGTGTGTAGCAGCGTGACTGCACGCGGGTGGAGGCTGGCCCGCATGAACTCCGCCGGTAGCTTGTCGTGTGTACAGTAAGACGCCAAAGGCTAGGTGCACCATGTCGTTTGGGCTGTCGGCTGCGGCATCCTTTTCCAGCCTTTTTCTTGTGAAGCTTAAGGTCCTTGGTGATCAGATTGGAAACGACGATAGATAGTGGAGGAGCTCAGCGCTTAGATGCTGTTGTGCCGTATCTCTTGGGCCAGACGAAGTGAAGGGGAGCAGAGCTTCGTTTGAACTGGCTGGATGCCAGCTGTATGCCGCAGATGCTCGTTTGCGCATTTGAAGAAGATCGCGGGGCCGGCGCGCAGCGGTTGAACTACTCGAGCACGAGCGCGTGCATATCTGCTGCTTCATCATCACTTGTGGACGTCTGGCTAGGCGATGATGTAGGTGGGTGTGTATGCAAAATGCATTGGGCATAGCAGCAGAAGCAGTCTGCTAAAGGTGGTGAGCTTGCAAGATGTTTTACTTGAACATCCGTGAGAACCACGTACTACGGTAAAAGGAGCGTGTGCTTGGATGGAGTTGATCGTGAACTGCAAAGATAACGAACACTTGCAACTGGAACATTCCCGCCGTTGCACTGTTTTTTAGCAAGTGCGTGTCTCACATCCAGGGCTTCGGTGAATGCCTGTGATGGAAGATTATCAAGGGGTGTGCATTTGGACTGGCGCAAATAGAGGCGTATCAGGCACATGTTGAAATGGAAGGGGTTGATGGGTGTGATGCTGATGCAGGTCGAACTCCGCGTTGTTTGTTGGGACAATTTGGCCCTTTCTGGCACTCAGCAGTTTAACAGAAATTGCCGCTTCATTAGCTGCGCTTTCCTTGCACGCAAAACAATCCTTCTTTGAGAAGCAGCGCGGCTCTTGTGAGTGTAACTGAGGATCGCCCCATGAGAGACGGAGTTGGCACTCTGAGTCTCTGCTGGAACAGCAGAGGCTGGAACAGCCAATCAACTGCAGAGCTGCTGCTTTGGGACAGCGTTTGTGGTATCTTTTGCTTATTGCAAAGGAGCAAGATATTGACAGGCCTTACAGCGTGAAGGCTTGCTACGAAAGCTTGGCATAGCTGCTGCCAACAACATCAGGGCTGTCTGTGACTTACCGGTGGACTCCGTTGTCCGCGAATGCCCTCCGCTGCTAGGTGGGGCGTTTGTGATTGAGGAGGGCCCTTACGGATGGTTAGCCTGCTTGGAAAAATACATCGTCTGCACCCTGCTAGTGTCTTATTTGTACAGATGTAGACGGTTTGCGGCTCCTTCCAGTTGGTGCGCTGCGTCGATTTTGTACATAACTATTAGTGTGTATACACCAACAAGGAGAAATTGCCAACAGGGTCACTCTATACAACCGGCCAAGCTGTGCAGAATGAATTAGAATGCTCTGCAATTGCCGCGGGGCGAGCTATGTGTGAAACGCCTTGATATGGATTTGCTTGTACTCACCTGTGCGTGGGAGATGCATCTGTTCGCATGGCGGGGCTTGCGGCGTACGTAAAGAAGCACCTTGTACGATTAAGCATATCGTTTTTTCGCCGCACCTGACATGCAAAAGGAACCGCTGTCTTCAGCAGACCCAAGCTGGAGCAGCAGCGCTTTCTGTGCTCCTGGATACTAGCAGTTTGTCGGTTGGATGTAACTGGGATGGGACATCTGGTGTAGCTTATGACGCTCCTGGTGGTGCTGTAGGACGTGCGTCACTTCTTAACGAGACGCTTGCCTATACTTTGTGATGTCGCGGTGCCACGATTTGCTTAATGGGGTACACTGCTGACGTAGGTTTAGGATGTAGGGCAGCTAGGTGTTCGCACAGGAGTTTGACCGTTTTAGTGGTTTGTGTAACGCCGTAGACCGAGGTGCTTCCTAGTGCTGAAAATGTAATGCTCATTAGCCTCGCCGCGCAAGAAACATGCGCCAAGTCTCACGAGTCACGCCTGCTAGAACTAGACGAGGCAGCACGGTTTAAATGGTTCGCGTACAGTTTCTGATTCGTCTGGAGTAGTGAGGGAGTGTGCAAGACGGACGTAGTAGACAGATGCATTTGAGCCTTTGGTGTAGGCACCGAGTTTTATCTAGGATCATATGTGGCACAGATTCTTGAGGTATCTTCCAGCCAGGTATTTTGCAAGCGGGAGAGCTTGAATTGTATGCTTGTTAACGTGCCTCCATGCGTATCAATCAGCGTTGACACCGGACTGCAGGGGGGTGTTGTGGAGCATTCGAGGATCCTAAAGCCTCCAACAAATAATGGGCTCTATTGGGAAATCATTTTAGCTGCATGCGCACTGGCAGAAGGTAGCATTGTTCGCGCCTTGCTGTGCCAGTATCAGGCGTAGATTTGAAGTATGTGTGTATGGCATGTTGGGCGAGCGTCGGCTGGTGCATGTAAGCAGCCGCTTTATCTGGCCTGGTTTTGCACTTTGTTGACAATGATTTTAAAATGACTGCCGTAGACTGTGTCTGTTGGGTGGTACCCTTACATTCAGGCAGTGAGTTGGAACAAAGGGCGAATCGGCGTTTGCAGACTGCCTTGCCCGGTGCTCCAGCTACGCGCCTGCTACCTATCGGTAGACAAAACTGTAGAGCCAACAGCACAGCCGGCAGTGTGGTGCATTGCAAATAAGTAATCTGCGCAGGGGCAGAGACGGTTTGGAACACGGCCAATGCGTATTGGATGCGGATCTGGTTTGTTACGCTGAATCAAAGCAGGCGGATGCGCCGGAGTTCGTCTCTAGAGCTGCGGAAAGGTTTGTCGGTTTTAAGACGACGGATAGAACAACTGAATTTTACACAACTACCCATTGTTTGTGCCTTGAGGTTTCAACCTGATAGAGCCCGCACTGCAACGAGTTTCTTGCGGGGGCACCAAATATGCATGGGTGAGTGTAGGCGAATTGCTTGCAGGCTTTCAAGCGAGCGAAGTTCACGGCTGCATTCTCTGAGCAATACTTTTCAGTCTATGCGTGCTTGTCCTTTGCTGCATAACGTGCAGTAGCACACATCTCTCTCGGCTCTCATGGAGCGTCGCCTTTGTGCTGTCAGAGGGTATGTTGTTCTTTGGATTCGGTCCCAATACGCTTCCAGTATAGAAACTGATTTGCGACCGGCCATGGGCATCGCTAGTAGTATCAAGTCAATGTGGCACTTGTTTAAGCGTCAGAAGTTTAATGAATTGCGGATGCGGCAGTACGTTGCCCTGCTCTGGCAGGAAATGGCCACAGCGCTTTTTCAACAGTTCTGCATATTTGTCGTAGTCCTCGACTATGCGTATTGGTGTGTGCTATCCCAAGGCTGTTGGACTGGCGCGGCCACAGCTGCTAAGCAGCTGCGTGCTTAGCTCGGTTTGGTGCTATCTGCCTGACACGCATCCTTCAGCTCTCCTACGATGGCGTGTAAAACATGTCCCACTGTGTATAGAACTTTATGATTGCTTCTGTATCCCGATGAAATGTATTCTTCCTTCAGTAGGCCTAGCAGGTGGCAACTGGGCCAGTGAAGGCATCGTAGGCGAATTGGCTTCTCTTGCTGTGCAGAATAGTATTCTGCCTTTGCGCAAGAGGCGCTTTTCAGGTGTATTAACACCCCGCAGCTGTAGTAATTACTTGCTTTTTGCAGTAATTGCCCTCCGCAGCAGCTCCAGGTGTGCTGCTGCTGGTGCTATCCCAACAATACTGATAGTGTAGGTCTAACGTGGGGCGTGATCTTTAGTCGCTCTTGTCAGTGGATATGAATGCTGATTGTGCTGCATGGCTCGCATGTGCATTTGAGCCCTCGGCGGCTTCGTTAAATAGCAGAGCATATAGTTTCAGATTCAATCTACATATGTGGGCTTAAATTTGTGTGGAGGTTGGGGTTGTTCAACATTTCAAATTAACCCAGCTTTCTGCTTGAACAGATGCATACTGAAGCTGCATATGGCGTTTTATCGTAGGGCATTTGCTAGCCTTTTCTTCGCAATTCGTGTAAGAGTTGTGCGCAGATCGTGAGTGGGACCTCTCCATTCTCGATCGAGAAACCGAGCAAAGCGTGTTTCATGCACGGAAAGCACGTCCTGATGTATCGCTCGTTTCGCCAAGTCGCTTGCTGCACTGGTGCAAATGGGGCATTCGGTGCGCATGCAAGCCATCAACCTGTCACTGGGGCATTTGCGCGTGCTGCATGCCGTCGCGCGAGGATAGCATCGGCTTCCCAAATAGCCATTTTGGAATAGTGCATTCACCTGTGCGGCACCAGGAATCATAATTGTGTAACGCTTTGGTCTCCTGTTGAACACGCGCAGGGCTGCGTTTTTCGCGTGTTTGGTGTCTTTGTGTAGCAGCTGGGAAGGGGGGGTTCGTTGGCGAGCTGGCGCACCGGCATTGAGCCACTGTCTGCTGCTTCGCTTTAGGTGAGCATTCCCGACTTGCATAGAGTCGTTTGCATGAGGAGCGTCGGAATTGTCTAGGCTGGTGGAAGCCTTCCGTCATCATTTCGCGGTGCTACAACACTTAGGCCGTGTCACGGCAAACCATTTCATCTGCCGCGAAACTTGTCCGTGTGCTCATTCACAGTCGTTTTCAGCGAACCTGTTTATAGCGGGGATTTTGGAGGGGTCAAGGATACGCTGTCAGCGTTCATCAGTGCATGAGGATTGCCGTTTTGTCGACAGGGGGTTTGGGGTGACTGTGAGCTGTCGACGAGCGCATGAGCAGAATATAGATAGAAATAGGCCTGCTTGCATGATTGTGGCAGTTGCGCAACCCGCATTCATATTGTGCAGGAAGTGCGAAGATTGTCTGGTGCACTGTTAGCTCCTGGGAGAGCGGTGGAAGCGCGTGTCTCTGTAAAACACAACTGTTCAAATCAGAACGCCGCACATGCGAGAGTAGCGTCGCAGTATTTTCAGCTAGGATCGCAGGCACTTTACTGAGCTCACAGGATTGTAGGGTTTTTGGAAGTGGGGGTGTGTAGCAGCGTGACTGCACGCGGGTGGAGGCTGGCCCGCATGAACTCCGCCGGTAGCTTGTCGTGTGTACAGTAAGACGCCAAAGGCTAGGTGCACCATGTCGTTTGGGCCCTCGGCTGCGGCATCCTTTTCCAGCCTTTTTTTCTAGTGGACCTTAAGGTCCTTGGTGATCAGATTGGAAACGACGATAGAGAGTGGAGGAGCTCAGCGCTTAGATGCTGTTGTGCCGTATCTCTTGGGCCAGACGAAGTGAAGGGGAGCAGAGCTTCGTTTGAACTGGCTGTATGCCAGCTCTATGTCGCAGATGCTCGTTTGCGCATTTGAAGAAGATCGCGGGGCCGGCGCGCAGCGGTTGAACTACTCGAGCACGAGCACGTGCATATCTGCTGCTTCATCATCACTTGTGGACGTCTGGCTAGGCGATGATGTAGGTGGGTGTATGCAAAATGCATTGGGCATAGCAGCAGAAGCAGTCTGCTAAAGGTGGTGAGCTTGCAAGATGTTTTACTTGAACATCCGTGAAAACCACGTACTACGGTAAAAGGAGCGTGTGCTTGGATGGAGTTGATCGTGAACTGCAAAGATAACGAACACTTGCAACTGGAACATTCCCGCCGTTGCACTGTTTTTTAGCAAGTGCGTGTCTCACATCCAGGGCTTCGGTGAATGCCTGTGATGGAAGATTATCAAGGGGTGCGCATTTGGACTGGCGCAAATAGAGGCGTATCGGGCACATGTTGAAATGGAAGGGGTTGATGGGTGTGATGCTGATGCAGGTCGAACTCCGCGTTGTTTGTTGGGACAATTTGGCCCTTTCTGGCACTCAGCAGTTTAACAGAAATTGCCGCTTCATTAGCTGCGCTTTCTTTGCACGCAAAACAATCCTTCTTTGAGAAGCAGCGCGGCTCTTGTGAGTGTAACTGAGGATCGCCCCATGAGAGACGGAGTTGGCACTCTGAGTCTCTGCTGGAACAGCAGAGGCTGGAACAGCCAATCAACTGCAGAGCTGTTGCGTTGGGACAGCGTTTGTGGTATCTTTTGCTTATTGCAAAGGAGCAAGATATTGACAGGCCTTACAGCGTGAAGGCTTGCTACGAAAGCTTGGCATAGCTGCTGCCAACAACATCAGGGCTGTCTGTGACTTACCGCTGGACTCCGTTGTCCGCGAATGCCCTACGCTGCTAGGTGGGGCGTTTGTGATTGAGGAGGGCCCTTGCGAATGGTTAGCCTGCTTGGAAAAGTAAACCGTCTGCACCCTGCTAGTGTCTTATTTGTACAGATGTAGACGGTTTGGGGCTGCTTCCGGTTGGTGCGCTGCGTCGATTTTGTACATAACTATTAGTGTGTATACACCAACAAGGAGAAATTGCCAACAGGGTCACTCTACAAAACCAGCCAAGCTGTGCAAAATGAATTAGAATGCTCTGCAATTGCCGCGGGGCAAGCTATGTGTGAAACGCCTTGATATGGATTTGCTTGTACTCACCTGGGAGTGGGAGATGCATCTGTTCGCATGGCGGGGCCTGGAGCGTAAAGAAGCACCTTGTACGATTAAGCATATCGTTTTTTCGCCGCACCTGACATGCAAAAGGAACCGCTGTCTTCAGCAGACCCAAGCTGGAGCAGCAGCGCTTTCTGTGCTCCTGGATACTAGCAGTTTGTCGGTTGGATGTAACTGGGATGGGACATCTGGTGTAGCTTATGACGCTCCTGGTGGTGCTGTAGGACGTGCGTCACTTCTTAACGAGACGCTTGCCTATACTTTGTGATGTCGCGGTGCCACGATTTGCTTAATGGGGTACACTGCTGACTTAGGTTTAGGATGGAGGGCAGCTAGGTGTTCGCGTAGGAGTTTGACCGTTTTAGTGGTTTGTGTAACGCCGTAGACCGAGGTGCTTCCTAGTGCTGAAAATGTAATGCTCATTAGCCTCGCCGCGCAAGAAACATGCGCCAAGTCTCACGAGTCACGCCTGCTAGAACTAGACGAGGCAGCACGGTTTAAATGGTTCGCGTACAGTTTCTGATTCGTCTGGAGTAGTGAGGGAGTGTGCAAGACGGACGTAGTAGACAGATATATTTGAGCCTTTGGTGTAGGCACCGAGTTTTATCTAGGATCGTATGTGGCACAGATTCTTGAGGTATCTTCCAGCCAGGTATTTTGCAAGCGGGAGAGCTTGAATTGTATGCTTGTTAACGTGCCTCCATGCGTATCAATCAGCGTTGACACCGGACTGCAGGGGGGTGTTGTGGAGCATTCGAGGATCCTAAAGCCTCCAACAAATAATGGGCTCTATTGGGAAATCATTTTAGCTGCATGCGCACTGGCAGAAGGTAGCATTGTTCGCGCCTTGCTGTGCCAGTATCAGGCGTAGATTTGAAGTATGTGTGTATGGCATGTTGGGCGAGCGTCGGCTGGTGCATGTAAGCAGCCGCTTTATCTGGCCTGGTTTTGCACTTTGTTGACAATGATTTTAAAATGACTGCCGTAGACTGTGTCTGTTGGGTGGTACCCTTACATTCAGGCAGTGAGTTGGAACAAAGGGCGAATCGGCGTTTGCAGACTGCCTTGCCCGGTGCTCCAGCTACGCGCCTGCTACCTATCGGTAGACAACACTGTAGAGCCAACAGCACAGCCGGCAGTGTGGTGCATTGCAAATAAGTAATCTGCGCAGGGGCAGAGACGGTTTGGAACACGGCCAATGCGTATTGGATGCGGATTTGGTTTGTTACGCTGAATCAAAGCAGGCGGATGCGCCGGAGTTCGTCTCTAGAGCTGCGGAAAGGTTTGTCGGTTTTAAGACGACGGATAGAACAACTGAATTTTACACAACTACCCATTGTTTGTGCCTTGAGGTTTCAACCTGATAGAGCCCGCACTGCAACGAGTTTCTTGCGGGGGCATCAAATATGGGGGTTTAGGGTTTAGGGTTTAGGGTTTAGGGTTTTCAAGCGAGCGAAGTTCACGGCTGCATTCTCTGAGCAATACTTTTCAGTCTATGCGTGCTTGTCCTTTGCTGCATAACGTGCAGTAGCACACATCTCTCTCGGCTCTCATGGAGCGTCGCCTTTGTGCTGCCAGAAGGTATGTTGTTCTTTGGATTCGGTCCCAATGTGCTTCCAGTAGAAACTGATTTGCGGCGGGCCATGGGCATCGCTAGTAGTATCAAGTCAATGTGGCACTTGGTTAAGCGTCAGAAGTTTAATGAATTGCGGATGCCGCAGTACGTTGCCCTGCTCTGGCAGGAAATGGCCACAGCGCTTTTTCAACAGTTCTGCATATTTGTCGTAGTCCTCGACTATGCGTATTGGTGTGTGCTATCCCAAGGCTGTTGGACTGGCGCGGCCACAGCTGCTAAGCAGCTGCGTGCTTAGCTCGGTTTGGTGCTATCTGCCTGACACGCATCCTTCAGCTCTCCTACGATGGCGTGTAAAACATGTCCCACTGTGTATAGAACTTTATGATTGCTTCTGTATCCCGATGAAATGTATTCTTCCTTCAGTAGGCCTAGCAGGTGGCAACTGGGCCAGTGAAGGCATCGTAGGCGAATTGGCTTCTCTTGCTGTGCAGAATGGTATTCTGCCTTTGCGCAAGAGGCGCTTTTCAGGTGTATTAACACCCCGCAGCTGTAGTAATTACTTGCTTTTTGCAGTAATTGCCCTCCGCAGCAGCTCCAGGTGTGCTGCTGCTGGTGCTATCCCAACAATACTGATAGTGTGGGTCTAACGTGGGGCGTGATCTTTAGTCGCTCTTGTCAGTGGATATGAATGCTGATTGTGCTGCATGGCTCGCATGTGCATTTGAGCCCTCGGCGGCTTCGTTAAATAGCAGAGCATATAGTTTCAGATTCAATCTACATATGTGGGCTTAAATTTGTGTGGAGGTTGGGGTTGTTCAACATTTCAAATTAACCCAGCTTTCTGCTTGAACAGATGCATACTGAAGCTGCATATGGCGTTTTATCGTAGGGCATTTGCTAGCCTTTTCTTCGCAATTCGTGTAAGAGTTGTGCGCAGATCGTGAGTGGGACCTCTCCATTCTCGATCGAGAAACCGAGCAAAGCGTGTTTCATGCACGGAAAGCACGTCCTGATGTATCGCTCGTTTCGCCAAGTCGCTTGCTGCACTGGTGCAAATGGGGCATTCGGTGCGCATGCAAGCCATCAACCTGTCACTGGGGCATTTGCGCGTGCTGCATGCCGTCGCGCGAGGATAGCATCGGCTTCCCAAATAGCCATTTTGGAATAGTGCATTCACCTGTGCGGCACCAGGAATCATAATTGTGTAACGCTTTGGTCTCCTGTTGAACACGCGCAGGGCTGCGTTTTTCGCGTGTTTGGTGTCTTTGTGTAGCAGCTGGGAAGGGGGGGTTCGTTGGCAAGCTGGCGCACCGGCATTGAGCCACTGTCTGCTGCTTCGCTTTAGGTGAGCATTCCCGACTTGCATAGAGTCGTTTGCATGAGGAGCGTCGGAATTGTCTAGGCTGGTGGAAGCCTTCCGTCATCATTTCGTGGTGCTACAACACTTAGGCCGTGTCACGGCAAACCATTTCATCTGCCGCGAAACTTGTCCGTGTGCTCATTCACAGTCGTTTTCAGCGAACCTGTTTATAGCGGGGATTTTGGAGGGGTCAAGGATACGCTGTCAGCGTTCATCAGTGCATGAGGACTGCCGTTTTGTCGACAGGGGGTTTGGGGTGACTGTGAGCTGTCGACGAGCGCATGAGCAGAATATAGATAGAAATAGGCCTGCTTGCATGATTGTGGCAGTTGCGCAACCCGCATTCATATTGTGCAGAAAGTGCGAAGATTGTCTGGTGCACTGGTAGCTCCTGGGAGAGCGGTGGAAGCGCGTGTCTCTGTAAAACACAACTGTTCAAATCAGAACGCCGCACATGCGAGAGTAGCGTTGCAGTATTTTCAGCTAGGATCGCAGGCACTTTACTGAGCTCACAGGATTGTAGGGTTTTTGGAAGTGGGGGTGTGTAGCAGCGTGACTGCACGCGGGTGGAGGCTGGCCCGCATGAACTCCGCCGGTAGCTTGTCGTGTGTACAGTAAGACGCCAAAGGCTAGGTGCACCATGTCGTTTGGGCCCTCGGCTGCGGCATCCTTTTCCAGCCTTTTTTTCTAGTGGACCTTAAGGTCCTTGGTGATCAGATTGGAAACGACGATAGAGAGTGGAGGAGCTCAGCGCTTAGATGCTGTTGTGCCGTATCTCTTGGGCCAGACGAAGTGAAGGGGAGCAGAGCTTCGTTTGAACTGGCTGTATGCCAGCTCTATGTCGCAGATGCTCGTTTGCGCATTTGAAGAAGATCGCGGGGCCGGCGCGCAGCGGTTGAACTACTCGAGCACGAGCACGTGCATATCTGCTGCTTCATCATCACTTGTGGACGTCTGGCTAGGCGATGATGTAGGTGGGTGTATGCAAAATGCATTGGGCATGGCAGCAGAAGCAGTCTGCTAAAAGTGGTGAGCTTGCAAGATGTTTTACTTGAACATCCGTGAGAACCACGTACTACGGTAAAAGGAGCGTGTGCTTGGATGGAGTTGATCGTGAACTGCAAAGATAACGAACACTTGCAACTGGAACATTCCCGCCGTTGCACTGTTTTTTAGCAAGTGCGTGTCTCACATCCAGGGCTTCGGTGAATGCCTGTGATGGAAGATTATCAAGGGGTGTGCATTTGGACTGGCGCAAATAGAGGCGTATCGGGCACATGTTGAAATGCAAGGGGCTGATGGGTGTGATGCTGATGCAGGTCGAACTCCGCGTTGTTTGTTGGGACAATTTGGCCCTTTCTGGCACTCAGCAGTTTAACAGAAATTGCCACTTCATTAGCTGCGCTTTCCTTGCACGCAAAACAATCCTTCTTTGAGAAGCAGCGAGGCTCTTGTGAGTGTAACTGAGGATCGCCCCATGAGAGACGGAGTTGGCACTCTGAGTCTCTGCTGGAACAGCAGAGGCTGGAACAGCCAGTCAACTGCAGAGCTGTTGCGTTGGGACAGCGTTTGTGGTATCTTTTGCTTATTGCAAAGGAGCAAGATATTGACAGGCCTTACAGCGTGAAGGCTTGCTACGAAAGCTTGGCATAGCTGCTGCCAACAACATCAGGGCTGTCTGTGACTTACCGCTGGACTCCGTTGTCCGCGAATGCCCTACGCTGCTAGGTGGGGCGTTTGTGATTGAGGAGGGCCCTTACGAATGGTTAGCCCGCTTGGAAAAGTAAACCGTCTGCACCCTGCTAGTGTCTTATTTGTACAGATGTAGACGGTTTGCCGCTCCTTCCAGTTGGTGCGCTGCGTCGATTTTGTACATAACTATTAGTGTGCATACACCAACAAGGAGAAATTGCCAACAGGGTCACTCTATAAAACCAGCCATGCTGTGCAAAATGAATTAGAATGCTCTGCAATTGCCGCGGGGCAAGCTATGTGTGAAACGCCTTGATATGGATTTGCTTGGACTCACCTGTGCGTGGGAGATGCGTCTGTTCGCATGGCGGGGCCTGGAGCGTAAAGAAGCACCTTGTACGATTAAGCATATCGTTTTTTCGCCGCACCTGACATGCAAAAGGAACCGCTGTCTTCAGCAGACCCAAGCTGAAGCAGCAGCGCTTTCTGTGCTCCTGGATACTAGCAGTTTGTCGGTTGGATGTAACTGGGATGGGACATCTGGTGTAGCTTATGACGCTCCTGGTGGTGCTGTAGGACGTGCGTCACTTCCTAACGAGACGCTTGCCTATACTTTGTGATGTCGCGGTGCCACGATTTGCACAATGGGGTAAACTGCTGACGTAGGTTTAGGATGGAGGGCAGCTAGGTGTTCGCACAGGAGTTTGACCTTTTTAGTGGTTTGTGTAACGCCGTAGACCGAGGTGCTTCCTAGTGCTGAAAATGTAATGCTCATTAGCCTCGCCGCGCAAGAAACATGCGCCAAGTCTCACGAGTCACGCCTGCTAGAACTAGACGAGGCAGCACGGTTTAAATGGTTCGCGTACAGTTTCTGATTCGTCTGGAGTAGTGAGGGAGTGTGCAAGACGGACGTAGTAGACAGATGCATTTGAGCCTTTGGTGTAGGCACCGAGTTTTATCTAGGATCGTATGTGGCACAGATTCTTGAGGTATCTTCCAGCCAGGTATTTTGCAAGCGGGAGAGCTTGAATTGTATGCTTGTTAACGTGCCTCCATGCGTATCAATCAGCGTTGACACCGGACTGCAGGGGGGTGTTGTGGAGCATTCGAGGATCCTAAAGCCTCCAACAAATAATGGGCTATATTGGGAAATCATTTTAGCTGCATGCGCACTGGCAGAAGGTAGCATTGTTCGCGCCTTGCTGTGCCAGTATCAGGCGTAGATTTGAAGTATGTGTGTATGGCATGTTGGGCGAGCGTCGGCTGGTGCATGTAAGCAGCCGCTTTATCTGGCCTGGTTTTGCACTTTGTTGACAATGATTTTAAAATGACTGCCGTAGACTGTGTCTGTTGGGTGGTACCCTTACATTCAGGCAGTGAGTTGGAACAAAGGGCGAATCGGCGTTTGCAGACTGCCTTGCCCGGTGCTCCAGCTACGCGCCTGCTACCTATCGGTAGACAACACTGTAGAGCCAACAGCACAGCCGGCAGTGTGGTGCATTGCAAATAAGTAATCTGCGCAGGGGCAGAGACGGTTTGGAACACGGCCAATGCGTATTGGATGCGGATTTGGTTTGTTACGCTGAATCAAAGCAGGCGGATGCGCCGGAGTTCGTCTCTAGAGCTGCGGAAAGGTTTGTCGGTTTTAAGACGACGGATAGAACAACTGAATTTTACACAACTACCCATTGTTTGTGCCTTGAGGTTTCAACCTGATAGAGCCCGCACTGCAACGAGTTTCTTGCGGGGGCATCAAATATGGGGGTTTAGGGTTTAGGGTTTAGGGTTTAGGGTTTTCAAGCGAGCGAAGTTCACGGCTGCATTCTCTGAGCAATACTTTTCAGTCTATGCGTGCTTGTCCTTTGCTGCATAACGTGCAGTAGCACACATCTCTCTCGGCTCTCATGGAGCGTCGCCTTTGTGCTGCCAGAAGGTATGTTGTTCTTTGGATTCGGTCCCAATACGCTTCCAGTATAGAAACTGATTTGCGACCGGCCATGGGCATCGCTAGTAGTATCAAGTCAATGTGGCACTTGTTTAAGCGTCAGAAGTTTAATGAATTGCGGATGCGGCAGTACGTTGCCCTGCTCTGGCAGGAAATGGCCACAGCGCTTTTTCAACAGTTCTGCATATTTGTCGTAGTCCTCGACTATGCGTATTGGTGTGTGCTATCCCAAGGCTGTTGGACTGGCGCGGCCACAGCTGCTAAGCAGCTGCGTGCTTAGCTCGGTTTGGTGCTATCTGCCTGACACGCATCCTTCAGCTCTCCTACGATGGCGTGTAAAACATGTCCCACTGTGTATAGAACTTTATGATTGCTTCTGTATCCCGATGAAATGTATTCTTCCTTCAGTAGGCCTAGCAGGTGGCAACTGGGCCAGTGAAGGCATCGTAGGCGAATTGGCTTCTCTTGCTGTGCAGAATAGTATTCTGCCTTTGCGCAAGAGGCGCTTTTCAGGTGTATTAACACCCCGCAGCTGTAGTAATTACTTGCTTTTTGCAGTAATTGCCCTCCGCAGCAGCTCCAGGTGTGCTGCTGCTGGTGCTATCCCAACAATACTGATAGTGTAGGTCTAACGTGGGGCGTGATCTTTAGTCGCTCTTGTCAGTGGATATGAATGCTGATTGTGCTGCATGGCTCGCATGTGCATTTGAGCCCTCGGCGGCTTCGTTAAATAGCAGAGCATATAGTTTCAGATTCAATCTACATATGTGGGCTTAAATTTGTGTGGAGGTTGGGGTTGTTCAACATTTCAAATTAACCCAGCTTTCTGCTTGAACAGATGCATACTGAAGCTGCATATGGCGTTTTATCGTAGGGCATTTGCTAGCCTTTTCTTCGCAATTCGTGTAAGAGTTGTGCGCAGATCGTGAGTGGGACCTCTCCATTCTCGATCGAGAAACCGAGCAAAGCGTGTTTCATGCACGGAAAGCACGTCCTGATGTATCGCTCGTTTCGCCAAGTCGCTTGCTGCACTGGTGCAAATGGGGCATTCGGTGCGCATGCAAGCCATCAACCTGTCACTGGGGCATTTGCGCGTGCTGCATGCCGTCGCGCGAGGATAGCATCGGCTTCCCAAATAGCCATTTTGGAATAGTGCATTCACCTGTGCGGCACCAGGAATCATAATTGTGTAACGCTTTGGTCTCCTGTTGAACACGCGCAGGGCTGCGTTTTTCGCGTGTTTGGTGTCTTTGTGTAGCAGCTGGGAAGGGGGGGTTCGTTGGCGAGCTGGCGCACCGGCATTGAGCCACTGTCTGCTGCTTCGCTTTAGGTGAGCATTCCCGACTTGCATAGAGTCGTTTGCATGAGGAGCGTCGGAATTGTCTAGGCTGGTGGAAGCCTTCCGTCATCATTTCGCGGTGCTACAACACTTAGGCCGTGTCACGGCAAACCATTTCATCTGCCGCGAAACTTGTCCGTGTGCTCATTCACAGTCGTTTTCAGCGAACCTGTTTATAGCGGGGATTTTGGAGGGGTCAAGGATACGCTGTCAGCGTTCATCAGTGCATGAGGATTGCCGTTTTGTCGACAGGGGGTTTGGGGTGACTGTGAGCTGTCGACGAGCGCATGAGCAGAATATAGATAGAAATAGGCCTGCTTGCATGATTGTGGCAGTTGCGCAACCCGCATTCATATTGTGCAGGAAGTGCGAAGATTGTCTGGTGCACTGTTAGCTCCTGGGAGAGCGGTGGAAGCGCGTGTCTCTGTAAAACACAACTGTTCAAATCAGAACGCCGCACATGCGAGAGTAGCGTCGCAGTATTTTCAGCTAGGATCGCAGGCACTTTACTGAGCTCACAGGATTGTAGGGTTTTTGGAAGTGGGGGTGTGTAGCAGCGTGACTGCACGCGGGTGGAGGCTGGCCCGCATGAACTCCGCCGGTAGCTTGTCGTGTGTACAGTAAGACGCCAAAGGCTAGGTGCACCATGTCGTTTGGGCCCTCGGCTGCGGCATCCTTTTCCAGCCTTTTTTTCTAGTGGACCTTAAGGTCCTTGGTGATCAGATTGGAAACGACGATAGAGAGTGGAGGAGCTCAGCGCTTAGATGCTGTTGTGCCGTATCTCTTGGGCCAGACGAAGTGAAGGGGAGCAGAGCTTCGTTTGAACTGGCTGTATGCCAGCTCTATGTCGCAGATGCTCGTTTGCGCATTTGAAGAAGATCGCGGGGCCGGCGCGCAGCGGTTGAACTACTCGAGCACGAGCACGTGCATATCTGCTGCTTCATCATCACTTGTGGACGTCTGGCTAGGCGATGATGTAGGTGGGTGTATGCAAAATGCATTGGGCATGGCAGCAGAAGCAGTCTGCTAAAAGTGGTGAGCTTGCAAGATGTTTTACTTGAACATCCGTGAGAACCACGTACTACGGTAAAAGGAGCGTGTGCTTGGATGGAGTTGATCGTGAACTGCAAAGATAACGAACACTTGCAACTGGAACATTCCCGCCGTTGCACTGTTTTTTAGCAAGTGCGTGTCTCACATCCAGGGCTTCGGTGAATGCCTGTGATGGAAGATTATCAAGGGGTGTGCATTTGGACTGGCGCAAATAGAGGCGTATCGGGCACATGTTGAAATGCAAGGGGCTGATGGGTGTGATGCTGATGCAGGTCGAACTCCGCGTTGTTTGTTGGGACAATTTGGCCCTTTCTGGCACTCAGCAGTTTAACAGAAATTGCCACTTCATTAGCTGCGCTTTCCTTGCACGCAAAACAATCCTTCTTTGAGAAGCAGCGAGGCTCTTGTGAGTGTAACTGAGGATCGCCCCATGAGAGACGGAGTTGGCACTCTGAGTCTCTGCTGGAACAGCAGAGGCTGGAACAGCCAGTCAACTGCAGAGCTGTTGCGTTGGGACAGCGTTTGTGGTATCTTTTGCTTATTGCAAAGGAGCAAGATATTGACAGGCCTTACAGCGTGAAGGCTTGCTACGAAAGCTTGGCATAGCTGCTGCCAACAACATCAGGGCTGTCTGTGACTTACCGCTGGACTCCGTTGTCCGCGAATGCCCTACGCTGCTAGGTGGGGCGTTTGTGATTGAGGAGGGCCCTTACGAATGGTTAGCCCGCTTGGAAAAGTAAACCGTCTGCACCCTGCTAGTGTCTTATTTGTACAGATGTAGACGGTTTGCCGCTCCTTCCAGTTGGTGCGCTGCGTCGATTTTGTACATAACTATTAGTGTGCATACACCAACAAGGAGAAATTGCCAACAGGGTCACTCTATAAAACCAGCCATGCTGTGCAAAATGAATTAGAATGCTCTGCAATTGCCGCGGGGCAAGCTATGTGTGAAACGCCTTGATATGGATTTGCTTGGACTCACCTGTGCGTGGGAGATGCGTCTGTTCGCATGGCGGGGCCTGGAGCGTAAAGAAGCACCTTGTACGATTAAGCATATCGTTTTTTCGCCGCACCTGACATGCAAAAGGAACCGCTGTCTTCAGCAGACCCAAGCTGAAGCAGCAGCGCTTTCTGTGCTCCTGGATACTAGCAGTTTGTCGGTTGGATGTAACTGGGATGGGACATCTGGTGTAGCTTATGACGCTCCTGGTGGTGCTGTAGGACGTGCGTCACTTCCTAACGAGACGCTTGCCTATACTTTGTGATGTCGCGGTGCCACGATTTGCACAATGGGGTAAACTGCTGACGTAGGTTTAGGATGGAGGGCAGCTAGGTGTTCGCACAGGAGTTTGACCTTTTTAGTGGTTTGTGTAACGCCGTAGACCGAGGTGCTTCCTAGTGCTGAAAATGTAATGCTCATTAGCCTCGCCGCGCAAGAAACATGCGCCAAGTCTCACGAGTCACGCCTGCTAGAACTAGACGAGGCAGCACGGTTTAAATGGTTCGCGTACAGTTTCTGATTCGTCTGGAGTAGTGAGGGAGTGTGCAAGACGGACGTAGTAGACAGATGCATTTGAGCCTTTGGTGTAGGCACCGAGTTTTATCTAGGATCGTATGTGGCACAGATTCTTGAGGTATCTTCCAGCCAGGTATTTTGCAAGCGGGAGAGCTTGAATTGTATGCTTGTTAACGTGCCTCCATGCGTATCAATCAGCGTTGACACCGGACTGCAGGGGGGTGTTGTGGAGCATTCGAGGATCCTAAAGCCTCCAACAAATAATGGGCTCTATTGGGAAATCATTTTAGCTGCATGCGCACTGGCAGAAGGTAGCATTGTTCGCGCCTTGCTGTGCCAGTATCAGGCGTAGATTTGAAGTATGTGTGTATGGCATGTTGGGCGAGCGTCGGCTGGTGCATGTAAGCAGCCGCTTTATCTGGCCTGGTTTTGCACTTTGTTGACAATGATTTTAAAATGACTGCCGTAGACTGTGTCTGTTGGGTGGTACCCTTACATTCAGGCAGTGAGTTGGAACAAAGGGCGAATCGGCGTTTGCAGACTGCCTTGCCCGGTGCTCCAGCTACGCGCCTGCTACCTATCGGTAGACAACACTGTAGAGCCAACAGCACAGCCGGCAGTGTGGTGCATTGCAAATAAGTAATCTGCGCAGGGGCAGAGACGGTTTGGAACACGGCCAATGCGTATTGGATGCGGATTTGGTTTGTTACGCTGAATCAAAGCAGGCGGATGCGCCGGAGTTCGTCTCTAGAGCTGCGGAAAGGTTTGTCGGTTTTAAGACGACGGATAGAACAACTGAATTTTGCACAACTACCCATTGTTTGTGCCTTGAGGTTTCAACCTGATAGAGCCCGCACTGCAACGAGTTTCTTGCGGGGGCATCAAATATGGGGGGGTGAGTGTAGGCGAATTGCTTGCAGGTTTTCAAGCGAGCGAAGTTCACGGCTGCATTCTCTGAGCAATACTTTTCAGTCTATGCGTGCTTGTCCTTTGCTGCATAACGTGCAGTAGCACACATCTCTCTCGGTTCTCATGGAACGTCGCCTTTGTGCTGTCAGAGGGTATGTTGTTCTTTGGATTCGGTCCCAATACGCTTCCAGTATAGAAACTGATTTGCGACCGGCCATGGGCATCGCTAGTAGTATCAAGTCAATGTGGCACTTGTTTAAGCGTCAGAAGTTTAATGAATTGCGGATGCGGCAGTACGTTGCCCTGCTCTGGCAGGAAATGGCCACAGCGCTTTTTCAACAGTTCTGCATATTTGTCGTAGTCCTCGACTATGCGTATTGGTGTGTGCTATCCCAAGGCTGTTGGACTGGCGCGGCCACAGCTGCTAAGCAGCTGCGTGCTTAGCTCGGTTTGGTGCTATCTGCCTGACACGCATCCTTCAGCTCTCCTACGATGGCGTGTAAAACATGTCCCACTGTGTATAGAACTTTATGATTGCTTCTGTATCCCGATGAAATGTATTCTTCCTTCAGTAGGCCTAGCAGGTGGCAACTGGGCCAGTGAAGGCATCGTAGGCGAATTGGCTTCTCTTGCTGTGCAGAATGGTATTCTGCCTTTGCGCAAGAGGCGCTTTTCAGGTGTATTAACACCCCGCAGCTGTAGTAATTACTTGCTTTTTGCAGTAATTGCCCTCCGCAGCAGCTCCAGGTGTGCTGCTGCTGGTGCTATCCCAACAATACTGATAGTGTAGGTCTAACGTGGGGCGTGATCTTTAGTCGCTCTTGTCAGTGGATATGAGTGCTGATTGTGCTGCATGGCTCGCATGTGCATTTGAGCCCTCGGCGGCTTCGTTAAATAGCAGAGCATATAGTTTCAGATTCAATCTACATATGTGGGCTTAAATTTGTGTGGAGGTTGGGGTTGTTCAACATTTCAAATTAACCCAGCTTTCTGCTTGAACAGATGCATACTGAAGCTGCATATGGCGTTTTATCGTAGGGCATTTGCTAGCCTTTTCTTCGCAATTCGTGTAAGAGTTGTGCGCAGATCGTGAGTGGGACCTCTCCATTCTCGATCGAGAAACCGAGCAAAGCGTGTTTCATGCACGGAAAGCACGTCCTGATGTATCGCTCGTTTCGCCAAGTCGCTTGCTGCACTGGTGCAAATGGGGCATTCGGTGCGCATGCAAGCCATCAACCTGTCACTGGGGCATTTGCGCGTGCTGCATGCCGTCGCGCGAGGATAGCATCGGCTTCCCAAATAGCCATTTTGGAATAGTGCATTCACCTGTGCGGCACCAGGAATCATAATTGTGTAACGCTTTGGTCTCCTGTTGAACACGCGCAGGGCTGCGTTTTTCGCGTGTTTGGTGTCTTTGTGTAGCAGCTGGGAAGGGGGGGTTCGTTGGCAAGCTGGCGCACCGGCATTGAGCCACTGTCTGCTGCTTCGCTTTAGGTGAGCATTCCCGACTTGCATAGAGTCGTTTGCATGAGGAGCGTCGGAATTGTCTAGGCTGGTGGAAGCCTTCCGTCATCATTTCGCGGTGCTACAACACTTAGGCCGTGTCACGGCAAACCATTTCATCTGCCGCGAAACTTGTCCGTGTGCTCATTCACAGTCGTTTTCAGCGAACCTGTTTATAGCGGGGATTTTGGAGGGGTCAAGGATACGCTGTCAGCGTTCATCAGTGCATGAGGATTGCCGTTTTGTCGACAGGGGGTTTGGGGTGACTGTGAGCTGTCGACGAGCGCATGAGCAGAATATAGATAGAAATAGGCCTGCTTGCATGATTGTGGCAGTTGCGCAACCCGCATTCATATTGTGCAGGAAGTGCGAAGATTGTCTGGTGCACTGGTAGCTCCTGGGAGAGCGGTGGAAGCGCGTGTCTCTGTAAAACACAACTGTTCAAATCAGAACGCCGCACATGCGAGAGTAGCGTCGCAGTATTTTCAGCTAGGATCGCAGGCACTTTACTGAGCTCACAGGATTGTAGGGTTTTTGGAAGTGGGGGTGTGTAGCAGCGTGACTGCACGCGGGTGGAGGCTGGCCCGCATGAAGTCCGCCGGTAGCTTGTCGTGTGTACAGTAAGACGCCAAAGGCTAGGTGCACCATGTCGTTTGGGCCCTCGGCTGCGGCATCCTTTTCCAGCCTTTTTTTCTAGTGGACCTTAAGGTCCTTGGTGATCAGATTGGAAACGACGATAGATAGTGGAGGAGCTCAGCGCTTAGATGCTGTTGTGCCGTATCTCTTGGGCCAGACGAAGTGAAGGGGAGCAGAGCTTCGTTTGAACTGGCTGTATGCCAGCTCTATGTCGCAGATGCTCGTTTGCGCATTTGAAGAAGATCGCGGGGCCGGCGCGCAGCGGTTGAACTACTCGAGCACGAGCACGTGCATTTCTACCGCTTCATCATCACTTGTGGACGTCTGGCTAGGCGATGATGTAGGTGGGTGTGTATGCAAAATGCATTGGGCATAGCAGCAGAAGCAGTCTGCTAAAGGTGGTGAGCTTGCAAGATGTTTTACTTGAACATCCGTGAGAACCACGTACTACGGTAAAAGGAGCGTGTGCTTGGATGGAGTTGATCGTGAACTGCAAAGATAACGAACACTTGCAACTGGAACATTCCCGCCGTTGCACTGTTTTTTAGCAAGTGCGTGTCTCACATCCAGGGCTTCGGTGAATGCCTGTGATGGAAGATTATCAAGGGGTGTGCATTTGGACTGGCGCAAATAGAGGCGTATCGGGCACATGTTGAAATGCAAGGGGCTGATGGGTGTGATGCTGATGCAGGTCGAACTCCGCGTTGTTTGTTGGGACAATTTGGCCCTTTCTGGCACTCAGCAGTTTAACAGAAATTGCCGCTTCATTAGCTGCGCTTTCCTTGCACGCAAAACAATCCTTCTTTGAGAAGCAGCGCGGCTCTTGTGAGTGTAACTGAGGATCGCCCCATGAGAGACGGAGTTGGCACTCTGAGTCTCTGCTGGAACAGCAGAGGCTGGAACAGCCAGTCAACTGCAGAGCTGTTGCGTTGGGACAGCGTTTGTGGTATCTTTTGCTTATTGCAAAGGAGCAAGATATTGACAGGCCTTACAGCGTGAAGGCTTGCTACGAAAGCTTGGCATAGCTGCTGCCAACAACATCAGGGCTGTCTGTGACTTACCGCTGGACTCCGTTGTCCGCGAATGCCCTACGCTGCTAGGTGGGGCGTTTGTGATTGAGGAGGGCCCTTACGAATGGTTAGCCCGCTTGGAAAAGTAAACCGTCTGCACCCTGCTAGTGTCTTATTTGTACAGATGTAGACGGTTTGCCGCTCCTTCCAGTTGGTGCGCTGCGTCGATTTTGTACATAACTATTAGTGTGCATACACCAACAAGGAGAAATTGCCAACAGGGTCACTCTATAAAACCAGCCATGCTGTGCAAAATGAATTAGAATGCTCTGCAATTGCCGCGGGGCAAGCTATGTGTGAAATGCCTTGATATGGATTTGCTTGGACTCACCTGTGCGTGGGAGATGCGTCTGTTCGCATGGCGGGGCCTGGAGCGTAAAGAAGCACCTTGTACGATTAAGCATATCGTTTTTTCGCCGCACCTGACATGCAAAAGGAACCGCTGTCTTCAGCAGACCCAAGCTGAAGCAGCAGCGCTTTCTGTGCTCCTGGATACTAGCAGTTTGTCGGTTGGATGTAACTGGGATGGGACATCTGGTGTAGCTTATGACGCTCCTGGTGGTGCTGTAGGACGTGCGTCACTTCTTAACGAGACGCTTGCCTATACTTTGTGATGTCGCGGTGCCACGATTTGCTTAATGGGGTACACTGCTGACGTAGGTTTAGGGTGGAGGGCAGCTAGGTGTTCGCACAGGAGTTTGACCTTTTTAGTTGTTTGTGTAGCGCCGTAGACCGAGGTGCTTCCTAGTGCTGAAAATGTAATGCTCATTAGCCTCGCAACGCAAGCCACATGCGCCAAGTCTCACGAGTCATGCCTGCTAGAACTAGACGAGGCAGCACGGTTTAAATGGTTCGCGTACAGTTTCTGATTCGTCTGGTGTAGTGAGGGAGTGTGCAAGACGGACGTAGTAGACAGATGCATTTGAGCCTTTGGTGTAGGCACCGAGTTTTATCTAGGATCGTATGTGGCACAGATTCTTGAGGTATCTTCCAGCCAGATATTTTTCAAGCGGGAGAGCTTGAATTGTATGCTTGTTAACGTGCCTCCATGCGTATCAGTCAGCACTGACGGCCAGATGCATGGGATATCATGAAGGCATTTAAGAAGCAGAAAGGCGTGGCTAGTGTGCACGTTTTCTGGCTTCGGAGGCAAGGGCTGTCGCTCAAAGGGTGGCATTGCTAACGGCATGGCGCGAGAGTAAGATTCGATGACATGCTTTTCGCGCATGTGAACTAGATTAGGTGCAAGATTGGCTTTGGTGTTGTCTCGCTCATTAGGGTCGAGTCAGTCTGCATGCAGACTCTGAACATGTGTGCAGGAGGTGAGGCAGTAAATACTCTTCGCAGCTTGCGGCTTCGGTAGGTTGTGCATGTGATGCCTTTGTGTGTTATGCGTGCAGCTTGGTCCCCTACTATGGTCTGCTTGGGGTCACAGGCTTCATTGATTCCAAGTGAACTGGCTTGCATTCCCACTGCCCATCGCCGTTCTCCTGTAAACTTTTTGCTTGCTTGAAATGGCCGGATAGTTCATGGGCCACTGCTGTATCCTGCTATCCTTTTCAAAAGCTGCCTGAGGGGGAGCCAGAATCTGCTTCAAACGCACACTACGACCAGGGTATCTTTTTAATTATATGCATGCAAATGCTTATGGGGCGTAAGTGCGGATTCTTCGGTTTTGCTCATTTTACGCTAGCTCAAATGTATCGATCCGCCGATCCTTTCTTATGTCGAATTAGCGGCCTGTGAAATTAATTGTTCGGACGCAACGCAGGAGTACCCTCAGAGTTGCGCAAGACCTGCACTCAGGCAATTATTCGCAGAGAAGTGAAATTTGTGAGCCTTATATGTGGGTCCTTGAGGAGCTTAAGAAAGAGCCTACACCTTACTGATTTTGCAGACAGCAAGCCGCATCTGACCGACTTTAACCTTCTTTAGCAAGTGTGTAGACTGCAGACGTTATGCAGCGGAACATGAGTAATAGGTCGCTACGCGCATGGCAACAGTCAGGTGTCTGAACGTTTCACTTGATGCTGTTGCGTGCACTTGCTGCATGATCCAGACTACTGAGGTCGAGGCGCTGTGAAAATGAATGATAGTTGCGCCAGAGTCTCACGTTTCTTTCATACTGAATCAGCACAAAGACAGCAATGCTGAACTTTTTAGTGCCTTGGAGACTATTGAATTTTTTTGCGGCATTGCTTTGAGATGGGGCTCACCGGGCTCGTCTTGTGAAACTCCCATTAGTATGGACTGCTGGTTCTGAAGCAGCACCGCATCTCCCTCTCGTGATGGCAATAGCAGTAACTCGAACCCTTCAAACAGAGGGTTTGAGGGCATGCCTTCACTGTAGTACGTGCCGCTTAAGCTCCTTATTCAGCAGCTACCGTTTTTGAGGTGTATAGTGCACCGTTTTGGTAAAGCCTAAATCGCGCGCATGTAACTCGTAGAAGCGGAGCTGTGCTTCATTTCATATCGAGTATAATGGGTCGAACAGTATTTCGTGCCGCCGATAATATTCCGAGCATACAATTCGCGACGGCTGCAGATTGCTCTAGCACAAAACATGGGTTTCTGCAAGCTGGCATAATTGGGACTGTTAACCTATGATGTAGTACGTCCGCTCACATTCAATTGATGCTGTTATGTGAGCCGATATACCTCAACGCTGCTTAGAATCCATTCCAGAGGCCATGGCACGCCGGCATCTCCTGCTGATGCGGAACATACCAACTTCCATGGCTCCAGCCGACAAGACGGCGTCTGGCAAAGCATTATGCTGTGTATGTCAACACACTCAAAGGCCCGTTGCTGGCCTCTCCTTGCGCCACGCTGTTGTACTCGGCGTCTTTAGGCGCCCGCATGCAAGCATTTGACTCCTAGAATGCATCAAGACCCGGAAATTCCCACTTCATGCTTTTGTTGGTGTATTTCGCAGTTGAATGTGCGGGCAGCTTGCCTGCAAACAATGTCCTCATCAATTTTACAGGCCTTCTTCCTACCTTCAACTTCCTAGGCTGGAAGTCAGTAAAGCAGCTTGGAGTGGAATCCATCTAATCCACGCCAGATTGTGTGTTTCATTTCTATATGGATCTTGGAACTCCTGCAACAAATTGTTTACTTTCAGAAGCTGTATCCAAACTACAAATATGGGAACATGGCTGGAGCTCGGGGGGCATCTGCACACGACAGAACGTAGGACCATACTGGCTGCATGAGAAACACAAGGAGCATCATGCATTTAACTTTCAGGCAGCCTGAAATCTGCATTAATCATTGCCTGGAATTAAAATGGTTTTTGCTTCCACCAGAGCTTGTTGTGAGAATATTGCAGGCTCATGCACACTTCCACATGCTCCGGAAAGCTCAGAGTGATGTGAGGCCTTCCTCGGATGAGTGATGGTGACTGGCCTTAGGTTTTGAGAGTTAAACATAGGCACGTGTAGGTCTTGAGGCACTGACCACGGTTCTGCACCTGGCATTGGCTTGCAGCTTATTCCGATGGAGCTATAAAGTGTTTTGCTGATGTGCACAAGGAGAAGGGCTCCTAGTGCACAGATGGCGTGCTAAGCATTTTTGACTGGTGCATTGTGCATGGCACAGACAGTTGAAAGGCGCGTGAAGCGAAGCGGCATTTACGTCGCCTGACGATGTCTTATGCCAAGCAATACGGGAAGTGGGCAGCATATGTGTCGTAGACAAAGGCAAATGGTTTTTCTGAAGTATTAGTTATTTGCAGGTGCCGTAAAGCAGTCGATATCTTACCTCTGCCCTCGGCAAAGCCTGTTGCAACTGCTAACTCTTCCAGATTAAGCATGGTAGTGCAAGCACACTGGTGCCTTGCATTCACGCGCATCTCGGGCTTTGATTACCCGCTAGTTTCGCGCTTTGCCTGTCTGCTGCTTAGGAAGTTTTATGCTGCTGCGATGCTTTCAATATTCCTACGTTAAAGACAGGAGGCGTTGATTGAGTCGAGAATTCAACATGATGATGTCAAAAGGAGACACATTTGCTATCCAGGAAAAACTGCACCATCATAAAGTTGCTGGATCCTTATCAGGCGGCGCCTTTTCTACGAACGCGCTGAATGCCATAGACGTGAAACATTCTCCAAGTTAGTTGGTGTGCATAAGCGTCTGTACGCGTGCATCTGCAGCTCTAAGACGCTCACAAGACCTCAGCGCCCCTTTTCTGAGTGCAACCACATCAAACTACGTTTCTGTTTGGAGGAGCTTCCACGGCTTTTGCATCCCATTATGACTCACCTTTTAAACACTATCTACACTTGCTAGTGTGGGTACACTTTCTTGCACCAGCAAATAAGGTACAACTGGTGCTGTGCTGGGCAACACATTCTGTGCGCCTGACGGCGGAAGTATAGCCGGCTGGCGCATAGGCCTGGTGAGGACCATCCGTTGCATCCTGAGGTAGACCAGCTGGCTACACCAATTGTGTATGTGCTTCAATCGGACTACACCGCCAGATCCAATCCAACGTGGAGGGGGGTTTCTGCTTAGGCAGTACGCGAACCTGCAGATTACATTCACTGCTCTTATTAGAAATATACAGTCCATAGGGGCCGCCACTGATGATTTGGTGGAGCGATCCATGTTTCAGGCTTGCTGCGGCCAATGCCATAGCACGAATTGCGCTGCTTAAGTTGCCACGTCTAAGATTCCGATAGTTGCCGTGGTTGCCTTAAAGTCCTCTGCTACTGCCTGTGCTCAGTGGTAATGTAGACCTGCGTCTTGGACAGCAGACGTTCTTTACTGCATGTATAGTGCACGAAATGGTGCACCTCGTGTTTCCATTGCCATCTTACAGATGCGGTAGCATGTTGGAACGCTGGAAATCAAGAGACGTGCGGGCGAATTGTCAGGCGGTCAGTTTGTGCTCTTCACCTTTCCTCTATGAGAACCTAAAAATACAGTTCTGACCGATTATTGTCATCTGTATGCTGAAACGCATTCATGTAAGTCCTCCAGCTACGCTGGTTGCCCAGTTGATCTGATTGACGACCTCAACAGTTAGCGCGCACGAGCACTGGCTTCTGTATTGCATCCGTTCTAGCAATGACGAGCAGCACTGCTCACCTCTTGAAAAGTAGCTTACTGCCACTGGTTCCTTGGGGGCAAATGCAACTACGTGAGGCTTCTGAAGTAATGCGCTTGGAGCACATATTATGAACTACACCTACGTGCTTTCAGTGCGAATAAACCTTAGAGTTGCAATAAAGCAATTTCGTGGGCACGTCAAATACTGTTGTGGTGTGAAAATTTGAATATTGCTTAGGATAGTGAAGCTGAGTCGCTGGCAGTGACTGGTTGACGATGCGTGACGTTACGTTAAACGACTCAAGTTGTCAGTGACAGAAAATGTTGTTTCTGCCACTATGCCACGCCCCCTATTAGTTTAATCTTACGCTTGTGGTAGGAGGTGGGACAGCAAGAAGCAGTTCCACGTTTGCACGATAACTAGATTAATCCTGATCCACTGCAGTTCAGGGCGGACAATTTTTTACCGTCTCAGACTGCATACTTTAGCCATAAGTGAAGCAACACTACGTTTGTGCAAGGTGTGAGCACAGCGGCCTGAAAATCTTATTGACAATGCACTGACGTATATAGCCGCGCTCGTGGACCTTGGTGAGATGCGGTGCATCGGAGCTTACGAAGGCAATGCTTCTAAAGGCCCCTGGTCGAAAGCTGAATGGAAATACCTAGAATCGGGAGATCAGTCGCTGGGATGAGCTAGGCGGGCCTGCCAAATGAGAAGGCATTATCTCACCAATCAACTGCATTTACGAACTTTAGTTGATGGTCATTCGTCGTCGTTCGTTGGCGTCAGCCTCATGCATGAGGAGCATGACTGCGTTTCTGTGCAGGTTATGCTGCTGGTTCATGGCGTGTAGAATATCTGGTGGTGCGGATACACTACAGTTACACTAATATTTAGCTTTGGCCTAGAAAGTGTTGTTTTACTTGATGCAACCTGCGTGCGTCTTTGCTTAAAGCGGTTAATGGGCCAGCAACCGGCTTTCGACACCTGCTCGGCTGACTAATGGCATTGTCTGCTATCGTCTGCTTTAGTAAAATGCCATGCATAGGACTGGATTCTACATATCAGTTCATTCTGCATTCCAACCGCGTTTCTTCCGGATGAATATTCTGTTAAAGTGGGTTGTTAGTTCTGGCGAGCCCTGCGCATTGTACCATCCGTTACAGAACTTCTGTATGCGACTAAGATGTTCCTGACACCAACGGTAGGAGGAAACATAGAACTGAGTAAACTGTGCATTGAAACATGTTGCTCCAGGGTGCTCAGGTTTGCTGATGCGCTAGTGTGTATTGAGCATGTAACTGAGTCGCAAGCGTAAATCTGATGGCATCAAAGATTATTCAGCAGCACCACCAACAGCAACAGCACGAACAGCACAAAGGGGCCTCCTTGATATCTCTTGTGAAACACCGATATTTCAGGATGTAGGGTAACGCCCACTGCAAGGGGTCTAAGGCCGCCTTCTCGCATGTCCTTTTGGGCGTAGTGGGGATAAATGGGGCTACGCTTGACGGAGCAGCAAGTCAAGCAAAGCCACCATCATGGCGCCCCCGTATTAATTGTGTCAGTGCAAACAATGTAGGTAACTGAGCGGTAGAGGCACTTTGGCCTGCATTCACATTAGGTAACCCGAAAGAGATGACGACGCGCAGATTCTTGGGTTATGCCGGTTAAGTGCGCCAGGAATGTGGGTCTTGCGGCTCCTAACCTCGGTGCAGCTCCATGCCTATCCAACGAGGCGCCCGTTGGGAACAACAACTCGGTTTTTCCGTGTCATCGGGTTGCTCTGCATAACGCACATACGTGGGCAGCAGCGTATCAGGCGTCTGGAGGAACCTCCAGTGATCATCGAACTGTGATAGGCGATAAATATTAACTGAGGCTAAGCCTCCACATGAAGCATAAGTTTGGCAGGAAAAGATTACAAGCCTAAGTTCATGCATATATGAGCGTGGCAAGACCTTTGGCCCACCAGACTGTGCGTGCCTTCTTTTAAACGCCGTGTACACGTTTGTGCTGTGCATCGCTAGCTTCATGCCGTTAGAACCGTAGGACCTCAGAAAATCCAGTTATGCGTTGCTTGACGAGAAGGAATAGGTCATGTACGGACAGATTGCTCCATTGAAGCAGGTGAACGCGGACGATGCGTGATTCGTGTAGGATATGCGCCGAAGCTCCTTTCTAGCGCAAGTGGCGTTTCCTCGTGCGTAGCCCTTGCACTGTGGCGTCTCACTTCGTCCATGTAATAGGCAGGCCGTTGATCGTTCACTTGGAGGCAGGTTCTCCGTCTCCATTATCTGTTTGCACTTGATTCCGAAGGTGAGACAGGTTCCAGGGGAAGCATAATTTGCGCAGTACGCAGAATGCACCATTTGATTTCGTTCTAGGGAGATCGCTAGCTGCCCGGTTCCGTTACCGTGAACAACGTCTGACTGGTGAAAACAAGTGGTGCGATTTTGTTGACAGGTGAAACTCGGATAGCAAAGAAGACAGAAGACAGGTGGGAACGCAGCGTCTCTTCTGAGCATCTTGCACATTTGCGAATGAAGCACGGCATGTTCTGGCCCAACGGATGGGTTTCGCTACACTCTTTTACGACCTGCCGGTGAAGCGTTGAACAGCCAAGGCATTTGTGGAAGCAAGTTTTGAATTTAGCGTCGGAAGCTGATTCTGATATGTACCCTGAATACGGCGACGTTTCGGAAGCCCTGTGTATTGTATCTGATGGTGCAAGAAGGACCACGAAAGAGCAGATGCGTTAGCTGCAAACCCAGTCAGTCTATGAGAGGCTGGACGGCTGAATGAAATGCGCCCTTTATATACCCAATCCTAATGCGCTTGGCTCACTGCATGGCTTCGACTGCGAGGACAAGCAATTAGCACTCATTATGGTGTCAAAGGTGTCAACGATTTCCTGCATGCCGAGTGGCCAGTGCTTTTTCCTGCTGTCTGTTGAATGGCCCCAATGAAAATCCACGTCAGGAAGTGTACGCGAACGAATACGTAGCGCTTGCCACATTCCGAGGCGTCCCACTGCTATGCAAATGGCGCACTATTGTTAAAAAGCCTGTGGCAAGGCTCACCTCTTTAGGACGGGCGCAGAAGATTTGAAGCTGTTTGGATTCGGTGTAGATCAGCCTGTGCGTTGGTGCTAGACGCAACTAGAGGAACTGCATTCGGCCAGCATATTGCTCTGGCTGCACTTTTCCTGTGGAGCCAACTGAAAGATATCGCTAGTGCTGTCCTCTTGATCGGGCCAGCAAACACTCTGGAAACTTCCCTATAGTGCATGTATGAAAAAGCAGATTATACGTGTGCGTGTGCGTGTGTGTGTGTGTGTGTGTGTGTGTGTGTGTGTCTGCTCCTATGATAGCATGATGCCGCATTCCTTCGACTTCAAGCTCATGGGCCGATGCTGCCGATTGCTCTTAGCAATAGTTATGAGCAACAGTGTTCAGGGGCCGCGACACTGCCGCGGCTTCTCGCCTGGTAAGCAAGAGCAATACATGCGTTGGCGGCATAACCAAATGCAGCAGTGCTATGTAGCACTTCATTGAAGGTCAGTAACATTCGCAGCATCACCGAACCTGAAGGAAGTGAGCTGGCATTCAAACTGAGCCGGATGCCGCTTTGTTGGGGCCGTTTTCGTTTTCTGGAGTGCTCGGAGCGTGTGCAGTACGGTTAAAGCTGCACATATCTTTCATTTGCCTTCCACATTTTGTTGTGCATTTTCACGGCATGCTGGCTAAGCAAGGACAAGTACAAGACGCTGGAAGCACGATTAACTCACATTTTTTGTCTCGACTGTGGAGTACCCGTCTGTGGGGGTTGCCGTCAGGAATGCTAGGTAGGCTGTTTGCTCCGCGCTTTACCGTGCTCGTGCGTAACAATGCGACAGAGGGGTGTTAACGTAGGAGGCTTACGGGTGATTGCAAAGCGATGGACTGTTCTACGAGCTTGACGAGGCAACTATGAACAGCACAGGAATGACTGTTCAGATGAACGTGCGAATGCGCGCGTACTCAAAAGCGAGCCTAGCAGCGCCGAGGGGAGAAGCACATCAATATGTATGTGTATGGGAAGTGATTACCGGTTGCACATGCGATTGCTTCCCCAAACTCAGGAAGCGTGGCAAATGGTTGAGGTTGGATAGGTTCACCCCGAAACCCAGGTTCACAAGGTATTGGAAATCGATGATGCAATGAATACCTTTCAATAAAGGCTGCTCAAGAGCCTGCTGATGGGATTGTGCCCATGCATGGCCTGTGGTTGTTTTGCCTGAACCAAAAGATGAGTGAATTGCACGCTCACCAGGTTCGAATAAAGCTCTATCCCCCATTAACTAGCGCTTTTTCGCCATTTTGAGTGATTGCCCCCCTGTATAGAGAGTGAGTCACAGGACAATGCTTGCAGTAATGCGTCAGGCCCAGGCCAGCCTTTGCATGCTTCGTTAAACACACTGGCCTTCCTCTGCCCGTGCACCACGTAAAATTGCCGGTACCCTGTATACCGTGAGGAACATGCTCGTGTGACGGTGAAAGTAAATAGCTTTATGCTTCATCCAAACACTGAAGTAGAGGCTGGTTCGGACGATGTGTGCGCCGCTGATGTGCACTTGACGATTGCAGTAGATACTTTTCATCGGCTAGGGCAGCCTTGGTTTGATCCCAACTTGCCGCAGGAAACCAGCCTCTACAATACCAATCATTTTCTCGTGAGTTCGCTTGCTTTCCTGAACGGTTCAGTGCCAATCAATGACGCGCTGTCTCGAATCGTTCAGGGCAGAGCGTCAGGAAGGTAAGCTTTTCGTTGTGCCGCACTGGTGGACCAGTGGGCGGTCATTTATCGGGGCTTGGCAGCCTGTCGTTCCGCCAGCACTTCCATTCGCCAACACTCGGCAAAGCGCCAAGTGTATCCCACCAATTCCATGGCACGCAACGCTTCACTGCCTCTGAGCCTAAAAGCTTCCAATGTACATGGTAGACGTGCCAGGAAGGATGAAGCCGTTCAGGTCGTTCGACTTTCGAGCAATTCAGAATGTGCGAAGCGGTTAAAAGCACACTCAGCCTTGCCTCAGGCAGAGACACAGGCGTGGGTGTTAACCGGACGGTACATGGATGCTGGCATTCCGACACATATACACTGAAGCGCTGGCATGTGAAAGTCGCTTATTCAGCCTACCCGAAACTCTAAGCGCTTGGTCAAATCCACAGAGTGCATGGCTGGCTGCAGCTTGGGTGCGTTGGCTGGCACACCTGGCATTAGCGTATATGTGTGGCAATAATGCTGAGTCCCGAATACGCCTGAATGTGCTTGTGCCTGCTTCCCTGTGGATTCTCAAAACGTCTTTATGATTCTTAGGTGTGAAGCTTAGATGTGTTCATGCAACGGGCTCAGAACTGCGTTGTAGTTAGTGCTGGTCAATGCGAATCCAGCCATTTAGCTGTACGCTTTGTTCTTTTTGGTGGATATCGTGGGAGCGTATCTACTATTGCGCGCACCCTGCTACTGCGGAAGCGCTTGATAGCGCTGTTTCGTTGCTTACATTCGCGCCTGACGGGGTGACTAGTTGGTTTTCTTTTCGGCACTTCACTAATCTGTTGTCTCGCCCGTTGCTCTCAGCAGAATAATGAACGCTTTTGGAGGCGAGTTCGGCTTAACTGGATGCACGCACAAAGGCGGATAATATTGTATGACTGGATTGCCCAAGATTGTAAGCTTCTTCTTGCTGTGAAGCGTAGAGGTGCCAGGTCGCACGCGCCGCGTGCCTGGGGATTAAAAACTGCCTGGCGTCACCATTAATTAGGTTAGCTAATGGCAACAGCGTATCCTAGCTGCAGAAACCACAGCTTATGACGATGTGGTGGTAATCAGTCATGAAGCGCAGATGGAGCCCCCTTACCTGTATCTTTTACGGCAACAGCAAGCCGTATCAGGCCGGACATGCTCTTAAGTGGGGTCCTCATGCTTCCATTAGAGTGACAGAGCCCTGCGCCATCTGCAGTGCGGCACATCGCATCCTCTAATCGAAGACCCAGTCTACCTCAATTTGCAAGGAGTCCCTTCGTACTTTCCATGTGCCGCCAGGCCTGACTGCAGGCTTTGTTGTTCTTTTCCCTACGCATAATGTCTCAAAATATACTACAGCGATCGCCATTGCTCATTGACGCAGCTGTTATGTTCACTTGGCGTACGAGAGCCTGTGCCTGTGAACAGACAGCCGGAGTCTATGCGCGGTTGTGTGGCTTGTTGCAGGCGGGCCTGTCTGCCTGCGTGGCGTCCTGTGTGGTTGAGAATATTTCCCAGGCACCCCTCTTCGTGCTCAGCCTTGCTAGACGCTGACGAAAAGGCCTGTAGTGTTGTCGGTTGAGGTTAAGACAGTGGAGCACTGAACAGTGGTCCTGCACAATTATCGGTTGGGTGTAAGACTGCTGATTCGCACTACTGTGGACTCCGCAGAAGTACTTGGTAGTGTACTGCATCTTGATTTGAGGGCGTTTAGCGGCATGGCATTCCGAACAGCTCGTACGCTACACTTGTGGAACGGGATGAATGAGCATGGCAGCGGGAGCTAGTCTAGCGCTGTCCATACTTCTTGCAAGCCAGCCTAGAAGGATGCTGGGGTCAGAGGTTTGTGCGGGTTCAGTCGTTGGTGGTTGCGCGCAGTCTAGCAATGTAATTCCATCCTGTAGCGTCAAGCGCACCATCCAGGAGCGGCGTCGCAGCTTTAGCCTATATAGGATACATAGGGGCCACTGCTGGCTTTCAGCTGGCCTAGGCGTTCACTAGTGCGTAGCAGTGGGCCACGCATCACACTTGCATCAGGCGTTGCAGAGCTTCTTACGCCTGGTGTGTATGGAAGGGAATGCTGGTGTGCAACCGTCGGGATGCGGGAAGGGGAAAGGGGCGAAGTGTAGGTGAAAGGGAAGCTGAGGAGGTTCCGACCTAAACTCGTGTACTGGGGGTTCAGTTGGTGAGACGCTTTGGATGAATCGCCTAAGCGGTGCTTTCAACGCATTTGTGTGGCCCACAAACTTTGCGTGCGGCCGGCGGAATGGACGCAGCTGATGAAACCGCGTGGCCCGGAAAGAAGGAATTTCAAAGAGCTTCCCTTGTTACTCAAGGCAGCATCCAACGAGAAAGAGCTATAGGTGAAGCGTTTTTGGATTTCTGTGTATGCATTGCTACTCCATGTTGACTTCCGTTCATTGTCTGTGAATGTGAAGGCACAAATTAAGTGTTAATGTGGAAGGCGTATATGATGCTTCGCCACTTCCCCAGAGGCTGCGAGCGATTGTGGCATCGACCAAAATGCAGGCAGTGCGTCCGCACAGCTGCTGAAAGAGCTTGCGGCCTAACGTACGCCTCGCGCAGCTGTCACAGTGCCTGTGTGGGGCGTTTCCTTCCTTTGATCCTGCTTGCTGTCAGCCTCGATATTAAGGGCTTCCTAACTACAACACCGCTTCATAATGCTGGTGTTTTGGGAGGCTGCTCCGCGTTAATAATTTGAAAAGGCTACAATTCGCCTTCGCAGTTTGTCAACTAAATACACACAGTTTGTAGCTGAGACGCAAAATTAGACATCATGTCTTGGTTGTGAATTTGGTTTGCAGACCGCAGGTCCGGCTGTCAGCAGGCTTGTTCAAGCATCGTTGCCTACGTTGCGCCAACTGCTGAAAGGCAATCTCACGAAACACTAGGTAGTTTCTTGCAGGCGATGCCTCCACCTTTATTTTTGGCGCACGACTGCTGGCCTGGATACCTCAGGAAGTGCGCATTCACTTGTGCCCGAATATGATTTGTGGCAGTTGACGACAAGCAGGAAGGCTGTCCGGACCATTGGCGCAGAGACACATTTGTGCTGTTTTGACTAGCTGGGGGTGTTGTGGTGCTGGCATGTTCGTTGAGAAACCACTTTACAGTTTTCTAGTGCAGACGATACTTTCACGTCCCTTTCAAACTAAAGGAGTAGTTTGCACTGCTCATGTGGTTGAAGGAGAGGAGGGAACGCAAGTCCACTTGTGCGCCTGCCGCTTGAGAAGCATCAGACACTCGAGTGTAAGTCTGGCCGAGAACCGCCCAAGAGGAGAGTGCATCCGAACCTAAACTGGCGTCCTTTACGGCAAACGATGCGTCGCTGGGTGCCCGGCGCAAAGCGGCGGCAGACAACGGTTTGCAACTTTGTATATGTATCCTTGGGTAGTGAAAGCAGCCCTAAGGTGCTAACGAGGCCCTGGAGTCTGACTAGGTGGCTAGGTGCTCTGGGCATCGGAAAGCACCCGATCAACTGGAAAAGAATGTGGTGCTCCTTGGCACAATGGGCTGTACTAAAGTGGCTGCTTACTGGACAGTTTTTTAGACCGCACTGTGGCATTCTGTGCAGCAAGTGCGTGACGGGCCCGGCATGCAACAAGAAACGCGACCCGTGCCAAACTGCAGACGTTTCAATGTGCAAGCATAAAGACCCTTCCTTCCTACTTTGGACGCTCCACGAAAGTGCTTGTGCGTTGGACTGCACGGAGAGGAAGCTGACGTAGCAGTGGCCCGTTGCAACTTCGTGTTGTTTTCTAAGGATTAAGTGGATGCTTGCTGGGCCGCATAGGCTGTCTGTGCCATGCATCTGCACTTGACAGTTGCAGAGAGCCCGCTCTACTGGTAGTTGTTTGGCTTGGCATGATTAAGTTTGTGCGGCATCTTGCTGACGAAGCATTCAGCCTGGCCTCACGGATCGACTGCGAACGCGGCAATATATTTCATCGTGGAATGCGTCCGTATTCACCACCGCGGTAACGTTTAAAAGTGCTCTGTTGGCCAAGAACGTCGCTGGAAGCATTTGGTTAGACACATAAACTCGGCGGTTGGCTGCAGCGTGGACGGCCGTCTTGGGACGTTGCAATAGCAAGGCGGCACTTAAATTGGTTTCCACGACTTATTGTGTCCGCTTCTCTCTCACCAGATCCTGTTATATGTTTTCGGTCCTTTTTTGGCGTGAAATCTGGGTGCCTTTAAGTTGCAAGACGGCGTGCTTACAACAGCGTTTTAGTGTACGTTCAACAAAGGGAAGGCACTTTCGTTATTATGGTGTTCGTTTGTTCATTCATTCATTTTTCGTGAGAATGCTATCGGGGAGCGCCAGATCTTTGTTACGGTGCTGCCCCTCGACTATTCGCAAGGAAGGCGACAGATTATGAATGAGCGCGTTTGCGCTGCTGATTGGTTTGCCATCTTTACGGCCGTGTGGGCAAATGGATTGCACGCATGTTCAAGCCATCGTACAGATGTTGCAGTGCCTAGTGCGGACAGAAAGGCGATGGACTGCGACTAGTGGCTGCTTACTGCGTAGACGCTGCAACGCGCTGGCTGGATGAACAATTTTAGCAAGGTACCACTAGAATGTTTCAGGCTGAGATTGCTTGCCTCCACCCTTTTTAGCATTGCCAACCCTGCCAAACCGTGCGCACCGGTAAATGGGGCCGCGCACCTACTGTGAAGATTCACGCCAGTGCCGCATAAACCAAGCCCCTTTTTTGAAACGGAATCACACGAGCGAGAGCACCCACTGCGGAGCATTGCACTTGTAACCAAGCCGTTACTTCTGCAAAATATTGCGGTGTGGCGGCTCGGGTGCTGAAAGACTCAAGAGATAATGGCATTATTCATCCCACAGCGATGCGGCGCTCCTCTTGCTTGGCACAAAATGGCCCCGTGCCTTTCCATCCACTTGCCCTGCCTTCTTGTTACGCCTAGCCGCTGGTGTGTTGCCAGTACTGTGGTGCGATATCTTCGCGCCTTCGGTAGGATGTAGTAGCAGCTTCTAGCCAGAGAGCCTTGGGTACCGGTTGGTTATTTCTACAAATGAAAAACGAATATAGTATACCGCCCCCATTGGCTGCTCCAGAAAAAATGGTATGCTTCGGGGACAGTTTGTGAGTTAGAGTAGATGGCATCTTTGGCTTAAGGTGGGGAGCTGAAGTACAGCTATGCTGCCGATTATCCTAGCGTATACATGTACGCTTAAAGTTTTGTCATAAAGACTCGTAGACCGCTGAACGAACCTGAATATGGCTACAGTAATCCTCGCCCTGCGTAGTCTGGTAAGAATCCGGCTTTGGGATGGCAATTTGGCCGTTGTATAAAGCGTTTGCGCAAGCGGCAAAGATGAGATACCTAGCGTCCACTGCTGCATGGGGGCTTGCCTGAGTCTTCACGAGTGAGGTAATGGCCAACGACTCGTTTGGCGCTGCACCGCCTGCAATGGTCGGGGTTCAGTGCAAGGTTCTGCATGCGTAAAAACACTGTTTTTCGCCCTGTCGAAAACTTGGCGAGTTGCGGCATCGTAACACCCAGAATCGGTTCTTGTACTGGTTCTGTAGTTAGTGCGTTGCTGTGGGACTGAGTGCACAGAAGTGCTGGCAAGACGGGTCAGATGGCCACAGGATTAGATGCATTAAAAAATAAATGAAAACAAGTTTAGGAATCACTTGCTTCGCAGGTGCAGCGCGTAAAGACTGGGGCTCTTCCCTAACGAACACGGCACAACGACCTTAGGAACCACTAAACGCAAATACATAGTTGGTAGTTCGCTTCTTTTCCAGGAGACAAGATCATATACGGATGTCAGTCGAACGTTGGGACATCGGAGTCTTATGTTTTCTAGCTTGGGTTTTCCCTCTGAATCGCTTGAAGAGGCACCGTCAGATGATCATGGTCCTCGTCGGTGGCGTTCGTGCGGGAATTTCAGCTGAGATGCAACTGACTGCATCTCCTAGTAAGCGCGTCACTGGCAAGTGAAGGCAGGGGGGATACCGTTCGTGCCTTCAGCAGGGGAGAAGGAACTATTTGTCTCACCGACCAGCCCCTGAGCACAAGTTTCGATCACGGACGTTGTCGTAGTAGCGGGTAGTATCGACATCCCAAGTGTGCGGCGTGCGCCGTACCTAAGGCCTGTTTTCGAAATCTTGACAAATACTGCAGTCCCTCAATGGGGTCACGCGTCGAGATCAGGTGATGATGACTGTATGACGGCGGCAGTCAGTCAGCGCACAGATTATCTGGAAGCGCGCTGTTAAAATGTTATGGGCATGAGCTGCTTGTGCGTTTCCCAGTTTTCAGGGTCTTGCTGATTTCCACCGACTTGGCCTTGCTCCATTTAGTAATTTCATTGGGATAGCATTCGCCGGCTATTGCTGAGAAGAGCATTCAGTAGACGTCTCGGTGACAGTGTATTAATGCCTTGCTGGCCTGAAAAGGTGGTGTTAAACTACCCAAAGAAAGTAGGTTGAGACTCACGCCAATGTCTCCGTTGCCTTTCAGATTTGCTATCCTTTCAAAGCGTGCTAAGTTCAGCCTTCAGTGCTGGCTTAACGGTTGTTTGAGGTCCAAGCAATTGCTCACTTGCTTGGCTTGAGGTTACAGCAACCACGGCCTGTATGTGGCCTTGCTGCCAGACGGTACGTTAGATAGGTGTTGGGTAACGTTTGACTGTACTGTGATGAGGTCCAACGTAAACACGCACAAAAACGACAGCCTTAAGGGCATTGCTTATAGTGTTGCGATATATGAACGATTTGCTAGGCTGCATAAATGTAGTGTTGCGAGGTGCGTCATGATCATCAAAGCCATAGATGCAAGCGATGAACAACCGTTCTTTAAGTGGGGGAGAGGCACCGAGGGATGCTAGATCACGCTCAGCCAGCTAGCTGGCTAGCGTAAATATTGTCTTTTCGTGCTGCCCGAAGATGACCTGCTGCATAATGAGCTCACACAACAATTAAGGATATACGAGGCGCTGCCGATACTCGAGGGGTATATAGCGTGTGCGTCACTCCTGGGTAGCCGGAGCAGTTTATAAAGCCGATTATGCCGAGTTGTTAAAACACGCAGCTCACAGTCCAGCGCTTGTGCTGGGGTGAGCAGATAGAGAGTCCTGCGATTGCCATCTATTCTCTCAAAAGATCACGGTGCCCTAATGTGACGCGAGCAACTCAATACCGCGAAATAATAAGATCGTAGTGGGAGCAGGTGACGGAGGTGATTATGCTGGGTCCTGGATAGGAGTACATGAAAAGGCCAGCGGATGGCAACGCTGACAGGCCACAAAAGCCTAATATATGCTTTTGCCTGTTGTGTGTGGGCGAGACAGCAAATACGTCGTCGAGCTACTAGCGACGCGTGAACCCGAACGTTCTGCGAAGCGCAGGAGACGTCGGCTCGTTCCATGGTTCATTAGCCTGTAACATGGCATTCTGTGCAGCGAGTGCGTGACAGACCAATGCATGCAACAATACACGTGATCCAGGCGAAACTGTAAACGCTCCAGCGGGCATGCTTATGTTTCTTATCGTAGATACGCCACCGAAGTACTTATGCATTGCTTTGCGTGGAGAAGAAGATAGCGTGGCAGTTGTAGGCTTCATCTTCGCGCTGCTGTCCAGGGATAAAGTGGCTGCTTGTTGGCTCTCGCAGGCGGTCTGCGGCATAAACCTGCACTAGGCAGTGTCCGAGAGCACACTCCACTGATAGCTGTTTGGCTTGATATCGTTAAGGCTGTGCGGAATCGTGCCGAAGCATTCATCATCGCCTCAGGGAGCAACCCAGGCGTGGCTGTGAATATGGCAACATATTTCAGCGTGTATTGCACCCGTTTGCACCAAAGAATTCGTTTACCTCGGCCGTCGAATAGTTCAGCGACGCTGCCGCACAGCGTGGCTCTGGGATGCTGCTCTGGTTGTCCGTGGAAAGAACAAGAAAACTAAAGTCTTGCTGCCGCTTAGAGTTGGCTACTCGACGACCGGCTTCTGTTCAGATCAAACTCTTTTCTGCTTCAGTCTTCAAGCTTAACGCTTGATAGCTTGCTATTGCCACCTCTACACATCACTATCGCTATCATTACTGGGCAGCATCGGTAAGACTGTAGCGGCGGTTCCAGCTTTGGCATCTTCACACACCTATGGTAACGACGCATAGCAGCCAAAAATGGATTTCTTAGGCTATTTGTGCCTATTTCTGCCTCGGGAGAACTTCGAATGTATCGCGTATGTGCATGAGGCTTGGCATCAACCCTGCGGTAGCAAAAGTAGCAGCCTTATTCTTTGGTGTAATTGCGTTATGTGCCGATGCAAGCGGCTACTAGTACCTGCTACGTCCGGTTGCACTCGGCAGCAGCGCACGACATTGGCCTTCAACCAATAATATTCCCGTTTAAGCGTTTTCTGCTGGCTGCAGTCCATTTGCATTTCACACATTTCGCCCCAGATGAACTGTAGTAGCAGTGCAGTGCAGTCCACAAGGGCGAAAGGCGCATTGACAGCGTCTTCAGTGGAAATGCTGAGCCATTTTTCTTGCATGCATACCAACCAGGCAGTACGGCTGCTGCTGCATTAATTGTATGCACATGGAGTGACTGTGCCAGCTACCTTTTGCTCGACTGACTGGCACCTGGCGATCGTGAAACGGCCTAGCAGAAGCTGTGACAAACAGCGATGGTGCGCTGGTGACGCTCCAGGATGAGCGGTTTGCTTTATAGTTCTGGCCAGCGCCACGGATACAATCCCGCGTTCGTGAGTAAATGGAGCGTCCACGTCGCACTAAGAGTGGCAAAGCATCGCCCCATCCATCTCGTTGCGCTCTGCCCTCTACTCTCCAGGATCAGGCTTAAATGGATTTACAAGGCACTTTGCTCTACTTTCCATGTGCCGCCAGGCCTGATTGCAGGCTTTGTTGTTCTTTCCCTACGCATAATGTCTCAAAATATACTACAGCGATCGCCATTGCTCATTGACGCAGCTGTTATGTTCACTTGGCGTACGAGAGCCTGTGCCTGTGGACAGACAGCAGGAGTCTATGCGCGGTTGTGTGGCTTGTTGCAGGCGGGCCTGTCCGCCTGCGTGGCGTCCTGTGTGGTTGAGAATGTTTCCCACGTGCCCCTCTTCGTGCTCAGCCTTGCTAGACGCTGACGAAAAGGCCTGTAGTGTTGTCGGTTGAGGTTAAGACAGTGGAGCACTGAACAGTGGTCCTGCACAATTATCGGTTGCGTGTAAGACTGCTGATTCGCACTACTGTGGACTCCGCAGAAGTACTTGGTAGTGTACTGCATCTTGATTTGAGGGCGTTTAGCGGCATGGCATTCCGAACAGCTCGTACGCTACACTTGTGGAACGGGATGAATGAGCATGGCAGCGGGAGCTAGTCTAGCGCTGTCCATACTTCTTGCAAGCCAGCCTAGAAGGATGCTGGGGTCAGAGGTTTGTGCGGGTTCAGTCGTTGGTGGTTGCGCGCAGTCTAGCAATGTAATTCCATCCTGTAGCGTCAAGCGCACCATCCAGGAGCGGCGTCGCAGCTTTAGCCTATATAGGATACATAGGGGCCACTGCTGGCTTTCAGCTGGCCTAGGCGTTCACTAGTGCGTAGCAGTGGGCCACGCATCACACTTGCATCAGGCGTTGCAGAGCTTCTTACGCCTGGTGTGTATGGAAGGGAATGCTGGTGTGCAACCGTCGGGATGCGGGAAGGGGAAAGGGGCGAAGTGTAGGTGAAAGGGAAGCTGAGGAGGTTCCGACCTAAACTCGTGTACTGGGGGTTCAGTTGGTGAGACGCTTTGGATGAATCGCCTAAGCGGTGCTTTCAACGCATTTGTGTGGCCCACAAACTTTGCGTGCGGCCGGCGGAATGGACGCAGCTGATGAAACCGCGTGGCCCGGAAAGAAGGAATTTCAAAGAGCTTCCCTTGTTACTCAAGGCAGCATCCAACGAGAAAGAGCTATAGGTGAAGCGTTTTTGGATTTCTGTGTATGCATTGCTACTCCATGTTGACTTCCGTTCATTGTCTGTGAATGTGAAGGCACAAATTAAGTGTTAATGTGGAAGGCGTATATGATGCTTCGCCACTTCCCCAGAGGCTGCGAGCGATTGTGGCATCGACCAAAATGCAGGCAGTGCGTCCGCACAGCTGCTGAAAGAGCTTGCGGCCTAACGTACGCCTCGCGCAGCTGTCACAGTGCCTGTGTGGGGCGTTTCCTTCCTTTGATCCTGCTTGCTGTCAGCCTCGATATTAAGGGCTTCCTAACTACAACACCGCTTCATAATGCTGGTGTTTTGGGAGGCTGCTCCGCGTTAATAATTTGAAAAGGCTACAATTCGCCTTCGCAGTTTGTCAACTAAATACACACAGTTTGTAGCTGCAGAATTGGACATCATGTCTTGGTTGTGAATTTGGTTTGCAGACCGCAGGTCCGGCTGTCAGCAGGCTTGTTCAAGCATCGTTGCCTACGTTGCGCCAACTGCTGAAAGGCAATCTCACGAAACACTAGGTAGTTTCCTGCAGGCGGTGCCTCCACCTTGATTTGTGGCGCACGACTGCCGGTCTGGATACCTCAGGAAGTGCGCATTCACTTGTGCCCGAATATGATTTGTGGCAGTTGACGACAAGCAAGAAGGCTGTCCGGAGCATTGGCAGATTTGTGCTGCTTTGACTAGCTGGGGGTGTTGTGGTGCTGGCATGTTCGTTGAGAAACCACTTTACAGTTTTCTAGTGCAGACGATATTTTCACGTCTCAAAGCCACAGGTGTAAGGGATGAAGAACCGTTCTTGAGGTGGGGGGGAGGCACCGAGGGATGCTAGATCACGCTCAGCCAGCTAGCTGGCTAGCGTAAATACTGTCTTTTCATGCTGCCCGAAGATGACCTGCTGCATAATGAGCTCACACAACAATTAAGGATATGCGAGGCGCTGCCGATACTCGAGGGGTATATAGAGTGTGCGTCACTACTGGGTAGCCGGAGCAGTTTATAAAGCCGATTATGCCGAGTTGTTAAAACACGCAGCTCACAGTCCAGCGCTTGTGCTGGGGTGAGCAGACAGAGAGTCCTGCGATTGCCATCTATTCTCTCAAAAGATCACGGTGCCCTAATGTGACGCGAGCAACTCAATACCGCGAAATAATAAGATCGTAGTGGGAGCAGGTGACGGAGGTGATTATGCTGGGTCCTGGATAGGAGTACATGAAAAGGCCAGCGGATGGCAACGCTGACAGGCCACAAAAGCCTAATATATGCTTTTGCCTGCTGTGTGTGGGCGAGACAGCAAATACGTCGTCGAGCTACTAGCGACGCGTGAACCCGAACGTTCTGCGAAGCGCAGGAGACGTCGGCTCGTTCCATGGTTCATTAGCCTGTAACATGGCATTCTGTGCAGCGAGTGCGTGACAGACCAATGCATGCAACAATACACGTGATCCAGGCGAAACTGTAAACGCTCCAGCGGGCATGCTTATGTTTCTTATCGTAGATACGCCACCGAAGTACTTATGCATTGCTTTGCGTGGAGAAGAAGATAGCGTGGCAGTTGTAGGCTTCATCTTCGCGCTGCTGTCCAGGGATAAAGTGGCTGCTTGTTGGCTCTCGCAGGCGGTCTGCGGCATAAACCTGCACTAGGCAGTGTCCGAGAGCACACTCCACTGATAGCTGTTTGGCTTGATATCGTTAAGGCTGTGCGGAATCGTGCCGAAGCATTCATCATCGCCTCAGGGAGCAACCCAGGCGTGGCTGTGAATATGGCAACATATTTCAGCGTGTATTGCACCCGTTTGCACCAAAGAATTCGTTTACCTCGGCCGTCGAATAGTTCAGCGACGCTGCCGCACAGCGTGGCTCTGGGATGCTGCTCTGGTTGTCCGTGGAAAGAACAAGAAAACTAAAGTATTGCTGCCGCTTAGAGTTGGCTACTCGACGACCGGCTTCTGTTCAGATCAAACTCTTTTCTGCTTCAGTCTTCAAGCTTAACGCTTGATAGCTTGCTATTGCCACCTCTACACATCACTATCGCTATCATTACTGGGCAGCATCGGTAAGACTGTAGCGGCGGTTCCAGCTTTGGCATCTTCACACACCTATGGTAACGACGCATAGCAGCCAAAAATGGATTTCTTAGGCTATTTGTGCCTATTTCTGCCTCGGGAGAACTTCGAATGTATCGCGTATGTGCATGAGGCTTGGCATCAACCCTGCGGTAGCAAAAGTAGCAGCCTTATTCTTTGGTGTAATTGCGTTATGTGCCGATGCAAGCGGCTACTAGTACCTGCTACGTCCGGTTGCACTCGGCAGCAGCGCACGACATTGGCCTTCAACCAATAATATTCCCGTTTAAGCGTTTTCTGCTGGCTGCAGTCCATTTGCATTTCACACATTTCGCCCCAGATGAACTGTAGTAGCAGTGCAGTGCAGTCCACAAGGGCGAAAGGCGCATTGACAGCGTCTTCAGTGGAAATGCTGAGCCATTTTTCTTGCATGCATACCAACCAGGCAGTAAGGTTGCTGCTGCATTGATTGTATGCACATGGAGTGACTGTGCCAGCTACCTTTTGCTCGACTGACTGGCACCTGGCGATCGTGAAACGGCCTAGCAGAAGCTGTGACAAACAGCGATGGTGCGCTGGTGACGCTCCAGGATGAGCGGTTTGCTTTATAGTTCTGGCCAGCGCCACGGATACAATCCCGCGTTCGTGAGTAAATGGAGCGTCCACGTCGCACTAAGAGTGGCAAAGCATCGCCCCATCCATCCCGTTGCGCTCTGCCCTCTACTCTCCAGGATCAGGCTTAAATGGATTTACAAGGCACTTTGCTCTACTTTCCATGTGCCGCCAGGCCTGATTGCAGGCTTTGTTGTTCTTTCCCTACGCATAATGTCTCAAAATATACTACAGCGATCGCCATTGCTCATTGACGCAGCTGTTATGTTCACTTGGCGTACGAGAGCCTGTGCCTGTGGACAGACAGCAGGAGTCTATGCGCGGTTGTGTGGCTTGTTGCAGGCGGGCCTGTCCGCCTGCGTGGCGTCCTGTGTGGTTGAGAATGTTTCCCACGTGCCCCTCTTCGTGCTCAGCCTTGCTAGACGCTGACGAAAAGGCCTGTAGTGTTGTCGGTTGAGGTTAAGACAGTGGAGCACTGAACAGTGGTCCTGCACAATTATCGGTTGCGTGTAAGACTGCTGATTCGCACTACTGTGGACTCCGCAGAAGTACTTGGTAGTGTACTGCATCTTGATTTGAGGGCATTTAGCGGCATGGCATTCCGAACAGCTCGTACGCTACACTTGTGGAACGGGATGAATGAGCATGGCAGCGGGAGCTAGTCTAGCGCTGTCCATATTTCTTGCAAGCCGGCCTAGAAGGATGCTGGGGTCAGAGGTTTGTGCGGGTTCAGTCGTTGGTGGTTGCGCGCAGTCTAGCAATGTAATTCCATCCTGTAGCGTCAAGCGCACCATCCAGGAGCGGCGTCGCAGCTTTAGCCTATATAGGATACATAGGGGCCACTGCTGGCTTTCAGCTGGCCTAGGCGTTCACTAGTGCGTAGCAGTGGGCCACGCATCACACTTGCATCAGGCGTTGCAGAGCTTCTTACGCCTGGTGTGTATGGAAGGGAATGCTGGTGTGCAACCGTCGGGATGCGGGAAGGGGAAAGGGGCGAAGTGTAGGTGAAAGGGAAGCTGAGGAGGTTCCGACCTAAACTCGTGTACTGGGGGTTCAGTTGGTGAGACGCTTTGGATGAATCGCCTAAGCGGTGCTTTCAACGCATTTGTGTGGCCCACAAACTTTGCGTGCGGCCGGCGGAATGGACGCAGCTGATGAAACCGCGTGGCCCGGAAAGAAGGAATTTCAAAGAGCTTCCCTTGTTACTCAAGGCAGCATCCAACGAGAAAGAGCTATAGGTGAAGCGTTTTTGGATTTCTGTGTATGCATTGCTACTCCATGTTGACTTCCGTTCATTGTCTGTGAATGTGAAGGCACAAATTAAGTGTTAATGTGGAAGGCGTATATGATGCTTCGCCACTTCCCCAGAGGCTGCGAGCGATTGTGGCATCAACCAAAATGCAGGCAGTGCGTCCGCACAGCTGCTGAAAGAGCTTGCGGCCTAACGTACGCCTCGCGCAGCTGTCACAGTGCCTGTGTGGGGCGTTTCCTTCCTTTGATCCTGCTTGCTGTCAGCCTCGATATTAAGGGCTTCCTAACTACAACACCGCTTCATAATGCTGGTGTTTTGGGAGGCTGCTCCGCGTTAATAATTTGAAAAGGCTACAATTCGCCTTCGCAGTTTGTCAACTAAATACACACAGTTTGTAGCTGCAGAATTGGACATCATGTCTTGGTTGTGAATTTGGTTTGCAGACCGCAGGTCCGGCTGTCAGCAGGCTTGTTCAAGCATCGTTGCCTACGTTGCGCCAACTGCTGAAAGGCAATCTCACGAAACATTAGGTAGTTTCCTGCAGGCGGTGCCTCCACCTTGATTTGTGGCGCACGACTGCCGGTCTGGATACCTCAGGAAGTGCGCATTCACTTGTGCCCGAATATGATTTGTGGCAGTTGACGACAAGCAGGAAGGCTGTCCGGAGCATTGGCAGATTTGTGCTGCTTTGACTAGCTGGGGGTGTTGTGGTGCTGGCATGTTCGTTGAGAAACCACTTTACAGTTTTCTAGTGCAGACGATACTTTCACGTCTCTTTCAAACTAAAGGAGTAGTTTGCAGTGCTCATGTGGCTGAAGAAGGAGAGGAGGGAACGCAAGTCCCTTTCTGCGCCTGCCGTTTGCGAAGCATCAGACACTCGAGTGTAAGTTTGGCCGAGAACCCCCCAAGAGGAGAGTGCATCCGAACCTAAACTGGCGTCCTTTACGGCAGACGATGCGCCACTGGGTGCACGCCGCAAAGCGGCGGATCCATTTGCATATCATGCAAAGTTGCGGCCGCTAACATGCCTCAGATGATTAAGCGATTGGTGCCTCCAGCGTGTGGATTTAATCTGCGGCCCTAAGCCAATACTCGCCACCAATAGACCACATGGCTCTTCTCCACCATGGGCAGGCTTGGCAGCAAAGGAAAAGGCGTAGCTTTCGCGGATGAGCCATTGAGGCGCTCCTAATCCATACGAAGACGTTTCGTGAGTGCTGATAATAAGGATGCGAAGGTACATAGTGATCTTGAGCGTTGAATGACAAGTTGTTGGTATGCGGGCTCCACGGTTCTCCTTGGGCGGCGTGCATATATTTGGAGCGCAAAACATCTGGGATGTGCGACTGGCGAAGTGGGGCAGCTAGGGGGCGGTGGTAGAGGAGCTTCTGATGCTAGATGTTATTTTGACATTGTCTGTTGTGGCTTGCTCGAGAGTTGTCCTGGGAGAGCATTTCGCACGCAGCAGGTGCTAGGTTTGGCTTAGTGGCGTGTTGCATTAAGGGTGGAGATGTGAGGTGTAGGATGCGAGGCGGCGTTCGTGTGGCCGTGACGCCTAAGACTAACTGCGGAGGAACGGCCTCAAGTGCCAAGTGGATGGGGCAGGGCGTTAGGCCAGTGTGGCGAGTGTAATACTTAGTAGGCACTGTGGATGGAATAGGCTGTGTTTATTTGCTTGGCAGTAGGGCGTGCTAGACTTCTGTAGTGTTTATGCTTGACTGTGGCGTGCATCGTGTTGCTCGTGATGTGTGGCACATGTGCTGCAGTACAGGCGTTGACAGCACTGGGTGGGAGGCATGCTGCGTTTCATTGAACGTTTCTGGCATTTGGGGGCGCCAATGTTTGGGTGATGGCTGTCTCCAGAAGATCGTGCGTTGAATCTGCGACATTGTGCCTGTGTGCTGGAGCGACATGACGCAGGAGTCTAGCGTGGAGGCAGGCTCGGTTGCAGTAGACAGCTCATTCTTATGACGGAGGAGTTGTTGAGTCGATCGTTGTGTATAGGAGGAAGTGCGTTGAATGCTGGTAATAAGGATGGCGGACAGGTCTAATCGCTGTGCACGCTTTGCATGTTTAGTGGCAGGCCGTTGGGCGTGTGGGCGTGGTTGGATGGCATTTAGCGGCGTGGGTATGTGTGTGCGGCGAGACATCTGTTTGCGCGATTGGCGAAGTGGGGGAGGTAGGGTGTGGCGATGGAGGAGCTTCGGATGCTGGATGTTATATTGACAATGTGTGTTCTGACTTGCTTAATGGCTGTGGAGGGGAAGCGTTTCGGTCGCAGCGGGTGCTAGGTTGGGGTAGGTGGTGTGTTGTGTGAAGGGTGGAGAGGTGATGTGAAGGATGAGATGCGGTGTTTGAGTGTGTGTGGAGCCTGAGGTCAACTGCCGAGGAACTGCGTCAAGAAGCAAGTGGATGGGGCAGGGTGTTAGGACAGTGTGAATGTGCTGCAGTGTATGGTTTGACAGGTCTGGGTGGGAGGCATGTTGCGTTTCAATGAACGTTTCTGGCATTTGGTGGCGCCAAATATTTGGGTGATGGCTGTCTCCGGAAAGATGATTGCTGAATCTGCGGCATTGTGCCTGTGTGCTGGAGCAACATGACGCAGGAGTCTAGCGTGGAGGCAGGCTCGGTTGCAGTAGTCAACTCTTTGTTATGACGGAGGAGTTGTTGAGTCGGTGGTTGTGTATAGGAGGAAGTGCGTTGAATGCTTGCAGTAAGGATGGTGGACAGGCGTAATCGCTGTGCACGCGTTGCATGTTTAGTGGCAGGTAGTTGGGTATGTTTGCGTGGCTGGATGGCATTTAGCGGCCTGGGTATGTGTGTGCGGCGAGACATCTGTTTGTGCGATTGGCAAAGTGGGGGAGGTAGGGTGTGATGATGGAGGAGCTTCGGATGCTGGATGTTATATTGACAATGTGTGTTCTGGATTGCTTAATGGCTGTGGAGGGGTAGCATTTCACACGCAGCAGATGCTAGGTTGGGGTAGGTGGTGTGTTGTGTGAAGGGTGGAGAGGTGATGTGCAGGCGGAGATGCGGTGTTCGAGTGTGTGTGGAGCCTGAGGTCAACTGCAGAGGAACTGCGTCAAGAAGCAAGTGGATGGGGCAGGTTGTTAGGACAGTGTGAATGTGCTGCAGTGTATGGTTTGACAGGTCTGGGTGGGAGGCATGTTGCGTTTCATTGAACGTTTCTGGCATTTGGTGGCGCCAAATATTCGGGTGATCGCTGTCTCCGGAAAGATGATTGCTGAATCTGCGGCATTGTGCCTGTGTGCTGGAGCAACATGGCGCAGGAGTCTAGCGTGGAGGCAGGGTCGGTTGCAGTGGACAGCTCGTTGTTATGACGGAGGAGTTGTTGAGTCGGTGGTTGTGTATAGGAGGAAGTGCGTTGAATGCTGGCAGTAAGGATGGTGGATAGGCGTAATCGCTGTGCACGCGTTGCATGTTTAGTGGCAGGTAGTTGGGTATGTTTGCGTGGCTGGATGGCATTTAGCGGCGTGGGTATGTGTGTGCGGCGAGACATCTGTTTGCGCGATTGGCGATGTGGGGGAGATAGGGTGTGACGATGGAGGAGCTTCGAATGCTGGATGTTATATTGACAAGGTGTGTTCTGACTTGCTTTATGGTTGTGGAGGGGAAGGATTTCGCACGCAGCAGATCCTAGGCTGGGGTAGGTGGTGTGTTGTGTGAAGGGTGGAGAGGTGATGTGCAGGATGAGATGCGGTGTTCGAGTGTGTGTGGAGCCTGAGGTCAACCGCAGACGAACGGCTTCAAGAGCCACGTGAATGGGGCAGGGTGTTAGGACAGTGTGAATGTGCTGCAGTGTATGGTTTGACAGGTCTGGGTGGGAGGCATGTTGCGTTTCATTGAACGTTTCTGGCATTTGGGGGCGCCAAATATTCGGGTGATGGCTGTCTCCAGAAGGCCGTGCGTTGAATCTGCGGCATTGTGCCTGTGTGCTGGAGCAACATGACGCAGGAGTCTAGCGTGGAGGCAGGCTCGGTTGCAGTGGACAGCTCGTTGTTATGACGGAGGAGTTGTTGAGTCGATCGCTGTGTATAGGAGGAAGGGTGTTGAATGCTGGTAATAAGGATGGAGGACAGGCGTAATCGCTGTGCACGCTTTGCATGTTTAGTGGCAGGTAGTTGGGTATGTTTGCGTGGCTGGATGGCATTTAGCGGCGTGGGTATGTGTGTGCGGCAAGACATCTGTTTGCGCGATTGGCGATGTGGGGGAGGTAGGGTGTGGCGATGGAGGAGCTTCGGATGCTGGATGTTATATTGACAATGCGTGTTCTGACTTGCTTTATGGTTGTGGAGGGGAAGCATTTCGGTCGCAGCGGGTGCTAGGTTGGGGTAGGTGGTGTGTTGTGTGAAGGGTGGAGAGGTGATGTGCCGGATGAGATGCGGTGTTCGAGTGTGTGTGGAGCCTGAGGTCAACCGCAGACGAACGGCTTCAAGAGCCACGTGAATGGGGCAGGGTGTTAGGACAGTGTGAATGTGCTGCAGTGTATGGTTTGACAGGTCTGGGTGGGAGGCATGTTGCGTTTCATTGAACGTTTCTGGCATTTGGGGGCGCCAAATATTTGGGTGATGGCTGTCTCCAGAAGGCTGTGCGTTGAATCTGCGGCATTGTGCCTGTGTGCTGAAGCAACATGACGCAGGAGTCTAGCGTGGAGGCAGGGTCGGTTGCAGTGGCCAGCTCATTCTTATGACGGAGGAGTTGTTGAGTCGGTGGTTGTGTATAGGAGGAAGTGCGTTGAATGCTGGTAACAAGGATGTCGGACAGGCGTAATCGCCGTGCACGCTTTGCATGTTTAGTGGCAGGCAGTTGGGTATGTCGGCGTGGCTGGATGGCATTTAGCGGCGTGGGTATGTGTGTGCGGCGAGACATCTGTTTGCGCGATTGGCGAAGTGGGGGAGATAGGGTGTGATGATGGAGGAGCTTCGAATGCTGGATGTTATATTGACAATGTGTGTTCTGACTTGCTTTATGGTTGTGAAGGGGAAGCACTTCGCACGCAGCAGATCCTAGGTTGGGGAGGGTGGAGGGGTGATGTGCAGGGTGAGATGCGGTGTTTGAGTGTGTGTGGAGCCTGAGGCCAACTGCAGAGGAACTGTATCAAGAAACAAGTGGATGGGGCAGGGTGTTAGTACAGTGTGAATGTGCTGTAGTGTAAGGATTGACATGTATGGGTGGGAGGCATGTTGCGTTTCATGCAAAGTTCCTGGCATTTGAGGGCGCGAATGTTTGGGTGATGGCTGTCTCCAGAAAGCAGGTTGCTGAATTTGCGGCATTGTGCCTGTGTGCTGGAGCAACATGACGCAGGAGTCTCGCGTGGAGGCAGGCTCGGTTGCAGTAGTCAAATCGTTGTTATGACGGAGGAGTTGTTGAGTCGGTGGTTGTGTATAGGAGGAAGTGCGTTAAATGCTCGTAATAAAGATTGTGGACAGGCGTAATCGCTTTGCACGCGTTGCATGTTTAGTGGCAGGCAGTTGGGTATGTTTGCGTGGTTGAATGGCATTTAGCGGCGTGGGTATGTGTGTGCGGCAAGACGTCTGTTTGCGCGATTGGCGAAGTGGGGGAGGTAGGGTGTGATGATGGAGGAGCTTCGAATGCTGGATGTTATATTGACAATGTGTGTTCTGGCTTGCTTAATGGCTGTGGAGGGGTAGCATTTCGCACGCAGCAGATGCTAGGTTGGGGTAGGTGGTGTGTTGTGTGAAGGGTGGAGAGGTGATGTGCAGGGTGCGATGCGGTGTTCGAGTGTGTGTGGAGCCTGAGGTCAACTGCAGAGGAACTGCGTCAAGAAGCAAGTGGATGGAGCAGGGTGTTAGGACAGTGTGAATGTGCTGCAGTGTATGGTTTGACAGGTCTGGGTGGGAGGCATGTTGCGTTTCATGCAAAGTTTCTGGCATTTGGGGGCGCCAAATATTCGGGTGATGGCTGTCTCCAGAAGGCCGTGCGTTGAATCTGCGACATTGTGCCTGTGTGCTGGAGCAACATGACGCAGGAGTCTCGCGTGGAGGCAGGCTCGGTTGCAGTAGTCAACTCTTTGTTATGACGGAGGAGTTGTTGAGTCGGTGGTTGTGTATAGGAGGAAGTGCGTTGAATGCTGGCAGTAAGGATGGTGGATAGGCGTAATCGCTGTGCACGCTTTGCATGTTTAGTGGCAGGCAATTGGGTATGTGGGCGTGGTTGAATGGCATTTAGCGGCGTGGGTATGTGTGTGCGGCAAGACATCTGTTTGCGCGATTGGCGATGTGGGGGAGGTAGGGTGTGATGATGGAGGAGCTTCGGATGCTGGATGTTATATTGACAATGTGTGTTCTGACTTGCTTAATGGCTGTGGAGGGGAAGCGTTTCGGTCGCAGCGGGTGCTAGGTTGGGGTAGGTGGTGTGTTGTGTGAAGGGTGGAGAGGTGATGTGCAGGGTGAGATGCGGTGTTCGAGTGTGTGTGGAGCCTGAGGTCAACTGCAGAGGAACTGCGTCAAGAAGCAAGTGGATGGGGCAGGGTGTTAGGACAGTGTGAATGTGCTGCAGTGTATGGTTTGACAGGTCTGGGTGGGAGGCATGTTGCGTTTCATTGAACGTTTCTGGCATTTGGGGGCGCCAAATATTCGGGTGATCCCTGTCTCCGGAAGGATGATTGCTGAATCTGCGGCATTGTGCCTGTGTGCTGGAGCAACATGGCGCAGGAGTCTAGCGTGGAGGCAGGGTCGGTTGCAGTGGACAGCTCGTTGTTATGACGGAGGAGTTGTTGAGTCGGTGGTTGTGTATAGGAGGAAGTGCGTTGAATGCTTGCAGTAAGGATGGTGGATAGGCGTAATCGCTGTGCACGCGTTGCATGTTTAGTGGCAGGTAGTTGGGTATGTTTGCGTGGCTGGATGGCATTTAGCGGCGTGGGTATGTGTGTGCGGCGAGACATCTGCTTGCGAGATTGACGATGTGGGGGAGGTAGGGTGTGACGATGGAGGAGCTTCGGATGCTGGATGTTATATTGACAATGTGTGTTCTGACTTGCTTTATGGCTGTGGAGGGGAAGCGTTTCGGTCGCAGCGGGTGCTAGGTTGGGGTAGGCGGTGTGTTGTGTGGAGGGTGGAGAGGTGATGTGCAGGGTGCGATGCGGTGTTCGAGTGTGTGTGGAGCCTGAGGTCAACCGCAGACGAACGGCTCCAAGAAGCAAGTGGATGGGGCAGGGTGTTAGGACAGTGTGAATGTGCTGCAGTGTATGGTTTGACAGGTCTGGGTGGGAGGCATGTTGCGTTTCATGCAAAGTTTCTGGCATTTGGGGGCGCCAATGTTTGGGTGATGGCTGTCTCCAGAAAGCAGATTGCTGAATTTGCGGCATTGTGCCTGTGTGCTGGAGCAACATGACGCAGGAGTCTCGCGTGGAGGCAGGCTCGGTTGCAGTAGTCAAATCGTTGTTATGACGGAGGAGTTGTTGAGTCGGTGGTTGTGTATAGGAGGAAGTGCGTTGAATGCTGGTAATAAGGATGTCGGACAGGCGTAATCGTCGTGCACGCGTTGCATGTTTAGTGGCAGGCCTTTAGGTATGTGGGCGTGGTTGAATGGCATTTAGCGGCCTGGGTATGTGTGTGCGGCAAGACATCTGTTTGCGCGATTGGCGATGTGGGGGAGATAGGGTGTGATGATGGAGGAGCTTCTGATGCTGGATGTTATATTGACAATGTGTGTTCTGGCTTGCTTAATGGCTGTGGAGGGGTAGCATTTCGCACGCAGCAGATGCTAGGTTGGGGTAGGTGGTGTGTTGTGTGAAGGGTGGAGAGGTGATATGCAGGGTGAGATGCGGTGTTCGAGTGTGTGTGGAACCTGAGGTCAACTGCAGAGGAACTGCGTCAAGAAGCAAGTGGATGAGGCAGGGTGTTAGGACAGTGTGAATGTGCTGCAGTGTATGGTTTGACAGGTCTGGGTGGGAGGCATGTTGCGTTTCATTGAACCTTTCTGGCATTTGGGGGCGGCAATGTTTGGGTGATCGCTGTCTCCAGAAAGCTGATTGCTGAATCTGCGGCATTGTGCCTGTGTGCTAGAGCAACATGGCGCAGGAGTCTCGCGTGGAGGCAGGCTCGGTTGCAGTAGTCAAATCGTTGTTATGACGGAGGAGTTGTTGAGTCGGTGGTTGTGTATAGGAGGAAGTGCGTTGAATGCTGGCAGTAAGGATGGTGGATAGGCGTAATCGCTGTGCACGCTTTGCATGTTTAGTGGCAGGCCTTTAGGTGTGTGGGCGTGGTTGAATGGCATTTAGCGGCGTGGGTATGTGTGTGCGGCAAGACATCTGTTTGTGCGATTGGCGATGTGGGGGAGGTAGGGTGTGACGATGGAGGAGCTTCTGATGCTGGATGTTATATTGACAATGTGTGTTCTGACTTGCTTTATGGCTGTGGAGGGGAAGCGTTTCGGTCGCAGCGGGTGCTAGGTTGGGGTAGGTGGTGTGTTGTGTGGAGGGTGGAGAGGTGATGTGCAGGGTGAGATGCGGTGTTCGAGTGTGTGTGGAGCCTGAGGTCAACCGCAGACGAACGGCTCCAAGAAGCAAGTGGATGGGGCAGGGTGCTAGGACAGTGTGAATGTGCTGCAGTGTATGGTTTGACAGGTCTGGGTGGGAGGCATGTTGCGTTTCATGCAAAGTTTCTGGCATTTGGGGGCGCCAATGTTTGGGTGATGGCTGTCTCCAGAAAGCAGATTGCTGAATTTGCGGCATTGTGCCTGTGTGCTGGAGCAACATGACGCAGGAGTCTCGCGTGGAGGCAGGCTCGGTTGCAGTGGACAGCTCGTTTTTAGGACGGAGGAGTTGTTGAGTCGGTAGTTGTGTATAGGAGGAAGTGCGTTAAATGCTCGTAATAAAGATTGTGGACAGGCGTAATTGCTTTGCACGCGTTGCATGTTTAGTGGCAGGCCTTTAGGTATGTGGGCGTGGTTGAATGGCATTTAGCGGCCTGGGTATGTGTGTGCGGCAAGACATCTGTTTGCGCGATTGGCGAAGTGGGGGAGGTAGGGTGTGATGATGGAGGAGCTTCGGATGCTGGATGTTATATTGACAATGTGTGTTCTGACTTGCTTTATGGCTGCGGAGGGGTAGCATTTCGCACGCAGCAGATGCTAGGTTGGGGTAGGTGGTGTGTTGTGTGAAGGGTGGAGAGGTGATATGCAGGGTGAGATGCGGTGTTCGAGTGTGTGTGGAACCTGAGGTCAACTGCAGAGGAACTGCGTCAAAAAGCAAGTGGATGAGGCAGGGTGTTAGGACAGTGTGAATGTGCTGCAGTGTATGGTTTGACAGGTCTGGGTGGGAGGCATGTTGCGTTTCATTGAACCTTTCTGGCATTTGGGGGCGGCAATGTTTGGGTGATCGCTGTCTCCAGAAAGCTGATTGCTGAATCTGCGGCATTGTGCCTGTGTGCTAGAGCAACATGGCGCAGGAGTCTCGCGTGGAGGCAGGCTCGGTTGCAGTAGTCAAATCGTTGTTATGACGGAGGAGTTGTTGAGTCGGTGGTTGTGTATAGGAGGAAGTGCGTTGAATGCTGGCAGTAAGGATGGTGGATAGGCGTAATCGCTGTGCACGCGTTGCATGTTTAGTGGCAGGTAGTTGGGTATGTTTGCGTGGCTGGATGGCATTTAGCGGCGTTGGTATGTGTGTGCGGCAAGACATCTGTTTGCGCGATTGGCGGAGTGGGGGAGGTAGGGTGTGACGATGGAGGAGCTTCGAATGCTGGATGTTATATTGACAATGTGTGTTCTGACTTGCTTTATGGCTGTGGAGGGGAAGCGTTTCGGTCGCAGCGGGTGCTAGGTTGGGGTAGGTGGTGTGTTGTGTGAAGGGTGGAGAGGTGATGTGCAGGATGAGATGCGGTGTTCGAGTGTGTGTGGAACCTGAGGTCAACTGCCGAGGAACTGCGTCAAGAAGCAAGTGGATGAGGCAGGGTGTTAGGACAGTGTGAATGTGCTGCAGTGTATGGTTTGACAGGTCTGGGTGGGAGGCATGTTGCGTTTCATTGAACGTTTCTGGCATTCGGGGGCGCCAAATATTTGGGTGATGGCTGTCTCCAGAAGGCCGTGCGTTGAATCTGCGGCATTGTGCCTGTGTGCTGGAGCAACATGACGCAGGAGTCTAGCGTGGGGGCAGGCTCGGTTGCAGTGGACAGCTCGTTGTTATGACGGAGGAGTTGTTGAGTCGGTGGTTGTGTATAGGAGGAAGTGCGTTGAATGCTGGTAATAAGGATGTCGGACAGGCTTAATCGCTGTGCACGCGTTGCATGTTTAGTGGCAGGCAATTGGGTATGTGGGCGTGGCTGGATGGCATTTAGCGGCGTGGGTATGTGTGTGCGGCGAGACATCTGTTTGCGCGATTGGCGATGTGGGGGAGATAGGGTGTGATGATGGAGGAGCTTCGGATGCTGGATGTTATATTGACAATGTGTGTTCTGACTTGCTTTATGGCTGTGGAGGGGAAGGATTTCGCACGCAGCAGATCCTAGGCTGGGGTAGGTGGTGTGTTGTGTGAAGGTTGGAGAGGTGATGTGCAGGGTGAGATGCGGTGTTCGAGTGTGTGTGGAGCCTGAGGTCAACTGCAGAAGAACGGCTTCAAGAGCCACGTGAATGGGGCAGGGTGTTAGGACAGTGTGAATGTGCTGCAGTGTATGGTTTGACAGGTCTGGGTGGGAGGCATGTTGCGTTTCATGCAAAGTTTCTGGCATTTGGGGGCGCCAATGTTTGGGTGATGGCTGTCTCCAGAAGGCCGTGCGTTGAATCTGCGACATTGTACCTGTGTGCTGGAGCAACATGGCGCAGGAGTCTAGCGTGGAGGCAGGGTCGGTTGCAGTGGACAGCTCGTTTTTAGGACGGAGGAGTTGTTGAGTCGATCGCTGTGTATAGGAGGAAGGGTGTTGAATGCTGGTAATAAGGATGGCGGACAGGCTTAATCGCTGTGCACGCGTTGCATGTTTAGTGGCAGGTAGTTGGGTATGTTTGCGTGGCTGGATGGCATTTAGCGGCGTGGGTATGTGTGTGCGGCAAGACATCTGTTTGCGCGATTGGCGATGTGGGGGAGGTAGGGTGTGGCGATGGAGGAGCTTCGGATGCTGGATGTTATATTGACAATGTGTGTTCTGACTTGCTTAATGGCTGTGGAGGGGAAGCATTTCGCACGCAGCAGATGCTAGGTTGGAGTAGGTGGTGTGTTGTGTGAAGGGTGGAGAGGTGATGTGCAGGGTGAGATGCGGTGTTCGAGTGTGTGTCGAGCCTGAGGCCAACTGCAGAGGAACTGCGTCAAGAAGCAAGTGGATGGGGCAGGGTGTTAGGACAGTGTGAATGTGCTGCAGTGTATGGTTTGACAGGTCTGGGTGGGAGGCATGTTGCGTTTCATTGAACGTTTCTGGCATTCGGGGGCGCCAATGTTTGGGTGATGGCTGTCTCCAGAAGGCCGTGCGTTGAATCTGCGACATTGTGCCTGTGTGCTGGAGCAACATGATGCAGGAGTCTAGCGTGGAGGCAGGCTCGGTTGCAGTAGTCAAATCGTTGTTATGACGGAGGAGTTGTTGAGTCGGTGGTTGTGTATAGGAGGAAGTGCGTTAAATGCTCATAATAAAAGTTGTGGACAGGCGTAATCGCTTTGCACGCGTTGCATGTTTAGTGGCAGGTAGTTGGGTATGTTTGCGTGGCTGGATGGCATTTTGCGGCCTGGGTATGTGTGTGCGGCAAGACATCTGTTTGCGCGATTGGCGATGTGGGGGAGGTAGGGTGTGGCGATGGAGGAGCTTCGGATGCTGGATGTTATATTGACAATGTGTGTTCTGACTTGCTTTATGGTTGTGGAGGGGAAGGTTTTCGCACGCAGCAGATGCTAGGTTGGAGTAGGTGGTGTGTTGTGTGAAGGGTGGAGAGGTGATGTGCAGGGTGAGATGCGGTGTTCGAGTGTGTGTGGAGCCTGAGGCCAACTGCAGAGGAACTGCGTCAAGAAGCAAGTGGATGGGGCAGGGTGTTAGGACAGTGTGAATGTGCTGCAGTGTATGGTTTGACAGGTCTGGGTGGGAGGCATGTTGCGTTTCATTGAACGTTTCTGGCATTTGGGGGCGCCAATGTTTGGGTGATGGCTGTCTCCAGAAGGCCGTGCGTTGAATCTGCGACATTGTGCCTGTGTGCTGGAGCAACATGATGCAGGAGTCTAGCGTGGAGGCAGGCTCGGTTGCAGTGGACAGCTCGTTTTTAGCACGGAGGAGTTGTTGAGTCGATCGCTGTGTATAGGAGGAAGGGTGTTGAATGCTGGTAATAAGGATGTCGGACAGGCTTAATCGCTGTGCACGCGTTGCATGTTTAGTGGCAGGTAGTTGGGTATGTTTGCGTGGCTGGATGGCATTTAGCGGCGTGGGTATGTGTGTGCGGCAAGACATCTGTTTGCGCGATTGGCGATGTGGGGGAGGTAGGGTGTGGCGATGGAGGAGCTTCGGATGCTGGATGTTATATTGACAATGTGTGTTCTGACTTGCTTTATGGTTGTGGAGGGGAAGCGTTTCGGTCGCAGCGGGTGCTAGGTTGGGGTAGGTGGTGTGTTGTGTGAAGGGTGGAGAGGTGATGTGAAGGATGAGATGCGGTGTTCGAGTGTGTGTGGAGCCTGAGGTCAACTGCAGAGGAACTGCGTCAAGAAGCAAGTGGATGGGGCAGGGTGTTAGGACAGTGTGAATGTGCTGCAGTGTATGGTTTGACAGGTCTGGGTGGGAGGCATGTTGCGTTTCATTGAACGTTTCTGGCATTTGGGGGCGCCAATGTTTGGGTGATGGCTGTCTCCAGAAGGCCGTGCGTTGAATCTGCGACATTGTGCCTGTGTGCTGGAGCAACATGATGCAGGAGTCTAGCGTGGAGGCAGGCTCGGTTGCAGTAGTCAAATCGTTGTTATGACGGAGGAGTTGTTGAGTCGGTGGTTGTGTATAGGAGGAAGTGCGTTGAATGCTGGTAATAAGGATGTCGGACAGGCGTAATCGCTTTGCACGCGTTGCATGTTTAGTGGCAGGTAGTTGGGTATGTCGGCGTGGCTGGATGGCATTTAGCGGCGTGGGTATGTGTGTGCGGCAAGACATCTGTTTGCGCGATTGGCGATGTGGGGGAGGTAGGGTGTGGCGATGGAGGAGCTTCGGATGCTGGATGTTATATTGACAATGTGTGTTCTGACTTGCTTTATGGTTGTGGAGGGGAAGGTTTTCGCACGCAGCAGATGCTAGGTTGGAGTAGGTGGTGTGTTGTGTGAAGGGTGGAGAGGTGATGTGCAGGGTGAGATGCGGTGTTCGAGTGTGTGTGGAACCTGAGGTCAACTGCAGAGGAACTGCGTCAAGAAGCAAGTGGATGGAGCAGGGTGCTAGGACAGTGTGAATGTGCTGCAGTGTATGGTTTGACAGGTCTGGGTGGGAGGCATGTTGCGTTTCATGCAAAGTTTCTGGCATTTGGGGGCGCCAAATATTTGGGTGATGGCTGTCTCCAGAAGGCCGTGCGTTGAATCTGCGACATTGTGCCTGTGTGCTGGAGCAACATGGCGCAGGAGTCTAGCGTGGAGGCAGGGTCGGTTGCAGTGGACAGCTCGTTGTTATGACGGAGGAGTTGTTGAGTCGATCGCTGTGTATAGGAGGAAGGGTGTTGAATGCTGGTAATAAGGATGGCGGACAGGCTTAATCGCTGTGCACGCGTTGCATGTTTAGTGGCAGGTAGTTGGGTATGTTTGCGTGGCTGGATGGCATTTAGCGGCGTGGGTATGTGTGTGCGGCAAGACATCTGTTTGCGCGATTGGCGATGTGGGGGAGATAGGGTGTGATGATGGAGGAGCTTCGGATGCTGGATGTTATATTGACAATGTGTGTTCTGACTTGCTTTATGGCTGTGGAGGGGAAGGATTTCGCACGCAGCAGATCCTAGGCTGGGGTAGGTGGTGTGTTGTGTGAAGGTTGGAGAGGTGATGTGCAGGGTGAGATGCGGTGTTCGAGTGTGTGTGGAGCCTGAGGTCAACTGCAGAGGAACTGCGTCAAGCAGCACGTGGACGGGGCAGGGTGTTAGGACAGTGTGAATGTGCTGCAGTGTATGGTTTGACAGGTCTGGGTGGGAGGCATGTTGCGTTTCATTGAACGTTTCTGGCATTTGGGGGCGCCAATGTTTGGGTGATGGCTGTCTCCAGAAGGCCGTGCGTTGAATCTGCGACATTGTGCCTGTGTGCTGGAGCAACATGATGCAGGAGTCTAGCGTGGAGGCAGGCTCGGTTGCAGTGGACAGCTCGTTTTTAGCACGGAGGAGTTGTTGAGTCGGTGGTTGTGTATAGGAGGAAGTGCGTTGAATGCTGGTAATAAGGATGCCGGACAGGCGTAATCGTCGTGCACGCTTTGCATGTTTAGTGGCAGGTAGTTGGGTATGTTTGCGTGGCTGGATGGCATTTAGCGGCGTGGGTATGTGTGTGCGGCAAGACATCTGTTTGCGCGATTGGCGATGTGGGGGAGATAGGGTGTGGCGATGGAGGAGCTTCGGATGCTGGATGTTATATTGACAATGTGTGTTCTGACTTGCTTTATGGTTGTGGAGGGGAAGCATTTCGCACGCAGCAGATGCTAGGTTGGAGTAGGTGGTGTGTTGTGTGAAGGGTGGAGAGGTGATGTGCAGGGTGAGATGCGGTGTTCGAGTGTGTGTGGAGCCTGAGGTCAACTGCAGAGGAACTGCGTCAAGCAGCACGTGGACGGGGCAGGGTGCTAGGACAGTGTGAATGTGCTGCAGTGTATGGTTTGACAGGTCTGGGTGGGAGGCATGTTGCGTTTCATTGAACGTTTCTGGCATTTGGGGGCGCCAATATTTGGGTGATGGCTGTCTCCAGAAGGCCGTGCGTTGAATCTGCGACATTGTGCCTGTGTGCTGGAGCAACATGATGCAGGAGTCTAGCGTGGAGGCAGGGTCGGTTGCAGTGGACAGCTCGTTTTTAGGACGGAGGAGTTGTTGAGTCGATCGCTGTGTATAGGAGGAAGGGTGTTGAATGCTGGTAATAAGGATGGCGGACAGGCTTAATCGCTGTGCACGCGTTGCATGTTTAGTGGCAGGTATTTGGGTATGTTTGCGTGGCTGGATGGCATTTAGCGGCGTGGGTATGTGTGTGCGGCAAGACATCTGTTTGCGCGATTGGCGATGTGGGGGAGGTAGGGTGTGGCGATGGAGGAGCTTCGGATGCTGGATGTTATATTGACAATGTGTGTTCTGACTTGCTTTATGGTTGTGGAGGGGAAGCATTTCGCACGCAGCAGATGCTAGGTTGGAGTAGGTGGTGTGTTGTGTGAAGGGTGGAGAGGTGATGTGCAGGGTGAGATGCGGTGTTCGAGTGTGTGTGGAGCCTGAGGTCAACTGCAGAGGAACTGCGTCAAGCAGCACGTGGATGGGGCAGGGTGCTAGGACAGTGTGAATGTGCTGCAGTGTATGGTTTGACAGGTCTGGGTGGGAGGCATGTTGCGTTTCATTGAACGTTTCTGGCATTTGGGGGCGCCAATATTTGGGTGATGGCTGTCTCCAGAAGGCCGTGCGTTGAATCTGCGACATTGTGCCTGTGTGCTGGAGCAACATGATGCAGGAGTCTAGCGTGGAGGCAGGCTCGGTTGCAGTGGACAGCTCGTTTTTAGCACGGAGGAGTTGTTGAGTCGATCGCTGTGTATAGGAGGAAGGGTGTTGAATGCTGGTAATAAGGATGGCGGACAGGCTTAATCGCTGTGCACGCGTTGCATGTTTAGTGGCAGGTAGTTGGGTATGTTTGCGTGGCTGGATGGCATTTAGCGGCGTGGGTATGTGTGTGCGGCAAGACATCTGTTTGCGCGATTGGCGATGTGGGGGAGGTAGGGTGTGGCGATGGAGGAGCTTCGGATGCTGGATGTTATATTGACAATGTGTGTTCTGACTTGCTTTATGGTTGTGGAGGGGGAGCGTTTCGGTCGCAGCGGGTGCTAGGCTGGGGTAGGTGGTGTGTTGTGTGAAGGGTGGAGAGGTGATGTGAAGGATGAGATGCGGTGTTCGAGTGTGTGTGGAGCCTGAGGTCAACTGCAGAGGAACTGCGTCAAGAAGCAAGTGGATGGGGCAGGGTGTTAGGACAGTGTGAATGTGCTGCAGTGTATGGTTTGACAGGTCTGGGTGGGAGGCATGTTGCGTTTCATTGAACGTTTCTGGCATTTGGGGGCGCCAATGTTTGGGTGATGGCTGTCTCCAGAAGGCCGTGCGTTGAATCTGCGACATTGTGCCTGTGTGCTGGAGCAACATGATGCAGGAGTCTAGCGTGGAGGCAGGCTCGGTTGCAGTGGACAGCTCGTTTTTAGCACGGAGGAGTTGTTGAGTCGGTGGTTGTGTATAGGAGGAAGTGCGTTGAATGCTGGTAATAAGGATGTCGGACAGGCGTAATCGTCGTGCACGCTTTGCATGTTTAGTGGCAGGTAGTTGGGTATGTTTGCGTGGCTGGATGGCATTTAGCGGCGTGGGTATGTGTGTGCGGCAAGACATCTGTTTGCGCGATTGGCGATGTGGGGGAGGTAGGGTGTGGCGATGGAGGAGCTTCGGATGCTGGATGTTATATTGACAATGTGTGTTCTGACTTGCTTTATGGTTGTGGAGGGGGAGCGTTTCGGTCGCAGCGGGTGCTAGGCTGGGGTAGGTGGTGTGTTGTGTGAAGGGTGGAGAGGTGATGTGCAGGGTGAGATGCGGTGTTCGAGTGTGTGTGGAGCCTGAGGCCAACTGCAGAGGAACTGCGTCAAGAAGCAAGTGGATGGGGCAGGGTGTTAGGACAGTGTGAATGTGCTGCAGTGTATGGTTTGACAGGTCTGGGTGGGAGGCATGTTGCGTTTCATTGAACGTTTCTGGCATTTGGGGGCGCCAATGTTTGGGTGATGGCTGTCTCCAGAAGGCCGTGCGTTGAATCTGCGACATTGTGCCTGTGTGCTGGAGCAACATGATGCAGGAGTCTAGCGTGGAGGCAGGCTCGGTTGCAGTAGTCAAATCGTTGTTATGACGGAGGAGCTGTTGAGTCGGTGGTTGTGTATAGGAGGAAGTGCGTTAAATGCTCATAATAAAAATTGTGGACAGGCGTAATCGTCGTGCACGCTTTGCATGTTTAGTGGCAGGTAGTTGGGTATGTCGGCGTGGCTGGATGGCATTTAGCGGCGTGGGTATGTGTGTGCGGCAAGACATCTGTTTGCGCGATTGGCGATGTGGGGGAGGTAGGGTGTGGCGATGGAGGAGCTTCGGATGCTGGATGTTATATTGACAATGTGTGTTCTGACTTGCTTTATGGTTGTGGAGGGGAAGCATTTCGCACGCAGCAGATGCTAGGTTGGAGTAGGTGGTGTGTTGTGTGAAGGGTGGAGAGGTGATGTGCAGGGTGAGATGCGGTGTTCGAGTGTGTGTGGAGCCTGAGGTCAACTGCAGAGGAACTGCGTCAAGCAGCACGTGGATGGGGCAGGGTGCTAGGACAGTGTGAATGTGCTGCAGTGTATGGTTTGACAGGTCTGGGTGGGAGGCATGTTGCGTTTCATTGAACGTTTCTGGCATTTGGGGGCGCCAATATTTGGGTGATGGCTGTCTCCAGAAGGCCGTGCGTTGAATCTGCGACATTGTGCCTGTGTGCTGGAGCAACATGATGCAGGAGTCTAGCGTGGAGGCAGGCTCGGTTGCAGTGGACAGCTCGTTTTTAGGACGGAGGAGTTGTTGAGTCGGTGGTTGTGTATAGAAGGAAGTGCGTTGAATGCTGGTAATAAGGATGTCGGACAGGCGTAATCGTCGTGCACGCTTTGCATGTTTAGTGGCAGGTAGTTGGGTATGTTTGCGTGGCTGGATGGCATTTAGCGGCGTGGGTATGTGTGTGCGGCAAGACATCTGTTTGCGCGATTGGCGATGTGGGGGAGATAGGGTGTGACGATGGAGGAGCTTCGGATGCTGGATGTTATATTGACAATGTGTGTTCTGACTTGCTTTATGGTTGTGGAGGGGAAGCATTTCGCACGCAGCAGATGCTAGGTTGGAGTAGGTGGTGTGTTGTGTGAAGGGTGGAGAGGTGATGTGCAGGGTGAGATGCGGTGTTCGAGTGTGTCTGGAACCTGAGGTCAACTGCAGAGGAACTGCGTCAAGAAGCAAGTGGATGGAGCAGGGTGCTAGGACAGTGTGAATGTGCTGCAGTGTATGGTTTGACAGGTCTGGGTGGGAGGCATGTTGCGTTTCATGCAAAGTTTCTGGCATTTGGGGGCGCCAATGTTTGGGTGATGGCTGTCTCCAGAAGGCCGTGCGTTGAATCTGCGACATTGTGCCTGTGTGCTGGAGCAACATGATGCAGGAGTCTAGCGTGGAGGCAGGGTCGGTTGCAGTGGACAGCTCGTTTTTAGGACGGAGGAGTTGTTGAGTCGGTGGTTGTGTATAGGAGGAAGTGCGTTGAATGCTGGTAATAAGGATGTCGGACAGGCGTAATCGTCGTGCACGCTTTGCATGTTTAGTGGCAGGTAGTTGGGTATGTTTGCGTGGCTGGATGGCATTTAGCGGCGTGGGTATGTGTGTGCGGCAAGACATCTGTTTGCGCGATTGGCGATGTGGGGGAGATAGGGTGTGGCGATGGAGGAGCTTCGGATGCTGGATGTTATATTGACAATGTGTGTTCTGACTTGCTTTATGGTTGTGGAGGGGAAGCATTTCGCACGCAGCAGATGCTAGGTTGGAGTAGGTGGTGTGTTGTGTGAAGGGTGGAGAGGTGATGTGCAGGGTGAGATGCGGTGTTCGAGTGTGTGTGGAGCCTGAGGTCAACTGCAGAGGAACTGCGTCAAGCAGCACGTGGATGGGGCAGGGTGCTAGGACAGTGTGAATGTGCTGCAGTGTATGGTTTGACAGGTCTGGGTGGGAGGCATGTTGCGTTTCATTGAACGTTTCTGGCATTTGGGGGCGCCAATATTTGGGTGATGGCTGTCTCCAGAAGGCCGTGCGTTGAATCTGCGACATTGTGCCTGTGTGCTGGAGCAACATGATGCAGGAGTCTAGCGTGGAGGCAGGGTCGGTTGCAGTGGACAGCTCGTTTTTAGGACGGAGGAGTTGTTGAGTCGATCGCTGTGTATAGGAGGAAGGGTGTTGAATGCTGGTAATAAGGATGGCGGACAGGCTTAATCGCTGTGCACGCGTTGCATGTTTAGTGGCAGGTAGTTGGGTATGTTTGCGTGGCTGGATGGCATTTAGCGGCGTGGGTATGTGTGTGCGGCAAGACATCTGTTTGCGCGATTGGCGATGTGGGGGAGGTAGGGTGTGGCGATGGAGGAGCTTCGGATGCTGGATGTTATATTGACAATGTGTGTTCTGACTTGCTTTATGGTTGTGGAGGGGGAGCGTTTCGGTCGCAGCGGGTGCTAGGCTGGGGTAGGTGGTGTGTTGTGTGAAGGGTGGAGAGGTGATGTGAAGGATGAGATGCGGTGTTCGAGTGTGTGTGGAGCCTGAGGTCAACTGCAGAGGAACTGCGTCAAGCAGCACGTGGACGGGGCAGGGTGTTAGGACAGTGTGAATGTGCTGCAGTGTATGGTTTGACAGGTCTGGGTGGGAGGCATGTTGCGTTTCATTGAACGTTTCTGGCATTTGGGGGCGCCAATGTTTGGGTGATGGCTGTCTCCAGAAGGCCGTGCGTTGAATCTGCGACATTGTGCCTGTGTGCTGGAGCAACATGATGCAGGAGTCTAGCGTGGAGGCAGGCTGGGTTGCAGTGGACAGCTCGTTTTTAGCACGGAGGAGTTGTTGAGTCGGTGGTTGTGTATAGGAGGAAGTGCGTTGAATGCTGGTAATAAGGATGTCGGACAGGCGTAATCGTCGTGCACGCTTTGCATGTTTAGTGGCAGGTAGTTGGGTATGTTTGCGTGGCTGGATGGCATTTAGCGGCGTGGGTATGTGTGTGCGGCAAGACATCTGTTTGCGCGATTGGCGATGTGGGGGAGATAGGGTGTGGCGATGGAGGAGCTTCGGATGCTGGATGTTATATTGACAATGTGTGTTCTGACTTGCTTTATGGTTGTGGAGGGGAAGCATTTCGCACGCAGCAGATGCTAGGTTGGAGTAGGTGGTGTGTTGTGTGAAGGGTGGAGAGGTGATGTGCAGGGTGAGATGCGGTGTTCGAGTGTGTGTGGAGCCTGAGGTCAACTGCAGAGGAACTGCGTCAAGCAGCACGTGGATGGGGCAGGGTGCTAGGACAGTGTGAATGTGCTGCAGTGTATGGTTTGACAGGTCTGGGTGGGAGGCATGTTGCGTTTCATTGAACGTTTCTGGCATTTGGGGGCGCCAATATTTGGGTGATGGCTGTCTCCAGAAGGCCGTGCGTTGAATCTGCGACATTGTGCCTGTGTGCTGGAGCAACATGATGCAGGAGTCTAGCGTGGAGGCAGGGTCGGTTGCAGTGGACAGCTCGTTTTTAGGACGGAGGAGTTGTTGAGTCGATCGCTGTGTATAGGAGGAAGGGTGTTGAATGCTGGTAATAAGGATGGCGGACAGGCTTAATCGCTGTGCACGCGTTGCATGTTTAGTGGCAGGTAGTTGGGTATGTTTGCGTGGCTGGATGGCATTTAGCGGCGTGGGTATGTGTGTGCGGCAAGACATCTGTTTGCGCGATTGGCGATGTGGGGGAGGTAGGGTGTGGCGATGGAGGAGCTTCGGATGCTGGATGTTATATTGACAATGTGTGTTCTGACTTGCTTTATGGTTGTGGAGGGGGAGCGTTTCGGTCGCAGCGGGTGCTAGGCTGGGGTAGGTGGTGTGTTGTGTGAAGGGTGGAGAGGTGATGTGAAGGATGAGATGCGGTGTTCGAGTGTGTGTGGAACCTGAGGTCAACTGCAGAGGAACTGCGTCAAGAAGCAAGTGGATGGGGCAGGGTGTTAGGACAGTGTGAATGTGCTGCAGTGTATGGTTTGACAGGTCTGGGTGGGAGGCATGTTGCGTTTCATTGAACGTTTCTGGCATTTGGGGGCGCCAATGTTTGGGTGATGGCTGTCTCCAGAAGGCCGTGCGTTGAATCTGCGACATTGTGCCTGTGTGCTGGAGCAACATGATGCAGGAGTCTAGCGTGGAGGCAGGCTGGGTTGCAGTGGACAGCTCGTTTTTAGCACGGAGGAGTTGTTGAGTCGGTGGTTGTGTATAGGAGGAAGTGCGTTGAATGCTGGTAATAAGGATGTCGGACAGGCGTAATCGTCGTGCACGCTTTGCATGTTTAGTGGCAGGTAGTTGGGTATGTTTGCGTGGCTGGATGGCATTTAGCGGCGTGGGTATGTGTGTGCGGCAAGACATCTGTTTGCGCGATTGGCGATGTGGGGGAGATAGGGTGTGGCGATGGAGGAGCTTCGGATGCTGGATGTTATATTGACAATGTGTGTTCTGACTTGCTTTATGGTTGTGGAGGGGAAGCATTTCGCACGCAGCAGATGCTAGGTTGGAGTAGGTGGTGTGTTGTGTGAAGGGTGGAGAGGTGATGTGCAGGGTGAGATGCGGTGTTCGAGTGTGTGTGGAGCCTGAGGTCAACTGCAGAGGAACTGCGTCAAGCAGCACGTGGATGGGGCAGGGTGCTAGGACAGTGTGAATGTGCTGCAGTGTATGGTTTGACAGGTCTGGGTGGGAGGCATGTTGCGTTTCATTGAACGTTTCTGGCATTTGGGGGCGCCAATATTTGGGTGATGGCTGTCTCCAGAAGGCCGTGCGTTGAATCTGCGACATTGTGCCTGTGTGCTGGAGCAACATGATGCAGGAGTCTAGCGTGGAGGCAGGGTCGGTTGCAGTGGACAGCTCGTTTTTAGGACGGAGGAGTTGTTGAGTCGATCGCTGTGTATAGGAGGAAGGGTGTTGAATGCTGGTAATAAGGATGGCGGACAGGCTTAATCGCTGTGCACGCGTTGCATGTTTAGTGGCAGGTAGTTGGGTATGTTTGCGTGGCTGGATGGCATTTAGCGGCGTGGGTATGTGTGTGCGGCAAGACATCTGTTTGCGCGATTGGCGATGTGGGGGAGGTAGGGTGTGGCGATGGAGGAGCTTCGGATGCTGGATGTTATATTGACAATGTGTGTTCTGACTTGCTTTATGGTTGTGGAGGGGGAGCGTTTCGGTCGCAGCGGGTACTAGGCTGGGGTAGGTGGTGTGTTGTGTGAAGGGTGGAGAGGTGATGTGAAGGATGAGATGCGGTGTTCGAGTGTGTGTGGAACCTGAGGTCAACTGCAGAGGAACTGCGTCAAGAAGCAAGTGGATGGGGCAGGGTGTTAGGACAGTGTGAATGTGCTGCAGTGTATGGTTTGACAGGTCTGGGTGGGAGGCATGTTGCGTTTCATTGAACGTTTCTGGCATTTGGGGGCGCCAATGTTTGGGTGATGGCTGTCTCCAGAAGGCCGTGCGTTGAATCTGCGACATTGTGCCTGTGTGCTGGAGCAACATGATGCAGGAGTCTAGCGTGGAGGCAGGCTGGGTTGCAGTGGACAGCTCGTTTTTAGCACGGAGGAGTTGTTGAGTCGGTGGTTGTGTATAGGAGGAAGTGCGTTGAATGCTGGTAATAAGGATGTCGGACAGGCGTAATCGTCGTGCACGCTTTGCATGTTTAGTGGCAGGTAGTTGGGTATGTTTGCGTGGCTGGATGGCATTTAGCGGCGTGGGTATGTGTGTGCGGCAAGACATCTGTTTGCGCGATTGGCGATGTGGGGGAGATAGGGTGTGGCGATGGAGGAGCTTCGGATGCTGGATGTTATATTGACAATGTGTGTTCTGACTTGCTTTATGGTTGTGGAGGGGAAGCATTTCGCACGCAGCAGATGCTAGGTTGGAGTAGGTGGTGTGTTGTGTGAAGGGTGGAGAGGTGATGTGCAGGGTGAGATGCGGTGTTCGAGTGTGTGTGGAGCCTGAGGTCAACTGCAGAGGAACTGCGTCAAGCAGCACGTGGATGGGGCAGGGTGCTAGGACAGTGTGAATGTGCTGCAGTGTATGGTTTGACAGGTCTGGGTGGGAGGCATGTTGCGTTTCATTGAACGTTTCTGGCATTTGGGGGCGCCAATATTTGGGTGATGGCTGTCTCCAGAAGGCCGTGCGTTGAATCTGCGACATTGTGCCTGTGTGCTGGAGCAACATGATGCAGGAGTCTAGCGTGGAGGCAGGCTCGGTTGCAGTGGACAGCTCGTTTTTAGCACGGAGGAGTTGTTGAGTCGATCGCTGTGTATAGGAGGAAGGGTGTTGAATGCTGGTAATAAGGATGGCGGACAGGCTTAATCGCTGTGCACGCGTTGCATGTTTAGTGGCAGGTAGTTGGGTATGTTTGCGTGGCTGGATGGCATTTAGCGGCGTGGGTATGTGTGTGCGGCAAGACATCTGTTTGCGCGATTGGCGATGTGGGGGAGGTAGGGTGTGGCGATGGAGGAGCTTCGGATGCTGGATGTTATATTGACAATGTGTGTTCTGACTTGCTTTATGGTTGTGGAGGGGGAGCGTTTCGGTCGCAGCGGGTGCTAGGCTGGGGTAGGTGGTGTGTTGTGTGAAGGGTGGAGAGGTGATGTGAAGGATGAGATGCGGTGTTCGAGTGTGTGTGGAGCCTGAGGTCAACTGCAGAGGAACTGCGTCAAGAAGCAAGTGGATGGGGCAGGGTGTTAGGACAGTGTGAATGTGCTGCAGTGTATGGTTTGACAGGTCTGGGTGGGAGGCATGTTGCGTTTCATTGAACGTTTCTGGCATTTGGGGGCGCCAATGTTTGGGTGATGGCTGTCTCCAGAAGGCCGTGCGTTGAATCTGCGACATTGTGCCTGTGTGCTGGAGCAACATGATGCAGGAGTCTAGCGTGGAGGCAGGCTCGGTTGCAGTGGACAGCTCGTTTTTAGCACGGAGGAGTTGTTGAGTCGGTGGTTGTGTATAGGAGGAAGTGCGTTGAATGCTGGTAATAAGGATGTCGGACAGGCGTAATCGTCGTGCACGCTTTGCATGTTTAGTGGCAGGTAGTTGGGTATGTCGGCGTGGCTGGATGGCATTTAGCGGCGTGGGTATGTGTGTGCGGCAAGACATCTGTTTGCGCGATTGGCGATGTGGGGGAGGTAGGGTGTGGCGATGGAGGAGCTTCGGATGCTGGATGTTATATTGACAATGTGTGTTCTGACTTGCTTTATGGTTGTGGAGGGGAAGCATTTCGCACGCAGCAGATGCTAGGTTGGAGTAGGTGGTGTGTTGTGTGAAGGGTGGAGAGGTGATGTGCAGGGTGAGATGCGGTGTTCGAGTGTGTGTGGAGCCTGAGGCCAACTGCAGAGGAACTGTGTCAAGAAGCAAGTGGATGGGGCAGGGTGTTAGGACAGTGTGAATGTGCTGCAGTGTATGGTTTGACAGGTCTGGGTGGGAGGCATGTTGCGTTTCATTGAACGTTTCTGGCATTCGGGGGCGCCAATGTTTGGGTGATGGCTGTCTCCAGAAGGCCGTGCGTTGAATCTGCGACATTGTGCCTGTGTGCTGGAGCAACATGATGCAGGAGTCTAGCGTGGAGGCAGGCTCGGTTGCAGTGGACAGCTCGTTTTTAGGACGGAGGAGTTGTTGAGTCGGTGGTTGTGTATAGGAGGAAGTGCGTTGAATGCTGGTAATAAGGATGTCGGACAGGCGTAATCGTCGTGCACGCTTTGCATGTTTAGTGGCAGGTAGTTGGGTATGTTTGCGTGGCTGGATGGCATTTAGCGGCGTGGGTATGTGTGTGCGGCAAGACATCTGTTTGCGCGATTGGCGATGTGGGGGAGATAGGGTGTGGCGATGGAGGAGCTTCGGATGCTGGATGTTATATTGACAATGTGTGTTCTGACTTGCTTTATGGTTGTGGAGGGGAAGGTTTTCGCACGCAGCAGATGCTAGGTTGGAGTAGGTGGTGTGTTGTGTGAAGGGTGGAGAGGTGATGTGCAGGGTGAGATGCGGTGTTCGAGTGTGTGTGGAACCTGAGGTCAACTGCAGAGGAACTGCGTCAAGAAGCAAGTGGATGGAGCAGGGTGCTAGGACAGTGTGAATGTGCTGCAGTGTATGGTTTGACAGGTCTGGGTGGGAGGCATGTTGCGTTTCATTGAACGTTTCTGGCATTTGGGGGCGCCAATGTTTGGGTGATGGCTGTCTCCAGAAGGCCGTGCGTTGAATCTGCGACATTGTGCCTGTGTGCTGGAGCAACATGATGCAGGAGTCTAGCGTGGAGGCAGGCTGGGTTGCAGTGGACAGCTCGTTTTTAGCACGGAGGAGTTGTTGAGTCGGTGGTTGTGTATAGGAGGAAGTGCGTTGAATGCTGGTAATAAGGATGTCGGACAGGCGTAATCGCTTTGCACGCTTTGCATGCTTAGTGGCAGGTAGTTGGGTATGTTTGCGTGGCTGGATGGCATTTAGCGGCGTGGGTATGTGTGTGCGGCAAGACATCTGTTTGCGCGATTGGCGATGTGGGGGAGATAGGGTGTGGCGATGGAGGAGCTTCGGATGCTGGATGTTATATTGACAATGTGTGTTCTGACTTGCTTTATGGTTGTGGAGGGGAAGCATTTCGCACGCAGCAGATGCTAGGTTGGAGTAGGTGGTGTGTTGTGTGAAGGGTGGAGAGGTGATGTGCAGGGTGAGATGCGGTGTTCGAGTGTGTGTGGAGCCTGAGGTCAACTGCAGAGGAACTGCGTCAAGCAGCACGTGGATGGGGCAGGGTGCTAGGACAGTGTGAATGTGCTGCAGTGTATGGTTTGACAGGTCTGGGTGGGAGGCATGTTGCGTTTCATTGAACGTTTCTGGCATTTGGGGGCGCCAATATTTGGGTGATGGCTGTCTCCAGAAGGCCGTGCGTTGAATCTGCGACATTGTGCCTGTGTGCTGGAGCAACATGATGCAGGAGTCTAGCGTGGAGGCAGGGTCGGTTGCAGTGGACAGCTCGTTTTTAGCACGGAGGAGTTGTTGAGTCGATCGCTGTGTATAGGAGGAAGGGTGTTGAATGCTGGTAATAAGGATGGCGGACAGGCTTAATCGCTGTGCACGCGTTGCATGTTTAGTGGCAGGTAGTTGGGTATGTTTGCGTGGCTGGATGGCATTTAGCGGCGTGGGTATGTGTGTGCGGCAAGACATCTGTTTGCGCGATTGGCGATGTGGGGGAGGTAGGGTGTGGCGATGGAGGAGCTTCGGATGCTGGATGTTATATTGACAATGTGTGTTCTGACTTGCTTTATGGTTGTGGAGGGGAAGCATTTCGCACGCAGCAGATGCTAGGTTGGAGTAGGTGGTGTGTTGTGTGAAGGGTGGAGAGGTGATGTGCAGGGTGAGATGCGGTGTTCGAGTGTGTGTGGAGCCTGAGGCCAACTGCAGAGGAACTGCGTCAAGAAGCAAGTGGATGGGGCAGGGTGTTAGGACAGTGTGAATGTGCTGCAGTGTATGGTTTGACAGGTCTGGGTGGGAGGCATGTTGCGTTTCATTGAACGTTTCTGGCATTTGGGGGCGCCAATGTTTGGGTGATGGCTGTCTCCAGAAGGCCGTGCGTTGAATCTGCGACATTGTGCCTGTGTGCTGGAGCAACATGATGCAGGAGTCTAGCGTGGAGGCAGGCTCGGTTGCAGTGGACAGCTCGTTTTTAGCACGGAGGAGTTGTTGAGTCGGTGGTTGTGTATAGGAGGAAGTGCGTTGAATGCTGGTAATAAGGATGTCGGACAGGCGTAATCGTCGTGCACGCTTTGCATGTTTAGTGGCAGGTAGTTGGGTATGTTTGCGTGGCTGGATGGCATTTAGCGGCGTGGGTATGTGTGTGCGGCAAGACATCTGTTTGCGCGATTGGCGATGTGGGGGAGATAGGGTGTGGCGATGGAGGAGCTTCGGATGCTGGATGTTATATTGACAATGTGTGTTCTGACTTGCTTTATGGTTGTGGAGGGGAAGCATTTCGCACGCAGCAGATGCTAGGTTGGAGTAGGTGGTGTGTTGTGTGAAGGGTGGAGAGGTGATGTGCAGGGTGAGATGCGGTGTTCGAGTGTGTGTGGAGCCTGAGGCCAACTGCAGAGGAACTGTGTCAAGAAGCAAGTGGATGGGGCAGGGTGTTAGGACAGTGTGAATGTGCTGCAGTGTATGGTTTGACAGGTCTGGGTGGGAGGCATGTTGCGTTTCATGCAAAGTTTCTGGCATTTGGGGGCGCCAATGTTTGGGTGATGGCTGTCTCCAGAAGGCCGTGCGTTGAATCTGCGACATTGTGCCTGTGTGCTGGAGCAACATGATGCAGGAGTCTAGCGTGGAGGCAGGCTCGGTTGCAGTGGACAGCTCGTTTTTAGCACGGAGGAGTTGTTGAGTCGGTGGTTGTGTATAGGAGGAAGTGCGTTGAATGCTGGTAATAAGGATGTCGGACAGGCGTAATCGTCGTGCACGCTTTGCATGTTTAGTGGCAGGTAGTTGGGTATGTTTGCGTGGCTGGATGGCATTTAGCGGCGTGGGTATGTGTGTGCGGCAAGACATCTGTTTGCGCGATTGGCGATGTGGGGGAGATAGGGTGTGGCGATGGAGGAGCTTCGGATGCTGGATGTTATATTGACAATGTGTGTTCTGACTTGCTTTATGGTTGTGGAGGGGAAGCATTTCGCACGCAGCAGATGCTAGGTTGGAGTAGGTGGTGTGTTGTGTGAAGGGTGGAGAGGTGATGTGCAGGGTGAGATGCGGTGTTCGAGTGTGTGTGGAGCCTGAGGTCAACTGCAGAGGAACTGCGTCAAGCAGCACGTGGATGGGGCAGGGTGCTAGGACAGTGTGAATGTGCTGCAGTGTATGGTTTGACAGGTCTGGGTGGGAGGCATGTTGCGTTTCATTGAACGTTTCTGGCATTTGGGGGCGCCAATATTTGGGTGATGGCTGTCTCCAGAAGGCCGTGCGTTGAATCTGCGACATTGTGCCTGTGTGCTGGAGCAACATGATGCAGGAGTCTAGCGTGGAGGCAGGGTCGGTTGCAGTGGACAGCTCGTTTTTAGCACGGAGGAGTTGTTGAGTCGATCGCTGTGTATAGGAGGAAGGGTGTTGAATGCTGGTAATAAGGATGGCGGACAGGCTTAATCGCTGTGCACGCGTTGCATGTTTAGTGGCAGGTAGTTGGGTATGTTTGCGTGGCTGGATGGCATTTAGCGGCGTGGGTATGTGTGTGCGGCAAGACATCTGTTTGCGCGATTGGCGATGTGGGGGAGGTAGGGTGTGGCGATGGAGGAGCTTCGGATGCTGGATGTTATATTGACAATGTGTGTTCTGACTTGCTTTATGGTTGTGGAGGGGGAGCGTTTCGGTCGCAGCGGGTGCTAGGCTGGGGTAGGTGGTGTGTTGTGTGAAGGGTGGAGAGGTGATGTGAAGGATGAGATGCGGTGTTCGAGTGTGTGTGGAGCCTGAGGTCAACTGCAGAGGAACTGCGTCAAGAAGCAAGTGGATGGGGCAGGGTGTTAGGACAGTGTGAATGTGCTGCAGTGTATGGTTTGACAGGTCTGGGTGGGAGGCATGTTGCGTTTCATTGAACGTTTCTGGCATTTGGGGGCGCCAATGTTTGGGTGATGGCTGTCTCCAGAAGGCCGTGCGTTGAATCTGCGACATTGTGCCTGTGTGCTGGAGCAACATGATGCAGGAGTCTAGCGTGGAGGCAGGCTCGGTTGCAGTGGACAGCTCGTTTTTAGCACGGAGGAGTTGTTGAGTCGGTGGTTGTGTATAGGAGGAAGTGCGTTGAATGCTGGTAATAAGGATGTCGGACAGGCGTAATCGTCGTGCACGCTTTGCATGTTTAGTGGCAGGTAGTTGGGTATGTCGGCGTGGCTGGATGGCATTTAGCGGCGTGGGTATGTGTGTGCGGCAAGACATCTGTTTGCGCGATTGGCGATGTGGGGGAGATAGGGTGTGACGATGGAGGAGCTTCGGATGCTGGATGTTATATTGACAATGTGTGTTCTGACTTGCTTTATGGTTGTGGAGGGGAAGGTTTTCGCACGCAGCAGATGCTAGGTTGGAGTAGGTGGTGTGTTGTGTGAAGGGTGGAGAGGTGATGTGCAGGGTGAGATGCGGTGTTCGAGTGTGTGTGGAGCCTGAGGTCAACTGCAGAGGAACTGCGTCAAGAAGCAAGTGGATGGAGCAGGGTGCTAGGACAGTGTGAATGTGCTGCAGTGTATGGTTTGACAGGTCTGGGTGGGAGGCATGTTGCGTTTCATGCAAAGTTTCTGGCATTTGGGGGCGCCAATGTTTGGGTGATGGCTGTCTCCAGAAGGCCGTGCGTTGAATCTGCGACATTGTGCCTGTGTGCTGGAGCAACATGATGCAGGAGTCTAGCGTGGAGGCAGGGTCGGTTGCAGTGGACAGCTCGTTTTTAGCACGGAGGAGTTGTTGAGTCGATCGCTGTGTATAGGAGGAAGGGTGTTGAATGCTGGTAATAAGGATGGCGGACAGGCTTAATCGCTGTGCACGCGTTGCATGTTTAGTGGCAGGTAGTTGGGTATGTTTGCGTGGCTGGATGGCATTTAGCGGCGTGGGTATGTGTGTGCGGCAAGACATCTGTTTGCGCGATTGGCGATGTGGGGGAGGTAGGGTGTGGCGATGGAGGAGCTTCGGATGCTGGATGTTATATTGACAATGTGTGTTCTGACTTGCTTTATGGTTGTGGAGGGGGAGCGTTTCGGTCGCAGCGGGTGCTAGGCTGGGGTAGGTGGTGTGTTGTGTGAAGGGTGGAGAGGTGATGTGAAGGATGAGATGCGGTGTTCGAGTGTGTGTGGAGCCTGAGGTCAACTGCAGAGGAACTGCGTCAAGAAGCAAGTGGATGGGGCAGGGTGTTAGGACAGTGTGAATGTGCTGCAGTGTATGGTTTGACAGGTCTGGGTGGGAGGCATGTTGCGTTTCATTGAACGTTTCTGGCATTTGGGGGCGCCAATGTTTGGGTGATGGCTGTCTCCAGAAGGCCGTGCGTTGAATCTGCGACATTGTGCCTGTGTGCTGGAGCAACATGATGCAGGAGTCTAGCGTGGAGGCAGGCTCGGTTGCAGTGGACAGCTCGTTTTTAGCACGGAGGAGTTGTTGAGTCGGTGGTTGTGTATAGGAGGAAGTGCGTTGAATGCTGGTAATAAGGATGTCGGACAGGCGTAATCGTCGTGCACGCTTTGCATGTTTAGTGGCAGGTAGTTGGGTATGTCGGCGTGGCTGGATGGCATTTAGCGGCGTGGGTATGTGTGTGCGGCAAGACATCTGTTTGCGCGATTGGCGATGTGGGGGAGATAGGGTGTGACGATGGAGGAGCTTCGGATGCTGGATGTTATATTGACAATGTGTGTTCTGACTTGCTTTATGGTTGTGGAGGGGAAGGTTTTCGCACGCAGCAGATGCTAGGTTGGAGTAGGTGGTGTGTTGTGTGAAGGGTGGAGAGGTGATGTGCAGGGTGAGATGCGGTGTTCGAGTGTGTGTGGAGCCTGAGGCCAACTGCAGAGGAACTGTGTCAAGAAGCAAGTGGATGGGGCAGGGTGTTAGGACAGTGTGAATGTGCTGCAGTGTATGGTTTGACAGGTCTGGGTGGGAGGCATGTTGCGTTTCATGCAAAGTTTCTGGCATTTGGGGGCGCCAATGTTTGGGTGATGGCTGTCTCCAGAAGGCCGTGCGTTGAATCTGCGACATTGTGCCTGTGTGCTGGAGCAACATGATGCAGGAGTCTAGCGTGGAGGCAGGCTCGGTTGCAGTGGACAGCTCGTTTTTAGCACGGAGGAGTTGTTGAGTCGGTGGTTGTGTATAGGAGGAAGTGCGTTGAATGCTGGTAATAAGGATGTCGGACAGGCGTAATCGTCGTGCACGCTTTGCATGTTTAGTGGCAGGTAGTTGGGTATGTTTGCGTGGCTGGATGGCATTTAGCGGCGTGGGTATGTGTGTGCGGCAAGACATCTGTTTGCGCGATTGGCGATGTGGGGGAGATAGGGTGTGACGATGGAGGAGCTTCGGATGCTGGATGTTATATTGACAATGTGTGTTCTGACTTGCTTTATGGTTGTGGAGGGGAAGGTTTTCGCACGCAGCAGATGCTAGGTTGGAGTAGGTGGTGTGTTGTGTGAAGGGTGGAGAGGTGATGTGCAGGGTGAGATGCGGTGTTCGAGTGTGTGTGGAACCTGAGGTCAACTGCAGAGGAACTGCGTCAAGAAGCAAGTGGATGGAGCAGGGTGCTAGGACAGTGTGAATGTGCTGCAGTGTATGGTTTGACAGGTCTGGGTGGGAGGCATGTTGCGTTTCATGCAAAGTTTCTGGCATTTGGGGGCGCCAATGTTTGGGTGATGGCTGTCTCCAGAAGGCCGTGCGTTGAATCTGCGACATTGTGCCTGTGTGCTGGAGCAACATGATGCAGGAGTCTAGCGTGGAGGCAGGCTGGGTTGCAGTGGACAGCTCGTTTTTAGCACGGAGGAGTTGTTGAGTCGGTGGTTGTGTATAGGAGGAAGTGCGTTGAATGCTGGTAATAAGGATGTCGGACAGGCGTAATCGTCGTGCACGCTTTGCATGCTTAGTGGCAGGTAGTTGGGTATGTTTGCGTGGCTGGATGGCATTTAGCGGCGTGGGTATGTGTGTGCGGCAAGACATCTGTTTGCGCGATTGGCGATGTGGGGGAGATAGGGTGTGGCGATGGAGGAGCTTCGGATGCTGGATTTTATATTGACAATGTGTGTTCTGACTTGCTTTATGGTTGTGGAGGGGGAGCGTTTCGGTCGCAGCAGATGCTAGGTTGGAGTAGGTGGTGTGTTGTGTGAAGGGTGGAGAGGTGATGTGCAGGGTGAGATGCGGTGTTCGAGTGTGTGTGGAGCCTGAGGTCAACTGCAGAGGAACTGCGTCAAGCAGCACGTGGATGGGGCAGGGTGCTAGGACAGTGTGAATGTGCTGCAGTGTATGGTTTGACAGGTCTGGGTGGGAGGCATGTTGCGTTTCATTGAACGTTTCTGGCATTTGGGGGCGCCAATATTTGGGTGATGGCTGTCTCCAGAAGGCCGTGCGTTGAATCTGCGACATTGTGCCTGTGTGCTGGAGCAACATGATGCAGGAGTCTAGCGTGGAGGCAGGCTCGGTTGCAGTGGACAGCTCGTTTTTAGGACGGAGGAGTTGTTGAGTCGGTGGTTGTGTATAGGAGGAAGTGCGTTGAATGCTGGTAATAAGGATGTCGGACAGGCGTAATCGTCGTGCACGCTTTGCATGTTTAGTGGCAGGTAGTTGGGTATGTTTGCGTGGCTGGATGGCATTTAGCGGCGTGGGTATGTGTGTGCGGCAAGACATCTGTTTGCGCGATTGGCGATGTGGGGGAGATAGGGTGTGGCGATGGAGGAGCTTCGGATGCTGGATGTTATATTGACAATGTGTGTTCTGACTTGCTTTATGGTTGTGGAGGGGAAGCATTTCGCACGCAGCAGATGCTAGGTTGGAGTAGGTGGTGTGTTGTGTGAAGGGTGGAGAGGTGATGTGCAGGGTGAGATGCGGTGTTCGAGTGTGTGTGGAGCCTGAGGCCAACTGCAGAGGAACTGTGTCAAGAAGCAAGTGGATGGGGCAGGGTGTTAGGACAGTGTGAATGTGCTGCAGTGTATGGTTTGACAGGTCTGGGTGGGAGGCATGTTGCGTTTCATGCAAAGTTTCTGGCATTTGGGGGCGCCAATGTTTGGGTGATGGCTGTCTCCAGAAGGCCGTGCGTTGAATCTGCGACATTGTGCCTGTGTGCTGGAGCAACATGATGCAGGAGTCTAGCGTGGAGGCAGGCTCGGTTGCAGTGGACAGCTCGTTTTTAGGACGGAGGAGTTGTTGAGTCGGTGGTTGTGTATAGGAGGAAGTGCGTTGAATGCTGGTAATAAGGATGTCGGACAGGCGTAATCGTCGTGCACGCTTTGCATGTTTAGTGGCAGGTAGTTGGGTATGTTTGCGTGGCTGGATGGCATTTAGCGGCGTGGGTATGTGTGTGCGGCAAGACATCTGTTTGCGCGATTGGCGATGTGGGGGAGATAGGGTGTGGCGATGGAGGAGCTTCGGATGCTGGATGTTATATTGACAATGTGTGTTCTGACTTGCTTTATGGTTGTGGAGGGGAAGGTTTTCGCACGCAGCAGATGCTAGGTTGGAGTAGGTGGTGTGTTGTGTGAAGGGTGGAGAGGTGATGTGCAGGGTGAGATGCGGTGTTCGAGTGTGTGTGGAACCTGAGGTCAACTGCAGAGGAACTGCGTCAAGAAGCAAGTGGATGGAGCAGGGTGCTAGGACAGTGTGAATGTGCTGCAGTGTATGGTTTGACAGGTCTGGGTGGGAGGCATGTTGCGTTTCATGCAAAGTTTCTGGCATTTGGGGGCGCCAATGTTTGGGTGATGGCTGTCTCCAGAAGGCCGTGCGTTGAATCTGCGACATTGTGCCTGTGTGCTGGAGCAACATGATGCAGGAGTCTAGCGTGGAGGCAGGCTGGGTTGCAGTGGACAGCTCGTTTTTAGCACGGAGGAGTTGTTGAGTCGGTGGTTGTGTATAGGAGGAAGTGCGTTGAATGCTGGTAATAAGGATGTCGGACAGGCGTAATCGTCGTGCACGCTTTGCATGCTTAGTGGCAGGTAGTTGGGTATGTTTGCGTGGCTGGATGGCATTTAGCGGCGTGGGTATGTGTGTGCGGCAAGACATCTGTTTGCGCGATTGGCGATGTGGGGGAGATAGGGTGTGGCGATGGAGGAGCTTCGGATGCTGGATTTTATATTGACAATGTGTGTTCTGACTTGCTTTATGGTTGTGGAGGGGGAGCGTTTCGGTCGCAGCAGATGCTAGGTTGGAGTAGGTGGTGTGTTGTGTGAAGGGTGGAGAGGTGATGTGCAGGGTGAGATGCGGTGTTCGAGTGTGTGTGGAGCCTGAGGTCAACTGCAGAGGAACTGCGTCAAGCAGCACGTGGATGGGGCAGGGTGCTAGGACAGTGTGAATGTGCTGCAGTGTATGGTTTGACAGGTCTGGGTGGGAGGCATGTTGCGTTTCATTGAACGTTTCTGGCATTTGGGGGCGCCAATATTTGGGTGATGGCTGTCTCCAGAAGGCCGTGCGTTGAATCTGCGACATTGTGCCTGTGTGCTGGAGCAACATGATGCAGGAGTCTAGCGTGGAGGCAGGGTCGGTTGCAGTAGTCAAATCGTTGTTATGACGGAGGAGCTGTTGAGTCGGTGGTTGTGTATAGGAGGAAGTGCGTTAAATGCTCATAATAAAAATTGCGGACAGGCGTAATCGCTTTGCACGCGTTGCATGTTTAGTGGCAGGTAGTTGGGTATGTCGGCGTGGCTGGATGGCATTTAGCGGCGTGGGTATGTGTGTGCGGCAAGACATCTGTTTGCGCGATTGGCGATGTGGGGGAGGTAGGGTGTGGCGATGGAGGAGCTTCGGATGCTGGATGTTATATTGACAATGTGTGTTCTGACTTGCTTTATGGTTGTGGAGGGGAAGGTTTTCGCACGGAGCAGATGCTAGGTTGGAGTAGGTGGTGTGTTGTGTGAAGGGTGGAGAGGTGATGTGCAGGGTGAGATGCAGTGTTCGAGTGTGTGTGGAACCTGAGGTCAACTGCAGAGGAACTGCGTCAAGAAGCAAGTGGATGGAGCAGGGTGCTAGGACAGTGTGAATGTGCTGCAGTGTATGGTTTGACAGGTCTGGGTGGGAGGCATGTTGCGTTTCATTGAACGTTTCTGGCATTTGGGGGCGCCAATGTTTGGGTGATGGCTGTCTCCAGAAGGCCGTGCGTTGAATCTGCGACATTGTGCCTGTGTGCTGGAGCAACATGATGCAGGAGTCTAGCGTGGAGGCAGGCTCGGTTGCAGTGGACAGCTCGTTTTTAGGACGGAGGAGTTGTTGAGTCGGTGGTTGTGTATAGGAGGAAGTGCGTTGAATGCTGGTAATAAGGATGTCGGACAGGCGTAATCGTCGTGCACGCTTTGCATGTTTAGTGGCAGGTAGTTGGGTATGTTTGCGTGGCTGGATGGCATTTAGCGGCGTGGGTATGTGTGTGCGGCAAGACATCTGTTTGCGCGATTGGCGATGTGGGGGAGGTAGGGTGTGGCGATGGAGGAGCTTCGGATGCTGGATGTTATATTGACAATGTGTGTTCTGACTTGCTTTATGGTTGTGGAGGGGAAGCATTTCGCACGCAGCAGATGCTAGGTTGGAGTAGGTGGTGTGTTGTGTGAAGGGTGGAGAGGTGATGTGCAGGGTGAGATGCGGTGTTCGAGTGTGTGTGGAGCCTGAGGCCAACTGCAGAGGAACTGTGTCAAGAAGCAAGTGGATGGGGCAGGGTGTTAGGACAGTGTGAATGTGCTGCAGTGTATGGTTTGACAGGTCTGGGTGGGAGGCATGTTGCGTTTCATTGAACGTTTCTGGCATTTGGGGGCGCCAATGTTTGGGTGATGGCTGTCTCCAGAAGGCCGTGCGTTGAATCTGCGACATTGTGCCTGTGTGCTGGAGCAACATGATGCAGGAGTCTAGCGTGGAGGCAGGCTCGGTTGCAGTGGACAGCTCGTTTTTAGGACGGAGGAGTTGTTGAGTCGGTGGTTGTGTATAGGAGGAAGTGCGTTGAATGCTGGTAATAAGGATGTCGGACAGGCGTAATCGTCGTGCACGCTTTGCATGTTTAGTGGCAGGTAGTTGGGTATGTTTGCGTGGCTGGATGGCATTTAGCGGCGTGGGTATGTGTGTGCGGCAAGACATCTGTTTGCGCGATTGGCGATGTGGGGGAGATAGGGTGTGACGATGGAGGAGCTTCGGATGCTGGATGTTATATTGACAATGTGTGTTCTGACTTGCTTTATGGTTGTGGAGGGGAAGGTTTTCGCACGCAGCAGATGCTAGGTTGGAGTAGGTGGTGTGTTGTGTGAAGGGTGGAGAGGTGATGTGCAGGGTGAGATGCGGTGTTCGAGTGTGTGTGGAACCTGAGGTCAACTGCAGAGGAACTGCGTCAAGAAGCAAGTGGATGGAGCAGGGTGCTAGGACAGTGTGAATGTGCTGCAGTGTATGGTTTGACAGGTCTGGGTGGGAGGCATGTTGCGTTTCATTGAACGTTTCTGGCATTTGGGGGCGCCAATGTTTGGGTGATGGCTGTCTCCAGAAGGCCGTGCGTTGAATCTGCGACATTGTGCCTGTGTGCTGGAGCAACATGATGCAGGAGTCTAGCGTGGAGGCAGGCTGGGTTGCAGTGGACAGCTCGTTTTTAGCACGGAGGAGTTGTTGAGTCGGTGGTTGTGTATAGGAGGAAGTGCGTTGAATGCTGGTAATAAGGATGTCGGACAGGCGTAATCGTCGTGCACGCTTTGCATGTTTAGTGGCAGGTAGTTGGGTATGTTTGCGTGGCTGGATGGCATTTAGCGGCGTGGGTATGTGTGTGCGGCAAGACATCTGTTTGCGCGATTGGCGATGTGGGGGAGATAGGGTGTGGCGATGGAGGAGCTTCGGATGCTGGATGTTATATTGACAATGTGTGTTCTGACTTGCTTTATGGTTGTGGAGGGGAAGCATTTCGCACGCAGCAGATGCTAGGTTGGAGTAGGTGGTGTGTTGTGTGAAGGGTGGAGAGGTGATGTGCAGGGTGAGATGCGGTGTTCGAGTGTGTGTGGAGCCTGAGGTCAACTGCAGAGGAACTGCGTCAAGCAGCACGTGGATGGGGCAGGGTGCTAGGACAGTGTGAATGTGCTGCAGTGTATGGTTTGACAGGTCTGGGTGGGAGGCATGTTGCGTTTCATTGAACGTTTCTGGCATTTGGGGGCGCCAATATTTGGGTGATGGCTGTCTCCAGAAGGCCGTGCGTTGAATCTGCGACATTGTGCCTGTGTGCTGGAGCAACATGATGCAGGAGTCTAGCGTGGAGGCAGGGTCGGTTGCAGTGGACAGCTCGTTTTTAGCACGGAGGAGTTGTTGAGTCGATCGCTGTGTATAGGAGGAAGGGTGTTGAATGCTGGTAATAAGGATGGCGGACAGGCTTAATCGCTGTGCACGCGTTGCATGTTTAGTGGCAGGTAGTTGGGTATGTTTGCGTGGCTGGATGGCATTTAGCGGCGTGGGTATGTGTGTGCGGCAAGACATCTGTTTGCGCGATTGGCGATGTGGGGGAGGTAGGGTGTGGCGATGGAGGAGCTTCGGATGCTGGATGTTATATTGACAATGTGTGTTCTGACTTGCTTTATGGTTGTGGAGGGGGAGCGTTTCGGTCGCAGCGGGTGCTAGGCTGGGGTAGGTGGTGTGTTGTGTGAAGGGTGGAGAGGTGATGTGAAGGATGAGATGCGGTGTTCGAGTGTGTGTGGAGCCTGAGGTCAACTGCAGAGGAACTGCGTCAAGAAGCAAGTGGATGGGGCAGGGTGTTAGGACAGTGTGAATGTGCTGCAGTGTATGGTTTGACAGGTCTGGGTGGGAGGCATGTTGCGTTTCATGCAAAGTTTCTGGCATTTGGGGGCGCCAATATTTGGGTGATGGCTGTCTCCAGAAGGCCGTGCGTTGAATCTGCGACATTGTGCCTGTGTGCTGGAGCAACATGATGCAGGAGTCTAGCGTGGAGGCAGGCTCGGTTGCAGTGGACAGCTCGTTTTTAGGACGGAGGAGTTGTTGAGTCGGTGGTTGTGTATAGGAGGAAGTGCGTTGAATGCTGGTAATAAGGATGTCGGACAGGCGTAATCGTCGTGCACGCTTTGCATGTTTAGTGGCAGGTAGTTGGGTATGTTTGCGTGGCTGGATGGCATTTAGCGGCGTGGGTATGTGTGTGCGGCAAGACATCTGTTTGCGCGATTGGCGATGTGGGGGAGGTAGGGTGTGGCGATGGAGGAGCTTCGGATGCTGGATGTTATATTGACAATGTGTGTTCTGACTTGCTTTATGGTTGTGGAGGGGGAGCGTTTCGGTCGCAGCGGGTGCTAGGCTGGGGTAGGTGGTGTGTTGTGTGAAGGGTGGAGAGGTGATGTGAAGGATGAGATGCGGTGTTCGAGTGTGTGTGGAGCCTGAGGTCAACTGCAGAGGAACTGCGTCAAGAAGCAAGTGGATGGGGCAGGGTGTTAGGACAGTGTGAATGTGCTGCAGTGTATGGTTTGACAGGTCTGGGTGGGAGGCATGTTGCGTTTCATGCAAAGTTTCTGGCATTTGGGGGCGCCAATGTTTGGGTGATGGCTGTCTCCAGAAGGCCGTGCGTTGAATCTGCGACATTGTGCCTGTGTGCTGGAGCAACATGATGCAGGAGTCTAGCGTGGAGGCAGGCTCGGTTGCAGTGGACAGCTCGTTTTTAGGACGGAGGAGTTGTTGAGTCGGTGGTTGTGTATAGGAGGAAGTGCGTTGAATGCTGGTAATAAGGATGTCGGACAGGCGTAATCGTCGTGCACGCTTTGCATGTTTAGTGGCAGGTAGTTGGGTATGTTTGCGTGGCTGGATGGCATTTAGCGGCGTGGGTATGTGTGTGCGGCAAGACATCTGTTTGCGCGATTGGCGATGTGGGGGAGGTAGGGTGTGGCGATGGAAGAGCTTCGGATGCTGGATGTTATATTGACAATGTGTGTTCTGACTTGCTTTATGGTTGTGGAGGGGGAGCGTTTCGGTCGCAGCGGGTGCTAGGCTGGGGTAGGTGGTGTGTTGTGTGAAGGGTGGAGAGGTGATGTGAAGGATGAGATGCGGTGTTCGAGTGTGTGTGGAGCCTGAGGTCAACTGCAGAGGAACTGCGTCAAGAAGCAAGTGGATGGGGCAGGGTGTTAGGACAGTGTGAATGTGCTGCAGTGTATGGTTTGACAGGTCTGGGTGGGAGGCATGTTGCGTTTCATGCAAAGTTTCTGGCATTTGGGGGCGCCAATGTTTGGGTGATGGCTGTCTCCAGAAGGCCGTGCGTTGAATCTGCGACATTGTGCCTGTGTGCTGGAGCAACATGATGCAGGAGTCTAGCGTGGAGGCAGGCTCGGTTGCAGTGGACAGCTCGTTTTTAGGACGGAGGAGTTGTTGAGTCGGTGGTTGTGTATAGGAGGAAGTGCGTTGAATGCTGGTAATAAGGATGTCGGACAGGCGTAATCGTCGTGCACGCTTTGCATGTTTAGTGGCAGGTAGTTGGGTATGTCGGCGTGGCTGGATGGCATTTAGCGGCGTGGGTATGTGTGTGCGGCAAGACATCTGTTTGCGCGATTGGCGATGTGGGGGAGGTAGGGTGTGGCGATGGAGGAGCTTCGGATGCTGGATGTTATATTGACAATGTGTGTTCTGACTTGCTTTATGGTTGTGGAGGGGAAGCATTTCGCACGCAGCAGATGCTAGGTTGGAGTAGGTGGTGTGTTGTGTGAAGGGTGGAGAGGTGATGTGCAGGGTGAGATGCGGTGTTCGAGTGTGTGTGGAGCCTGAGGCCAACTGCAGAGGAACTGCGTCAAGAAGCAAGTGGATGGGGCAGGGTGTTAGGACAGTGTGAATGTGCTGCAGTGTATGGTTTGACAGGTCTGGGTGGGAGGCATGTTGCGTTTCATTGAACGTTTCTGGCATTCGGGGGCGCCAATGTTTGGGTGATGGCTGTCTCCAGAAGGCCGTGCGTTGAATCTGCGACATTGTGCCTGTGTGCTGGAGCAACATGATGCAGGAGTCTAGCGTGGAGGCAGGCTCGGTTGCAGTAGTCAAATCGTTGTTATGACGGAGGAGCTGTTGAGTCGGTGGTTGTGTATAGGAGGAAGTGCGTTAAATGCTCATAATAAAAATTGCGGACAGGCTTAATCGCTGTGCACGCGTTGCATGTTTAGTGGCAGGTAGTTGGGTATGTCGGCGTGGCTGGATGGCATTTAGCGGCGTGGGTATGTGTGTGCGGCAAGACATCTGTTTGCGCGATTGGCGATGTGGGGGAGGTAGGGTGTGGCGATGGAGGAGCTTCGGATGCTGGATGTTATATTGACAATGTGTGTTCTGACTTGCTTTATGGTTGTGGAGGGGAAGGTTTTCGCACGGAGCAGATGCTAGGTTGGAGTAGGTGGTGTGTTGTGTGAAGGGTGGAGAGGTGATGTGCAGGGTGAGATGCGGTGTTCGAGTGTGTGTGGAACCTGAGGTCAACTGCAGAGGAACTGCGTCAAGAAGCAAGTGGATGGAGCAGGGTGCTAGGACAGTGTGAATGTGCTGCAGTGTATGGTTTGACAGGTCTGGGTGGGAGGCATGTTGCGTTTCATTGAACGTTTCTGGCATTTGGGGGCGCCAATGTTTGGGTGATGGCTGTCTCCAGAAGGCCGTGCGTTGAATCTGCGACATTGTGCCTGTGTGCTGGAGCAACATGATGCAGGAGTCTAGCGTGGAGGCAGGCTCGGTTGCAGTGGACAGCTCGTTTTTAGCACGGAGGAGTTGTTGAGTCGGTGGTTGTGTATAGGAGGAAGTGCGTTGAATGCTGGTAATAAGGATGTCGGACAGGCGTAATCGTCGTGCACGCTTTGCATGTTTAGTGGCAGGTAGTTGGGTATGTTTGCGTGGCTGGATGGCATTTAGCGGCGTGGGTATGTGTGTGCGGCAAGACATCTGTTTGCGCGATTGGCGATGTGGGGGAGATAGGGTGTGGCGATGGAGGAGCTTCGGATGCTGGATGTTATATTGACAATGTGTGTTCTGACTTGCTTTATGGTTGTGGAGGGGAAGCATTTCGCACGCAGCAGATGCTAGGTTGGAGTAGGTGGTGTGTTGTGTGAAGGGTGGAGAGGTGATGTGCAGGGTGAGATGCGGTGTTCGAGTGTGTGTGGAGCCTGAGGTCAACTGCAGAGGAACTGCGTCAAGCAGCACGTGGATGGGGCAGGGTGCTAGGACAGTGTGAATGTGCTGCAGTGTATGGTTTGACAGGTCTGGGTGGGAGGCATGTTGCGTTTCATGCAAAGTTTCTGGCATTTGGGGGCGCCAATGTTTGGGTGATGGCTGTCTCCAGAAGGCCGTGCGTTGAATCTGCGACATTGTGCCTGTGTGCTGGAGCAACATGATGCAGGAGTCTAGCGTGGAGGCAGGCTCGGTTGCAGTGGACAGCTCGTTTTTAGGACGGAGGAGTTGTTGAGTCGGTGGTTGTGTATAGGAGGAAGTGCGTTGAATGCTGGTAATAAGGATGTCGGACAGGCGTAATCGTCGTGCACGCTTTGCATGTTTAGTGGCAGGTAGTTGGGTATGTCGGCGTGGCTGGATGGCATTTAGCGGCGTGGGTATGTGTGTGCGGCAAGACATCTGTTTGCGCGATTGGCGATGTGGGGGAGGTAGGGTGTGGCGATGGAGGAGCTTCGGATGCTGGATGTTATATTGACAATGTGTGTTCTGACTTGCTTTATGGTTGTGGAGGGGAAGCATTTCGCACGCAGCAGATGCTAGGTTGGAGTAGGTGGTGTGTTGTGTGAAGGGTGGAGAGGTGATGTGCAGGGTGAGATGCGGTGTTCGAGTGTGTGTGGAGCCTGAGGCCAACTGCAGAGGAACTGCGTCAAGAAGCAAGTGGATGGGGCAGGGTGTTAGGACAGTGTGAATGTGCTGCAGTGTATGGTTTGACAGGTCTGGGTGGGAGGCATGTTGCGTTTCATTGAACGTTTCTGGCATTCGGGGGCGCCAATGTTTGGGTGATGGCTGTCTCCAGAAGGCCGTGCGTTGAATCTGCGACATTGTGCCTGTGTGCTGGAGCAACATGATGCAGGAGTCTAGCGTGGAGGCAGGCTCGGTTGCAGTAGTCAAATCGTTGTTATGACGGAGGAGCTGTTGAGTCGGTGGTTGTGTATAGGAGGAAGTGCGTTAAATGCTCATAATAAAAATTGCGGACAGGCTTAATCGCTGTGCACGCGTTGCATGTTTAGTGGCAGGTAGTTGGGTATGTCGGCGTGGCTGGATGGCATTTAGCGGCGTGGGTATGTGTGTGCGGCAAGACATCTGTTTGCGCGATTGGCGATGTGGGGGAGGTAGGGTGTGGCGATGGAGGAGCTTCGGATGCTGGATGTTATATTGACAATGTGTGTTCTGACTTGCTTTATGGTTGTGGAGGGGAAGGTTTTCGCACGGAGCAGATGCTAGGTTGGAGTAGGTGGTGTGTTGTGTGAAGGGTGGAGAGGTGATGTGCAGGGTGAGATGCGGTGTTCGAGTGTGTGTGGAACCTGAGGTCAACTGCAGAGGAACTGCGTCAAGAAGCAAGTGGATGGAGCAGGGTGCTAGGACAGTGTGAATGTGCTGCAGTGTATGGTTTGACAGGTCTGGGTGGGAGGCATGTTGCGTTTCATTGAACGTTTCTGGCATTTGGGGGCGCCAATGTTTGGGTGATGGCTGTCTCCAGAAGGCCGTGCGTTGAATCTGCGACATTGTGCCTGTGTGCTGGAGCAACATGATGCAGGAGTCTAGCGTGGAGGCAGGCTCGGTTGCAGTGGACAGCTCGTTTTTAGCACGGAGGAGTTGTTGAGTCGGTGGTTGTGTATAGGAGGAAGTGCGTTGAATGCTGGTAATAAGGATGTCGGACAGGCGTAATCGTCGTGCACGCTTTGCATGTTTAGTGGCAGGTAGTTGGGTATGTTTGCGTGGCTGGATGGCATTTAGCGGCGTGGGTATGTGTGTGCGGCAAGACATCTGTTTGCGCGATTGGCGATGTGGGGGAGATAGGGTGTGGCGATGGAGGAGCTTCGGATGCTGGATGTTATATTGACAATGTGTGTTCTGACTTGCTTTATGGTTGTGGAGGGGAAGCATTTCGCACGCAGCAGATGCTAGGTTGGAGTAGGTGGTGTGTTGTGTGAAGGGTGGAGAGGTGATGTGCAGGGTGAGATGCGGTGTTCGAGTGTGTGTGGAGCCTGAGGTCAACTGCAGAGGAACTGCGTCAAGCAGCACGTGGATGGGGCAGGGTGCTAGGACAGTGTGAATGTGCTGCAGTGTATGGTTTGACAGGTCTGGGTGGGAGGCATGTTGCGTTTCATTGAACGTTTCTGGCATTTGGGGGCGCCAATGTTTGGGTGATGGCTGTCTCCAGAAGGCCGTGCGTTGAATCTGCGACATTGTGCCTGTGTGCTGGAGCAACATGATGCAGGAGTCTAGCGTGGAGGCAGGCTCGGTTGCAGTGGACAGCTCGTTTTTAGCACGGAGGAGTTGTTGAGTCGATCGCTGTGTATAGGAGGAAGGGTGTTGAATGCTGGTAATAAGGATGGCGGACAGGCTTAATCGCTGTGCACGCGTTGCATGTTTAGTGGCAGGTAGTTGGGTATGTTTGCGTGGCTGGATGGCATTTAGCGGCGTGGGTATGTGTGTGCGGCAAGACATCTGTTTGCGCGATTGGCGATGTGGGGGAGGTAGGGTGTGGCGATGGAGGAGCTTCGGATGCTGGATTTTATATTGACAATGTGTGTTCTGACTTGCTTTATGGTTGTGGAGGGGGAGCGTTTCGGTCGCAGCGGGTGCTAGGTTGGGGTAGGTGGTGTGTTGTGTGAAGGGTGGAGAGGTGATGTGAAGGATGAGATGCGGTGTTCGAGTGTGTGTGGAGCCTGAGGTCAACTGCAGAGGAACTGCGTCAAGAAGCAAGTGGATGGGGCAGGGTGTTAGGACAGTGTGAATGTGCTGCAGTGTATGGTTTGACAGGTCTGGGTGGGAGGCATGTTGCGTTTCATTGAACGTTTCTGGCATTTGGGGGCGCCAATGTTTGGGTGATGGCTGTCTCCAGAAGGCCGTGCGTTGAATCTGCGACATTGTGCCTGTGTGCTGGAGCAACATGATGCAGGAGTCTAGCGTGGAGGCAGGCTCGGTTGCAGTAGTCAAATCGTTGTTATGACGGAGGAGTTGTTGAGTCGGTGGTTGTGTATAGGAGGAAGTGCGTTGAATGCTGGTAATAAGGATGTCGGACAGGCGTAATCGCTTTGCACGCGTTGCATGTTTAGTGGCAGGTAGTTGGGTATGTCGGCGTGGCTGGATGGCATTTAGCGGCGTGGGTATGTGTGTGCGGCAAGACATCTGTTTGCGCGATTGGCGATGTGGGGGAGGTAGGGTGTGGCGATGGAGGAGCTTCGGATGCTGGATTTTATATTGACAATGTGTGTTCTGACTTGCTTTATGGTTGTGGAGGGGGAGCGTTTCGGTCGCAGCGGGTGCTAGGTTGGGGTAGGTGGTGTGTTGTGTGAAGGGTGGAGAGGTGATGTGAAGGATGAGATGCGGTGTTCGAGTGTGTGTGGAGCCTGAGGTCAACTGCAGAGGAACTGCGTCAAGAAGCAAGTGGATGGGGCAGGGTGTTAGGACAGTGTGAATGTGCTGCAGTGTATGGTTTGACAGGTCTGGGTGGGAGGCATGTTGCGTTTCATGCAAAGTTTCTGGCATTTGGGGGCGCCAATGTTTGGGTGATGGCTGTCTCCAGAAGGCCGTGCGTTGAATCTGCGACATTGTGCCTGTGTGCTGGAGCAACATGATGCAGGAGTCTAGCGTGGAGGCAGGCTCGGTTGCAGTGGACAGCTCGTTTTTAGGACGGAGGAGTTGTTGAGTCGATCGCTGTGTATAGGAGGAAGGGTGTTGAATGCTGGTAATAAGGATGTCGGACAGGCGTAATCGTCGTGCACGCTTTGCATGTTTAGTGGCAGGTAGTTGGGTATGTTTGCGTGGCTGGATGGCATTTAGCGGCGTGGGTATGTGTGTGCGGCAAGACATCTGTTTGCGCGATTGGCGATGTGGGGGAGATAGGGTGTGGCGATGGAGGAGCTTCGGATGCTGGATGTTATATTGACAATGTGTGTTCTGACTTGCTTTATGGTTGTGGAGGGGAAGCATTTCGCACGCAGCAGATGCTAGGTTGGAGTAGGTGGTGTGTTGTGTGAAGGGTGGAGAGGTGATGTGAAGGATGAGATGCGGTGTTCGAGTGTGTGTGGAGCCTGAGGTCAACTGCAGAGGAACTGCGTCAAGAAGCAAGTGGATGGGGCAGGGTGTTAGGACAGTGTGAATGTGCTGCAGTGTATGGTTTGACAGGTCTGGGTGGGAGGCATGTTGCGTTTCATTGAACGTTTCTGGCATTTGGGGGCGCCAATGTTTGGGTGATGGCTGTCTCCAGAAGGCCGTGCGTTGAATCTGCGACATTGTGCCTGTGTGCTGGAGCAACATGATGCAGGAGTCTAGCGTGGAGGCAGGCTCGGTTGCAGTAGTCAAATCGTTGTTATGACGGAGGAGTTGTTGAGTCGGTGGTTGTGTATAGGAGGAAGTGCGTTGAATGCTGGTAATAAGGATGTCGGACAGGCGTAATCGCTTTGCACGCGTTGCATGTTTAGTGGCAGGTAGTTGGGTATGTCGGCGTGGCTGGATGGCATTTAGCGGCGTGGGTATGTGTGTGCGGCAAGACATCTGTTTGCGCGATTGGCGATGTGGGGGAGGTAGGGTGTGGCGATGGAGGAGCTTCGGATGCTGGATTTTATATTGACAATGTGTGTTCTGACTTGCTTTATGGTTGTGGAGGGGGAGCGTTTCGGTCGCAGCGGGTGCTAGGTTGGGGTAGGTGGTGTGTTGTGTGAAGGGTGGAGAGGTGATGTGAAGGATGAGATGCGGTGTTCGAGTGTGTGTGGAGCCTGAGGTCAACTGCAGAGGAACTGCGTCAAGAAGCAAGTGGATGGGGCAGGGTGTTAGGACAGTGTGAATGTGCTGCAGTGTATGGTTTGACAGGTCTGGGTGGGAGGCATGTTGCGTTTCATGCAAAGTTTCTGGCATTTGGGGGCGCCAATGTTTGGGTGATGGCTGTCTCCAGAAGGCCGTGCGTTGAATCTGCGACATTGTGCCTGTGTGCTGGAGCAACATGATGCAGGAGTCTAGCGTGGAGGCAGGCTCGGTTGCAGTGGACAGCTCGTTTTTAGGACGGAGGAGTTGTTGAGTCGATCGCTGTGTATAGGAGGAAGGGTGTTGAATGCTGGTAATAAGGATGTCGGACAGGCGTAATCGTCGTGCACGCTTTGCATGTTTAGTGGCAGGTAGTTGGGTATGTTTGCGTGGCTGGATGGCATTTAGCGGCGTGGGTATGTGTGTGCGGCAAGACATCTGTTTGCGCGATTGGCGATGTGGGGGAGATAGGGTGTGGCGATGGAGGAGCTTCGGATGCTGGATGTTATATTGACAATGTGTGTTCTGACTGGCTTTATGGTTGTGGAGGGGAAGCATTTCGCACGCAGCAGATGCTAGGTTGGAGTAGGTGGTGTGTTGTGTGAAGGGTGGAGAGGTGATGTGCAGGGTGAGATGCGGTGTTCGAGTGTGTGTGGAGCCTGAGGTCAACTGCAGAGGAACTGCGTCAAGCAGCACGTGGATGGGGCAGGGTGCTAGGACAGTGTGAATGTGCTGCAGTGTATGGTTTGACAGGTCTGGGTGGGAGGCATGTTGCGTTTCATTGAACGTTTCTGGCATTTGGGGGCGCCAATGTTTGGGTGATGGCTGTCTCCAGAAGGCCGTGCGTTGAATCTGCGACATTGTGCCTGTGTGCTGGAGCAACATGATGCAGGAGTCTAGCGTGGAGGCAGGCTCGGTTGCAGTGGACAGCTCGTTTTTAGCACGGAGGAGTTGTTGAGTCGATCGCTGTGTATAGGAGGAAGGGTGTTGAATGCTGGTAATAAGGATGTCGGACAGGCTTAATCGCTGTGCACGCGTTGCATGTTTAGTGGCAGGTAGTTGGGTATGTTTGCGTGGCTGGATGGCATTTAGCGGCGTGGGTATGTGTGTGCGGCAAGACATCTGTTTGCGCGATTGGCGATGTGGGGGAGGTAGGGTGTGGCGATGGAGGAGCTTCGGATGCTGGATTTTATATTGACAATGTGTGTTCTGACTTGCTTTATGGTTGTGGAGGGGGAGCGTTTCGGTCGCAGCGGGTGCTAGGTTGGGGTAGGTGGTGTGTTGTGTGAAGGGTGGAGAGGTGATGTGAAGGATGAGATGCGGTGTTCGAGTGTGTGTGGAGCCTGAGGTCAACTGCAGAGGAACTGCGTCAAGAAGCAAGTGGATGGGACAGGGTGTTAGGACAGTGTGAATGTGCTGCAGTGTATGGTTTGACAGGTCTGGGTGGGAGGCATGTTGCGTTTCATGCAAAGTTTCTGGCATTTGGGGGCGCCAATGTTTGGGTGATGGCTGTCTCCAGAAGGCCGTGCGTTGAATCTGCGACATTGTGCCTGTGTGCTGGAGCAACATGATGCAGGAGTCTAGCGTGGAGGCAGGCTCGGTTGCAGTGGACAGCTCGGAGGAGTTGTTGAGTCGGTGGTTGTGTATAGGAGGAAGTGCGTTGAATGCTGGTAATAAGGATGTCGGACAGGCGTAATCGTCGTGCACGCTTTGCATGTTTAGTGGCAGGTAGTTGGGTATGTCGGCGTGGCTGGATGGCATTTAGCGGCGTGGGTATGTGTGTGCGGCAAGACATCTGTTTGCGCGATTGGCGATGTGGGGGAGGTAGGGTGTGGCGATGGAGGAGCTTCGGATGCTGGATGTTATATTGACAATGTGTGTTCTGACTTGCTTTATGGTTGTGGAGGGGAAGCATTTCGCACGCAGCAGATGCTAGGTTGGAGTAGGTGGTGTGTTGTGTGAAGGGTGGAGAGGTGATGTGCAGGGTGAGATGCGGTGTTCGAGTGTGTGTGGAGCCTGAGGTCAACTGCAGAGGAACTGCGTCAAGCAGCACGTGGATGGGGCAGGGTGTTAGGACAGTGTGAATGTGCTGCAGTGTATGGTTTGACAGGTCTGGGTGGGAGGCATGTTGCGTTTCATGCAAAGTTTCTGGCATTCGGGGGCGCCAATGTTTGGGTGATGGCTGTCTCCAGAAGGCCGTGCGTTGAATCTGCGACATTGTGCCTGTGTGCTGGAGCAACATGATGCAGGAGTCTAGCGTGGAGGCAGGCTCGGTTGCAGTGGACAGCTCGTTTTTAGGACGGAGGAGTTGTTGAGTCGATCGCTGTGTATAGGAGGAAGGGTGTTGAATGCTGGTAATAAGGATGTCGGACAGGCGTAATCGTCGTGCACGCTTTGCATGTTTAGTGGCAGGTAGTTGGGTATGTTTGCGTGGCTGGATGGCATTTAGCGGCGTGGGTATGTGTGTGCGGCAAGACATCTGTTTGCGCGATTGGCGATGTGGGGGAGATAGGGTGTGGCGATGGAGGAGCTTCGGATGCTGGATGTTATATTGACAATGTGTGTTCTGACTGGCTTTATGGTTGTGGAGGGGAAGCATTTCGCACGCAGCAGATGCTAGGTTGGAGTAGGTGGTGTGTTGTGTGAAGGGTGGAGAGGTGATGTGCAGGGTGAGATGCGGTGTTCGAGTGTGTGTGGAGCCTGAGGTCAACTGCAGAGGAACTGCGTCAAGCAGCACGTGGATGGGGCAGGGTGCTAGGACAGTGTGAATGTGCTGCAGTGTATGGTTTGACAGGTCTGGGTGGGAGGCATGTTGCGTTTCATTGAACGTTTCTGGCATTTGGGGGCGCCAATGTTTGGGTGATGGCTGTCTCCAGAAGGCCGTGCGTTGAATCTGCGACATTGTGCCTGTGTGCTGGAGCAACATGATGCAGGAGTCTAGCGTGGAGGCAGGCTCGGTTGCAGTGGACAGCTCGTTTTTAGCACGGAGGAGTTGTTGAGTCGATCGCTGTGTATAGGAGGAAGGGTGTTGAATGCTGGTAATAAGGATGTCGGACAGGCTTAATCGCTGTGCACGCGTTGCATGTTTAGTGGCAGGTAGTTGGGTATGTTTGCGTGGCTGGATGGCATTTAGCGGCGTGGGTATGTGTGTGCGGCAAGACATCTGTTTGCGCGATTGGCGATGTGGGGGAGGTAGGGTGTGGCGATGGAGGAGCTTCGGATGCTGGATTTTATATTGACAATGTGTGTTCTGACTTGCTTTATGGTTGTGGAGGGGGAGCGTTTCGGTCGCAGCGGGCGCTAGGTTGGGGTAGGTGGTGTGTTGTGTGAAGGGTGGAGAGGTGATGTGAAGGATGAGATGCGGTGTTCGAGTGTGTGTGGAGCCTGAGGTCAACTGCAGAGGAACTGCGTCAAGAAGCAAGTGGATGGGACAGGGTGTTAGGACAGTGTGAATGTGCTGCAGTGTATGGTTTGACAGGTCTGGGTGGGAGGCATGTTGCGTTTCATTGAACGTTTCTGGCATTTGGGGGCGCCAATGTTTGGGTGATGGCTGTCTCCAGAAGGCCGTGCGTTGAATCTGCGACATTGTGCCTGTGTGCTGGAGCAACATGATGCAGGAGTCTAGCGTGGAGGCAGGCTCGGTTGCAGTGGACAGCTCGTTTTTAGGACGGAGGAGTTGTTGAGTCGGTGGTTGTGTATAGGAGGAAGTGCGTTGAATGCTGGTAATAAGGATGTCGGACAGGCGTAATCGCTTTGCACGCTTTGCATGTTTAGTGGCAGGTAGTTGGGTATGTCGGCGTGGCTGGATGGCATTTAGCGGCGTGGGTATGTGTGTGCGGCAAGACATCTGTTTGCGCGATTGGCGATGTGGGGGAGATAGGGTGTGGCGATGGAGGAGCTTCGGATGCTGGATGTTATATTGACAATGTGTGTTCTGACTGGCTTTATGGTTGTGGAGGGGAAGCATTTCGCACGCAGCAGATGCTAGGTTGGAGTAGGTGGTGTGTTGTGTGAAGGGTGGAGAGGTGATGTGCAGGGTGAGATGCGGTGTTCGAGTGTGTGTGGAGCCTGAGGTCAACTGCAGAGGAACTGCGTCAAGCAGCACGTGGATGGGGCAGGGTGCTAGGACAGTGTGAATGTGCTGCAGTGTATGGTTTGACAGGTCTGGGTGGGAGGCATGTTGCGTTTCATTGAACGTTTCTGGCATTTGGGGGCGCCAATGTTTGGGTGATGGCTGTCTCCAGAAGGCCGTGCGTTGAATCTGCGACATTGTGCCTGTGTGCTGGAGCAACATGATGCAGGAGTCTAGCGTGGAGGCAGGCTCGGTTGCAGTGGACAGCTCGTTTTTAGCACGGAGGAGTTGTTGAGTCGATCGCTGTGTATAGGAGGAAGGGTGTTGAATGCTGGTAATAAGGATGTCGGACAGGCTTAATCGCTGTGCACGCGTTGCATGTTTAGTGGCAGGTAGTTGGGTATGTTTGCGTGGCTGGATGGCATTTAGCGGCGTGGGTATGTGTGTGCGGCAAGACATCTGTTTGCGCGATTGGCGATGTGGGGGAGGTAGGGTGTGGCGATGGAGGAGCTTCGGATGCTGGATTTTATATTGACAATGTGTGTTCTGACTTGCTTTATGGTTGTGGAGGGGGAGCGTTTCGGTTGCAGCGGGTGCTAGGTTGGGGTAGGTGGTGTGTTGTGTGAAGGGTGGAGAGGTGATGTGAAGGATGAGATGCGGTGTTCGAGTGTGTGTGGAGCCTGAGGTCAACTGCAGAGGAACTGCGTCAAGAAGCAAGTGGATGGGACAGGGTGTTAGGACAGTGTGAATGTGCTGCAGTGTATGGTTTGACAGGTCTGGGTGGGAGGCATGTTGCGTTTCATTGAACGTTTCTGGCATTTGGGGGCGCCAATGTTTGGGTGATGGCTGTCTCCAGAAGGCCGTGCGTTGAATCTGCGACATTGTGCCTGTGTGCTGGAGCAACATGATGCAGGAGTCTAGCGTGGAGGCAGGCTCGGTTGCAGTGGACAGCTCGTTTTTAGGACGGAGGAGTTGTTGAGTCGGTGGTTGTGTATAGGAGGAAGTGCGTTGAATGCTGGTAATAAGGATGTCGGACAGGCGTAATCGCTTTGCACGCTTTGCATGTTTAGTGGCAGGTAGTTGGGTATGTCGGCGTGGCTGGATGGCATTTAGCGGCGTGGGTATGTGTGTGCGGCAAGACATCTGTTTGCGCGATTGGCGATGTGGGGGAGGTAGGGTGTGGCGATGGAGGAGCTTCGGATGCTGGATGTTATATTGACAATGTGTGTTCTGACTTGCTTTATGGTTGTGGAGGGGGAGCGTTTCGGTCGCAGCGGGTGCTAGGTTGGGGTAGGTGGTGTGTTGTGTGAAGGGTGGAGAGGTGATGTGCAGGGTGAGATGCGGTGTTCGAGTGTGTGTGGAGCCTGAGGTCAACTGCAGAGGAACTGCGTCAAGAAGCAAGTGGATGGGGCAGGGTGTTAGGACAGTGTGAATGTGCTGCAGTGTATGGTTTGACAGGTCTGGGTGGGAGGCATGTTGCGTTTCATGCAAAGTTTCTGGCATTTGGGGGCGCCAATGTTTGGGTGATGGCTGTCTCCAGAAGGCCGTGCGTTGAATCTGCGACATTGTGCCTGTGTGCTGGAGCAACATGATGCAGGAGTCTAGCGTGGAGGCAGGCTCGGTTGCAGTGGACAGCTCGGAGGAGTTGTTGAGTCGGTGGTTGTGTATAGGAGGAAGTGCGTTGAATGCTGGTAATAAGGATGTCGGACAGGCGTAATCGTCGTGCACGCTTTGCATGTTTAGTGGCAGGTAGTTGGGTATGTCGGCGTGGCTGGATGGCATTTAGCGGCGTGGGTATGTGTGTGCGGCAAGACATCTGTTTGCGCGATTGGCGATGTGGGGGAGGTAGGGTGTGGCGATGGAGGAGCTTCGGATGCTGGATGTTATATTGACAATGTGTGTTCTGACTTGCTTTATGGTTGTGGAGGGGAAGCATTTCGCACGCAGCAGATGCTAGGTTGGAGTAGGTGGTGTGTTGTGTGAAGGGTGGAGAGGTGATGTGCAGGGTGAGATGCGGTGTTCGAGTGTGTGTGGAGCCTGAGGCCAACTGCAGAGGAACTGCGTCAAGAAGCAAGTGGATGGGGCAGGGTGTTAGGACAGTGTGAATGTGCTGCAGTGTATGGTTTGACAGGTCTGGGTGGGAGGCATGTTGCGTTTCATGCAAAGTTTCTGGCATTTGGGGGCGCCAATGTTTGGGTGATGGCTGTCTCCAGAAGGCCGTGCGTTGAATCTGCGACATTGTGCCTGTGTGCTGGAGCAACATGATGCAGGAGTCTAGCGTGGAGGCAGGCTCGGTTGCAGTGGACAGCTCGTTTTTAGCACGGAGGAGTTGTTGAGTCGATCGCTGTGTATAGGAGGAAGGGTGTTGAATGCTGGTAATAAGGATGTCGGACAGGCTTAATCGCTGTGCACGCGTTGCATGTTTAGTGGCAGGTAGTTGGGTATGTTTGCGTGGCTGGATGGCATTTAGCGGCGTGGGTATGTGTGTGCGGCAAGACATCTGTTTGCGCGATTGGCGATGTGGGGGAGGTAGGGTGTGGCGATGGAGGAGCTTCGGATGCTGGATTTTATATTGACAATGTGTGTTCTGACTTGCTTTATGGTTGTGGAGGGGGAGCGTTTCGGTCGCAGCGGGTGCTAGGTTGGGGTAGGTGGTGTGTTGTGTGAAGGGTGGAGAGGTGATGTGAAGGATGAGATGCGGTGTTCGAGTGTGTGTGGAGCCTGAGGTCAACTGCAGAGGAACTGCGTCAAGAAGCAAGTGGATGGGACAGGGTGTTAGGACAGTGTGAATGTGCTGCAGTGTATGGTTTGACAGGTCTGGGTGGGAGGCATGTTGCGTTTCATGCAAAGTTTCTGGCATTTGGGGGCGCCAATGTTTGGGTGATGGCTGTCTCCAGAAGGCCGTGCGTTGAATCTGCGACATTGTGCCTGTGTGCTGGAGCAACATGATGCAGGAGTCTAGCGTGGAGGCAGGCTCGGTTGCAGTGGACAGCTCGTTTTTAGGACGGAGGAGTTGTTGAGTCGGTGGTTGTGTATAGGAGGAAGTGCGTTGAATGCTGGTAATAAGGATGTCGGACAGGCGTAATCGCTTTGCACGCTTTGCATGTTTAGTGGCAGGTAGTTGGGTATGTCGGCGTGGCTGGATGGCATTTAGCGGCGTGGGTATGTGTGTGCGGCAAGACATCTGTTTGCGCGATTGGCGATGTGGGGGAGGTAGGGTGTGGCGATGGAGGAGCTTCGGATGCTGGATGTTATATTGACAATGTGTGTTCTGACTTGCTTTATGGTTGTGGAGGGGGAGCGTTTCGGTCGCAGCGGGTGCTAGGTTGGGGTAGGTGGTGTGTTGTGTGAAGGGTGGAGAGGTGATGTGCAGGGTGAGATGCGGTGTTCGAGTGTGTGTGGAGCCTGAGGTCAACTGCAGAGGAACTGCGTCAAGAAGCAAGTGGATGGGGCAGGGTGTTAGGACAGTGTGAATGTGCTGCAGTGTATGGTTTGACAGGTCTGGGTGGGAGGCATGTTGCGTTTCATGCAAAGTTTCTGGCATTTGGGGGCGCCAATGTTTGGGTGATGGCTGTCTCCAGAAGGCCGTGCGTTGAATCTGCGACATTGTGCCTGTGTGCTGGAGCAACATGATGCAGGAGTCTAGCGTGGAGGCAGGCTCGGTTGCAGTGGACAGCTCGGAGGAGTTGTTGAGTCGGTGGTTGTGTATAGGAGGAAGTGCGTTGAATGCTGGTAATAAGGATGTCGGACAGGCGTAATCGTCGTGCACGCTTTGCATGTTTAGTGGCAGGTAGTTGGGTATGTCGGCGTGGCTGGATGGCATTTAGCGGCGTGGGTATGTGTGTGCGGCAAGACATCTGTTTGCGCGATTGGCGATGTGGGGGAGGTAGGGTGTGGCGATGGAGGAGCTTCGGATGCTGGATGTTATATTGACAATGTGTGTTCTGACTTGCTTTATGGTTGTGGAGGGGAAGCATTTCGCACGCAGCAGATGCTAGGTTGGAGTAGGTGGTGTGTTGTGTGAAGGGTGGAGAGGTGATGTGCAGGGTGAGATGCGGTGTTCGAGTGTGTGTGGAGCCTGAGGCCAACTGCAGAGGAACTGCGTCAAGAAGCAAGTGGATGGGGCAGGGTGTTAGGACAGTGTGAATGTGCTGCAGTGTATGGTTTGACAGGTCTGGGTGGGAGGCATGTTGCGTTTCATGCAAAGTTTCTGGCATTCGGGGGCGCCAATGTTTGGGTGATGGCTGTCTCCAGAAGGCCGTGCGTTGAATCTGCGACATTGTGCCTGTGTGCTGGAGCAACATGATGCAGGAGTCTAGCGTGGAGGCAGGCTCGGTTGCAGTAGTCAAATCGTTGTTATGACGGAGGAGCTGTTGAGTCGGTGGTTGTGTATAGGAGGAAGTGCGTTAAATGCTCATAATAAAAATTGTGGACAGGCGTAATCGCTTTGCACGCGTTGCATGTTTAGTGGCAGGTAGTTGGGTATGTTTGCGTGGCTGGATGGCATTTAGCGGCGTGGGTATGTGTGTGCGGCAAGACATCTGTTTGCGCGATTGGCGATGTGGGGGAGGTAGGGTGTGGCGATGGAGGAGCTTCGGATGCTGGATGTTATATTGACAATGTGTGTTCTGACTTGCTTTATGGTTGTGGAGGGGAAGCATTTCGCATGCAGCAGATGCTAGGTTGGAGTAGGTGGTGTGTTGTGTGAAGGGTGGAGAGGTGATGTGCAGGGTGAGATGCGGTGTTCGAGTGTGTGTGGAGCCTGAGGTCAACTGCAGAGGAACTGCGTCAAGAAGCAAGTGGATGGGGCAGGGTGTTAGGACAGTGTGAATGTGCTGCAGTGTATGGTTTGACAGGTCTGGGTGGGAGGCATGTTGCGTTTCATGCAAAGTTTCTGGCATTTGGGGGCGCCAATATTTGGGTGATGGCTGTCTCCAGAAGGCCGTGCGTTGAATCTGCGACATTGTGCCTGTGTGCTGGAGCAACATGATGCAGGAGTCTAGCGTGGAGGCAGGCTCGGTTGCAGTGGACAGCTCGTTGTTATGACGGAGGAGTTGTTGAGTCGGTGGTTGTGTATAGGAGGAAGTGCGTTGAATGCTGGTAATAAGGATGTCGGACAGGCGTAATCGCTTTGCACGCGTTGCATGTTTAGTGGCAGGTAGTTGGGTATGTCGGCGTGGCTGGATGGCATTTAGCGGCGTGGGTATGTGTGTGCGGCAAGACATCTGTTTGCGCGATTGGCGATGTGGGGGAGATAGGGTGTGGCGATGGAGGAGCTTCGGATGCTGGATGTTATATTGACAATGTGTGTTCTGACTTGCTTTATGGTTGTGAAGGGGAAGCATTTCGCACGCAGCAGATGCTAGGTTGGAGTAGGTGGTGTGTTGTGTGAAGGGTGGAGAGGTGATGTGCAGGGTGAGATGCGGTGTTCGAGTGTGTGTGGAACCTGAGGCCAACTGCAGAGGAACTGCGTCAAGAAGCAAGTGGATGGGGCAGGGTGTTAGGACAGTGTGAATGTGCTGCAGTGTATGGTTTGACAGGTCTGGGTGGGAGGCATGTTGCGTTTCATTGAACGTTTCTGGCATTTGGGGGCGCCAAATATTTGGGTGATGTCTGTCTCCAGAAGGCCGTGCGTTGAATCTGCGACATTGTGCCTGTGTGCTGGAGCAACATGATGCAGGAGTCTAGCGTGGAGGCAGGCTCGGTTGCAGTGGACAGCTCGTTTTTAGGACGGAGGAGTTGTTGAGTCGGTGGTTGTGTATAGGAGGAAGTGCGTTGAATGCTGGTAATAAGGATGTCGGACAGGCGTAATCGTCGTGCACGCTTTGCATGTTTAGTGGCAGGTAGTTGGGTATGTTTGCGTGGCTGGATGGCATTTAGCGGCGTGGGTATGTGTGTGCGGCAAGACATCTGTTTGCGCGATTGGCGATGTGGGGGAGGTAGGGTGTGGCGATGGAGGAGCTTCGGATGCTGGATGTTATATTGACAATGTGTGTTCTGACTTGCTTTATGGTTGTGGAGGGGAAGCATTTCGCACGCAGCAGATGCTAGGTTGGAGTAGGTGGTGTGTTGTGTGAAGGGTGGAGAGGTGATGTGCAGGGTGAGATGCGGTGTTCGAGTGTGTGTGGAGCCTGAGGTCAACTGCAGAGGAACTGCGTCAAGAAGCAAGTGGATGGGGCAGGGTGTTAGGACAGTGTGAATGTGCTGCAGTGTATGGTTTGACAGGTCTGGGTGGGAGGCATGTTGCGTTTCATTGAACGTTTCTGGCATTTGGGGGCGCCAATGTTTGGGTGATGGCTGTCTCCAGAAGGCCGTGCGTTGAATCTGCGACATTGTGCCTGTGTGCTGGAGCAACATGATGCAGGAGTCTAGCGTGGAGGCAGGCTCGGTTGCAGTGGACAGCTCGTTTTTAGCACGGAGGAGTTGTTGAGTCGATCCCTGTGTATAGGAGGAAGGGTGTTGAATGCTGGTAATAAGGATGGCGGACAGGCTTAATCGCTGTGCACGCTTTGCATGTTTAGTGGCAGGTAGTTGGGTATGTTTGCGTGGCTGGATGGCATTTAGCGGCGTGGGTATGTGTGTGCGGCAAGACATCTGTTTGCGCGATTGGCGATGTGGGGGAGGTAGGGTGTGGCGATGGAGGAGCTTCGGATGCTGGATGTTATATTGACAATGTGTGTTCTGACTTGCTTTATGGTTGTGGAGGGGGAGCGTTTCGGTCGCAGCGGGTGCTAGGTTGGGGTAGGTGGTGTGTTGTGTGAAGGGTGGAGAGGTGATGTGAAGGATGAGATGCGGTGTTCGAGTGTGTGTGGAGCCTGAGGTCAACTGCAGAGGAACTGCGTCAAGAAGCAAGTGGATGGGGCAGGGTGTTAGGACAGTGTGAATGTGCTGCAGTGTATGGTTTGACAGGTCTGGGTGGGAGGCATGTTGCGTTTCATTGAACGTTTCTGGCATTTGGGGGCGCCAATGTTTGGGTGATGGCTGTCTCCAGAAGGCCGTGCGTTGAATCTGCGACATTGTGCCTGTGTGCTGGAGCAACATGATGCAGGAGTCTAGCGTGGAGGCAGGCTCGGTTGCAGTGGACAGCTCGTTTTTAGGACGGAGGAGTTGTTGAGTCGGTGGTTGTGTATAGGAGGAAGTGCGTTGAATGCTGGTAATAAGGATGTCGGACAGGCGTAATCGTCGTGCACGCTTTGCATGTTTAGTGGCAGGTAGTTGGGTATGTCGGCGTGGCTGGATGGCATTTAGCGGCGTGGGTGTGTGTGTGCGGCAAGACATCTGTTTGCGCGATTGGCGATGTGGGGGAGGTAGGGTGTGGCGATGGAGGAGCTTCGGATGCTGGATGTTATATTGACAATGTGTGTTCTGACTTGCTTTATGGTTGTGGAGGGGAAGCATTTCGCACGCAGCAGATGCTAGGTTGGGGTAGGTGGTGTGTTGTGTGAAGGGTGGAGAGGTGATGTGAAGGATGAGATGCGGTGTTCGAGTGTGTGTGGAGCCTGAGGTCAACTGCAGAGGAACTGCGTCAAGAAGCAAGTGGATGGGGCAGGGTGTTAGGACAGTGTGAATGTGCTGCAGTGTATGGTTTGACAGGTCTGGGTGGGAGGCATGTTGCGTTTCATTGAACGTTTCTGGCATTTGGGGGCGCCAATGTTTGGGTGATGGCTGTCTCCAGAAGGCCGTGCGTTGAATCTGCGACATTGTGCCTGTGTGCTGGAGCAACATGATGCAGGAGTCTAGCGTGGAGGCAGGCTCGGTTGCAGTGGACAGCTCGTTTTTAGGACGGAGGAGTTGTTGAGTCGGTGGTTGTGTATAGGAGGAAGTGCGTTGAATGCTGGTAATAAGGATGTCGGACAGGCGTAATCGTCGTGCACGCTTTGCATGTTTAGTGGCAGGTAGTTGGGTATGTCGGCGTGGCTGGATGGCATTTAGCGGCGTGGGTGTGTGTGTGCGGCAAGACATCTGTTTGCGCGATTGGCGATGTGGGGGAGGTAGGGTGTGGCGATGGAGGAGCTTCGGATGCTGGATGTTATATTGACAATGTGTGTTCTGACTTGCTTTATGGTTGTGAAGGGGAAGCATTTCGCACGCAGCAGATGCTAGGTTGGAGTAGGTGGTGTGTTGTGTGAAGGGTGGAGAGGTGATGTGCAGGGTGAGATGCGGTGTTCGAGTGTGTGTGGAGCCTGAGGTCAACTGCAGAGGAACTGCGTCAAGAAGCAAGTGGATGGGGCAGGGTGTTAGGACAGTGTGAATGTGCTGCAGTGTATGGTTTGACAGGTCTGGGTGGGAGGCATGTTGCGTTTCATTGAACGTTTCTGGCATTTGGGGGCGCCAATGTTTGGGTGATGGCTGTCTCCAGAAGGCCGTGCGTTGAATCTGCGACATTGTGCCTGTGTGCTGGAGCAACATGATGCAGGAGTCTAGCGTGGAGGCAGGCTCGGTTGCAGTGGACAGCTCGTTTTTAGGACGGAGGAGTTGTTGAGTCGGTGGTTGTGTATAGGAGGAAGTGCGTTGAATGCTGGTAATAAGGATGTCGGACAGGCGTAATCGTCGTGCACGCTTTGCATGTTTAGTGGCAGGTAGTTGGGTATGTCGGCGTGGCTGGATGGCATTTAGCGGCGTGGGTGTGTGTGTGCGGCAAGACATCTGTTTGCGCGATTGGCGATGTGGGGGAGGTAGGGTGTGGCGATGGAGGAGCTTCGGATGCTGGATGTTATATTGACAATGTGTGTTCTGACTTGCTTTATGGTTGTGGAGGGGAAGCATTTCGCACGCAGCAGATGCTAGGTTGGGGTAGGTGGTGTGTTGTGTGAAGGGTGGAGAGGTGATGTGAAGGATGAGATGCGGTGTTCGAGTGTGTGTGGAGCCTGAGGTCAACTGCAGAGGAACTGCGTCAAGAAGCAAGTGGATGGGGCAGGGTGTTAGGACAGTGTGAATGTGCTGCAGTGTATGGTTTGACAGGTCTGGGTGGGAGGCATGTTGCGTTTCATGCAAAGTTTCTGGCATTTGGGGGCGCCAATGTTTGGGTGATGGCTGTCTCCAGAAGGCCGTGCGTTGAATCTGCGACATTGTGCCTGTGTGCTGGAGCAACATGATGCAGGAGTCTAGCGTGGAGGCAGGCTCGGTTGCAGTGGACAGCTCGTTTTTAGGACGGAGGAGTTGTTGAGTCGGTGGTTGTGTATAGGAGGAAGTGCGTTGAATGCTGGTAATAAGGATGTCGGACAGGCGTAATCGTCGTGCACGCTTTGCATGTTTAGTGGCAGGTAGTTGGGTATGTCGGCGTGGCTGGATGGCATTTAGCGGCGTGGGTGTGTGTGTGCGGCAAGACATCTGTTTGCGCGATTGGCGATGTGGGGGAGGTAGGGTGTGGCGATGGAGGAGCTTCGGATGCTGGATGTTATATTGACAATGTGTGTTCTGACTTGCTTTATGGTTGTGGAGGGGAAGCATTTCGCACGCAGCAGATGCTAGGTTGGAGTAGGTGGTGTGTTGTGTGAAGGGTGGAGAGGTGATGTGAAGGATGAGATGCGGTGTTCGAGTGTGTGTGGAGCCTGAGGTCAACTGCAGAGGAACTGCGTCAAGAAGCAAGTGGATGGGGCAGGGTGTTAGGACAGTGTGAATGTGCTGCAGTGTATGGTTTGACAGGTCTGGGTGGGAGGCATGTTGCGTTTCATTGAACGTTTCTGGCATTTGGGGGCGCCAATGTTTGGGTGATGGCTGTCTCCAGAAGGCCGTGCGTTGAATCTGCGACATTGTGCCTGTGTGCTGGAGCAACATGATGCAGGAGTCTAGCGTGGAGGCAGGCTCGGTTGCAGTGGACAGCTCGTTTTTAGCACGGAGGAGTTGTTGAGTCGGTGGTTGTGTATAGGAGGAAGTGCGTTGAATGCTGGTAATAAGGATGTCGGACAGGCGTAATCGTCGTGCACGCTTTGCATGTTTAGTGGCAGGTAGTTGGGTATGTCGGCGTGGCTGGATGGCATTTAGCGGCGTGGGTATGTGTGTGCGGCAAGACATCTGTTTGCGCGATTGGCGATGTGGGGGAGGTAGGGTGTGGCGATGGAGGAGCTTCGGATGCTGGATGTTATATTGACAATGTGTGTTCTGACTTGCTTTATGGTTGTGGAGGGGAAGGTTTTCGCACGCAGCAGATGCTAGGTTGGAGTAGGTGGTGTGTTGTGTGAAGGGTGGAGAGGTGATGTGCAGGGTGAGATGCGGTGTTCGAGTGTGTGTGGAACCTGAGGCCAACTGCAGAGGAACTGCGTCAAGAAGCAAGTGGATGGAGCAGGGTGCTAGGACAGTGTGAATGTGCTGCAGTGTATGGTTTGACAGGTCTGGGTGGGAGGCATGTTGCGTTTCATTGAACGTTTCTGGCATTTGGGGGCGCCAATGTTTGGGTGATGGCTGTCTCCAGAAGGCCGTGCGTTGAATCTGCGACATTGTGCCTGCGTGCTGGAGCAACATGATGCAGGAGTCTAGCGTGGAGGCAGGCTCGGTTGCAGTGGACAGCTCGTTTTTAGCACGGAGGAGTTGTTGAGTCGGTGGTTGTGTATAGGAGGAAGTGCGTTGAATGCTGGTAATAAGGATGTCGGACAGGCGTAATCGTCGTGCACGCTTTGCATGTTTAGTGGCAGGTAGTTGGGTATGTTTGCATGGCTGGATGGCATTTAGCGGCGTGGGTATGTGTGTGCGGCAAGACATCTGTTTGCGCGATTGGCGATGTGGGGGAGGTAGGGTGTGGCGATGGAGGAGCTTCGGATGCTGGATGTTATATTGACAATGTGTGTTCTGACTTGCTTTATGGTTGTGGAGGGGAAGGTTTTCGCACGCAGCAGATGCTAGGTTGGAGTAGGTGGTGTGTTGTGTGAAGGGTGGAGAGGTGATGTGCAGGGTGAGATGCGGTGTTCGAGTGTGTGTGGAACCTGAGGCCAACTGCAGAGGAACTGCGTCAAGAAGCAAGTGGATGGAGCAGGGTGCTAGGACAGTGTGAATGTGCTGCAGTGTATGGTTTGACAGGTCTGGGTGGGAGGCATGTTGCGTTTCATTGAACGTTTCTGGCATTTGGGGGCGCCAATGTTTGGGTGATGGCTGTCTCCAGAAGGCCGTGCGTTGAATCTGCGACATTGTGCCTGTGTGCTGGAGCAACATGATGCAGGAGTCTAGCGTGGAGGCAGGCTCGGTTGCAGTGGACAGCTCGTTTTTAGCACGGAGGAGTTGTTGAGTCGGTGGTTGTGTATAGGAGGAAGGGTGCTGAATGCTGGTAATAAGGATGTCGGACAGGCTTAATCGCTGTGCACGCGTTGCATGTTTAGTGGCAGGTAGTTGGGTATGTTTGCGTGGCTGGATGGCATTTAGCGGCGTGGGTATGTGTGTGCGGCAAGACATCTGTTTGCGCGATTGGCGATGTGGGGGAGGTAGGGTGTGGCGATGGAGGAGCTTCGGATGCTGGATGTTATATTGACAATGTGTGTTCTGACTTGCTTTATGGTTGTGGAGGGGAAGCGTTTCGGTCGCAGCGGGTGCTAGGTTGGGGTAGGTGGTGTGTTGTGTGAAGGGTGGAGAGGTGATGTGAAGGATGAGATGCGGTGTTCGAGTGTGTGTGGAGCCTGAGGTCAACTGCAGAGGAACTGCGTCAAGAAGCAAGTGGATGGGGCAGGGTGTTAGGACAGTGTGAATGTGCTGCAGTGTATGGTTTGACAGGTCTGGGTGGGAGGCATGTTGCGTTTCATGCAAAGTTTCTGGCATTTGGGGGCGCCAATGTTTGGGTGATGGCTGTCTCCAGAAGGCCGTGTGCTGAATCTGCGACATTGTGCCTGTGTGCTGGAGCAACATGATGCAGGAGTCTAGCGTGGAGGCAGGCTCGGTTGCAGTAGTCAAATCGTTGTTATGACGGAGGCGTTGTTGAGTCGGTGGTTGTGTATAGGAGGAAGTGCGTTAAATGCTCATAATAAAAGTTGCGGACAGGCGTAATCGCTTTGCACGCGTTGCATGTTTAGTGGCAGGTAGTTGGGTATGTTTGCGTGGCTGGATGGCATTTAGCGGCGTGGGTATGTGTGTGCGGCAAGACATCTGTTTGCGCGATTGGCGATGTGGGGGAGGTAGGGTGTGACGATGGAGGAGCTTCGGATGCTGGATGTTATATTGACAATGTGTGTTCTGACTTGCTTTATGGCTGTGGAGGGGAAGCATTTCGCACGCAGCAGATGCTAGGTTGGAGTAGGTGGTGTGTTGTGTGAAGGGTGGAGAGGTGATGTGCAGGGTGAGATGCGGTGTTCGAGTGTGTGTGGAACCTGAGGTCAACTGCAGAGGAACTGCGTCAAGAAGCAAGTGGATGGAGCAGGGTGCTAGGACAGTGTGAATGTGCTGCAGTGTATGGTTTGACAGGTCTGGGTGGGAGGCATGTTGCGTTTCATTGAACGTTTCTGGCATTTGGGGGCGCCAATGTTTGGGTGATGGCTGTCTCCAGAAGGCCGTGCGTTGAATCTGCGACATTGTGCCTGTGTGCTGGAGCAACATGATGCAGGAGTCTAGCGTGGAGGCAGGCTCGGTTGCAGTGGACAGCTCGTTGTTATGACGGAGGAGTTGTTGAGTCGGTGGTTGTGTATAGGAGGAAGTGCGTTGAATGCTGGTAATAAGGATGTCGGACAGGCGTAATCGTCGTGCACGCTTTGCATGTTTAGTGGCAGGTAGTTGGGTATGTCGGCGTGGCTGAATGGCATTTAGCGGCGTGGGTATGTGTGTGCGGCAAGACATCTGTTTGCGCGATTGGCGATGTGGGGGAGGTAGGGTGTGGCGATGGAGGAGCTTCGGATGCTGGATGTTATATTGACAATGTGTGTTCTGACTTGCTTTATGGTTGTGGAGGGGAAGCATTTCGCACGCAGCAGATGCTAGGTTGGGGTAGGTGGTGTGTTGTGTGAAGGGTGGAGAGGTGATGTGCAGGATGAGATGCGGTGTTCGAGTGTGTGTGGAACCTGAGGTCAACTGCAGAGCAACTGCGTCAAGAAGCAAGTGGATGGGGCAGGGTGTTAGGACAGTGTGAATGTGCTGCAGTGTATGGTTTGACAGGTCTGGGTGGGAGGCATGTTGCGTTTCATTGAACGTTTCTGGCATTTGGGGGCGCCAATGTTTGGGTGATGGCTGTCTCCAGAAGGCCGTGCGTTGAATCTGCGACATTGTGCCTGTGTGCTGGAGCAACATGATGCAGGAGTCTAGCGTGGAGGCAGGCTCGGTTGCAGTGGACAGCTCGTTTTTAGGACGGAGGAGTTGTTGAGTCGGTGGTTGTGTATAGAAGGAAGTGCGTTGAATGCTGGTAATAAGGATGTCGGACAGGCGTAATCGTCGTGCACGCTTTGCATGTTTAGTGGCAGGTAGTTGGGTATGTCGGCGTGGCTGGATGGCATTTAGCGGCGTGGGTATGTGTGTGCGGCAAGACATCTGTTTGCGCGATTGGCGATGTGGGGGAGGTAGGGTGTGGCGATGGAGGAGCTTCGGATGCTGGATGTTATATTGACAATGTGTGTTCTGACTTGCTTTATGGCTGTGGAGGGGAAGCATTTCGCACGCAGCAGATGCTAGGTTGGAGTAGGTGGTGTGTTGTGTGAAGGGTGGAGAGGTGATGTGCAGGGTGAGATGCGGTGTTCGAGTGTGTGTGGAACCTGAGGTCAACTGCAGAGGAACTGCGTCAAGAAGCAAGTGGATGGAGCAGGGTGCTAGGACAGTGTGAATGTGCTGCAGTGTATGGTTTGACAGGTCTGGGTGGGAGGCATGTTGCGTTTCATTGAACGTTTCTGGCATTTGGGGGCGCCAATGTTTGGGTGATGGCTGTCTCCAGAAGGCCGTGCGTTGAATCTGCGACATTGTGCCTGTGTGCTGGAGCAACATGATGCAGGAGTCTAGCGTGGAGGCAGGCTCGGTTGCAGTGGACAGCTCGTTTTTAGGACGGAGGAGTTGTTGAGTCGGTGGTTGTGTATAGGAGGAAGTGCGTTGAATGCTGGTAATAAGGATGTCGGACAGGCGTAATCGTCGAGCACGCTTTGCATGTTTAGTGGCAGGTAGTTGGGTATGTCGGCGTGGCTGGATGGCATTTAGCGGCGTGGGTATGTGTGTGCGGCAAGACATCTGTTTGCGCGATTGGCGATGTGGGGGAGGTAGGGTGTGGCGATGGAGGAGCTTCGGATGCTGGATGTTATATTGACAATGTGTGTTCTGACTTGCTTTATGGTTGTGGAGGGGAAGCATTTCGCACGCAGCAGATGCTAGGTTGGAGTAGGTGGTGTGTTGTGTGAAGGGTGGAGAGGTGATGTGCAGGGTGAGATGCGGTGTTCGAGTGTGTGTGGAGCCTGAGGTCAACTGCAGAGGAACTGCGTCAAGAAGCAAGTGGATGGGGCAGGGTGTTAGGACAGTGTGAATGTGCTGCAGTGTATGGTTTGACAGGTCTGGGTGGGAGGCATGTTGCGTTTCATTGAACGTTTCTGGCATTTGGGGGCGCCAATGTTTGGGTGATGGCTGTCTCCAGAAGGCCGTGCGTTGAATCTGCGACATTGTGCCTGTGTGCTGGAGCAACATGATGCAGGAGTCTAGCGTGGAGGCAGGGTCGGTTGCAGTGGACAGCTCGTTGTTATGACGGAGGAGTTGTTGAGTCGATCGCTGTGTATAGGAGGAAGGGTGTTGAATGCTGGTAATAAGGATGTCGGACAGGCTTAATCGCTGTGCACGCGTTGCATGTTTAGTGGCAGGTAGTTGGGTATGTTTGCGTGGCTGGATGGCATTTAGCGGCGTGGGTATGTGTGTGCGGCAAGACATCTGTTTGCGCGATTGGCGATGTGGGGGAGGTAGGGTGTGGCGATGGAGGAGCTTCGGATGCTGGATGTTATATTGACAATGTGTGTTCTGACTTGCTTTATGGTTGTGGAGGGGAAGCGTTTCGGTCGCAGCGGGTGCTAGGTTGGGGTAGGTGGTGTGTTGTGTGAAGGGTGGAGAGGTGATGTGCAGGGTGAGATGCGGTGTTCGAGTGTGTGTGGAGCCTGAGGTCAACTGCAGAGGAACTGCGTCAAGAAGCAAGTGGATGGGGCAGGGTGTTAGGACAGTGTGAATGTGCTGCAGTGTATGGTTTGACAGGTCTGGGTGGGAGGCATGTTGCGTTTCATTGAACGTTTCTGGCATTTGGGGGCGCCAATGTTTGGGTGATGGCTGTCTCCAGAAGGCCGTGCGTTGAATCTGCGACATTGTGCCTGTGTGCTGGAGCAACATGATGCAGGAGTCTAGCGTGGAGGCAGGCTCGGTTGCAGTGGACAGCTCGTTTTTAGGACGGAGGAGTTGTTGAGTCGGTGGTTGTGTATAGAAGGAAGTGCGTTGAATGCTGGTAATAAGGATGTCGGACAGGCGTAATCGTCGTGCACGCTTTGCATGTTTAGTGGCAGGTAGTTGGGTATGTCGGCGTGGCTGGATGGCATTTAGCGGCGTGGGTATGTGTGTGCGGCAAGACATCTGTTTGCGCGATTGGCGATGTGGGGGAGGTAGGGTGTGGCGATGGAGGAGCTTCGGATGCTGGATGTTATATTGACAATGTGTGTTCTGACTTGCTTTATGGCTGTGGAGGGGAAGCATTTCGCACGCAGCAGATGCTAGGTTGGAGTAGGTGGTGTGTTGTGTGAAGGGTGGAGAGGTGATGTGCAGGGTGAGATGCGGTGTTCGAGTGTGTGTGGAACCTGAGGTCAACTGCAGAGGAACTGCGTCAAGAAGCAAGTGGATGGAGCAGGGTGCTAGGACAGTGTGAATGTGCTGCAGTGTATGGTTTGACAGGTCTGGGTGGGAGGCATGTTGCGTTTCATTGAACGTTTCTGGCATTTGGGGGCGCCAATGTTTGGGTGATGGCTGTCTCCAGAAGGCCGTGCGTTGAATCTGCGACATTGTGCCTGTGTGCTGGAGCAACATGATGCAGGAGTCTAGCGTGGAGGCAGGCTCGGTTGCAGTGGACAGCTCGTTTTTAGGACGGAGGAGTTGTTGAGTCGGTGGTTGTGTATAGGAGGAAGTGCGTTGAATGCTGGTAATAAGGATGTCGGACAGGCGTAATCGTCGAGCACGCTTTGCATGTTTAGTGGCAGGTAGTTGGGTATGTCGGCGTGGCTGGATGGCATTTAGCGGCGTGGGTATGTGTGTGCGGCAAGACATCTGTTTGCGCGATTGGCGATGTGGGGGAGGTAGGGTGTGGCGATGGAGGAGCTTCGGATGCTGGATGTTATATTGACAATGTGTGTTCTGACTTGCTTTATGGTTGTGGAGGGGAAGCATTTCGCACGCAGCAGATGCTAGGTTGGAGTAGGTGGTGTGTTGTGTGAAGGGTGGAGAGGTGATGTGCAGGGTGAGATGCGGTGTTCGAGTGTGTGTGGAGCCTGAGGTCAACTGCAGAGGAACTGCGTCAAGAAGCAAGTGGATGGGGCAGGGTGTTAGGACAGTGTGAATGTGCTGCAGTGTATGGTTTGACAGGTCTGGGTGGGAGGCATGTTGCGTTTCATTGAACGTTTCTGGCATTTGGGGGCGCCAATGTTTGGGTGATGGCTGTCTCCAGAAGGCCGTGCGTTGAATCTGCGACATTGTGCCTGTGTGCTGGAGCAACATGATGCAGGAGTCTAGCGTGGAGGCAGGGTCGGTTGCAGTGGACAGCTCGTTGTTATGACGGAGGAGTTGTTGAGTCGATCGCTGTGTATAGGAGGAAGGGTGTTGAATGCTGGTAATAAGGATGTCGGACAGGCTTAATCGCTGTGCACGCGTTGCATGTTTAGTGGCAGGTAGTTGGGTATGTTTGCGTGGCTGGATGGCATTTAGCGGCGTGGGTATGTGTGTGCGGCAAGACATCTGTTTGCGCGATTGGCGATGTGGGGGAGGTAGGGTGTGGCGATGGAGGAGCTTCGGATGCTGGATGTTATATTGACAATGTGTGTTCTGACTTGCTTTATGGTTGTGGAGGGGAAGCGTTTCGGTCGCAGCGGGTGCTAGGTTGGGGTAGGTGGTGTGTTGTGTGAAGGGTGGAGAGGTGATGTGCAGGGTGAGATGCGGTGTTCGAGTGTGTGTGGAGCCTGAGGTCAACTGCAGAGGAACTGCGTCAAGAAGCAAGTGGATGGAGCAGGGTGCTAGGACAGTGTGAATGTGCTGCAGTGTATGGTTTGACAGGTCTGGGTGGGAGGCGTGTTGCGTTTCATTGAACGTTTCTGGCATTTGGGGGCGCCAATGTTTGGGTGATGGCTGTCTCCAGAAGGCCGTGCGTTGAATCTGCGACATTGTGCCTGTGTGCTGGAGCAGCATGGCGCAGGAGTCTAGCGTTGAGGCAGGGTCGGTTGCAGTGGACAGCTCGTTTTTATGACGGAGGAGTTGTTGAGTCGGTGGTTGTGTATAGGAGGAAGTGCGTTGAATGCTGGTAATAAGGATGTCGGACAGGCTTAATCGCTGTGCACGCGTTGCATGTTTAGTGGCAGGTAGTTGGGTATGTTTGCGTGGCTGGATGGCATTTAGCGGCGTGGGTATGTGTGTGCGGCAAGACATCTGTTTGCGCGATTAGCGATGTGGGGGAGATAGGGTATGATGATGGAGGAGCTTCGGATGCTGGATGTTATATTGACAATGTGTGTTCTGACTTGCTTTATGGTTGTGGAGGGGAAGCATTTCGCACGCAGCAGATGCTAGGTTGGGGTAGGTGGTGTGTTGTGTGAAGGGTGGAGAGGTGATGTGCAGGATGAGATGCGGTGTTCGAGTGTGTGTGGAGCCTGAGGTCAACTGCAGAGGAACTGCGTCAAGAAGCAAGTGGATGGAGCAGGGTGTTAGGACAGTGTGAATGTGCTGCAGTGTATGGTTTGACAGGTCTGGGTGGGAGGCATGTTGCGTTTCATTGAACGTTTCTGGCATTTGGGGGCGCCAATGTTTGGGTGATGGCTGTCTCCAGAAGGCCGTGCGTTGAATCTGCGACATTGTGCCTGTGTGCTGGAGCAACATGGCGCAGGAGTCTAGCGTGGAGGCAGGGTCGGTTGCAGTAGACAGCTCGTTGTTATGACGGAGGAGCTGTTGAGTCGGTGGTTGTGTATAGGAGGAAGTGCGTTGAATGCTGGTAATAAGGATGTCGGACAGGCTTAATCGCTGTGCACGCGTTGCATGTTTAGTGGCAGGTAGTTGGGTATGTTTGCGTGGCTGGATGGCATTTAGCGGCGTGGGTATGTGTGTGCGGCAAGACATCTGTTTGCGCGATTAGCGATGTGGGGGAGATAGGGTATGATGATGGAGGAGCTTCGGATGCTGGATGTTATATTGACAATGTGTGTTCTGACTTGCTTTATGGTTGTGGAGGGGAAGCATTTCGCACGCAGCAGATGCTAGGTTGGGGTAGGTGGTGTGTTGTGTGAAGGGTGGAGAGGTGATGTGCAGGATGAGATGCGGTGTTCGAGTGTGTGTGGAGCCTGAGGTCAACTGCAGAGGAACTGCGTCAAGAAGCAAGTGGATGGAGCAGGGTGTTAGGACAGTGTGAATGTGCTGCAGTGTATGGTTTGACAGGTCTGGGTGGGAGGCATGTTGCGTTTCATTGAACGTTTCTGGCATTTGGGGGCGCCAATGTTTGGGTGATGGCTGTCTCCAGAAGGCCGTGCGTTGAATCTGCGACATTGTGCCTGTGTGCTGGAGCAACATGGCGCAGGAGTCTAGCGTGGAGGCAGGGTCGGTTGCAGTAGACAGCTCGTTGTTATGACGGAGGAGCTGTTGAGTCGGTGGTTGTGTATAGGAGGAAGTGCGTTGAATGCTGGTAATAAGGATGTCGGACAGGCTTAATCGCTGTGCACGCGTTGCATGTTTAGTGGCAGGTAGTTGGGTATGTTTGCGTGGCTGGATGGCATTTAGCGGCGTGGGTATGTGTGTGCGGCAAGACATCTGTTTGCGCGATTAGCGATGTGGGGGAGATAGGGTATGATGATGGAGGAGCTTCGGATGCTGGATGTTATATTGACAATGTGTGTTCTGACTTGCTTTATGGTTGTGGAGGGGAAGCATTTCGCACGCAGCAGATGCTAGGTTGGGGTAGGTGGTGTGTTGTGTGAAGGGTGGAGAGGTGATGTGCAGGATGAGATGCGGTGTTCGAGTGTGTGTGGAGCCTGAGGTCAACTGCAGAGGAACTGCGTCAAGAAGCAAGTGGATGGAGCAGGGTGTTAGGACAGTGTGAATGTGCTGCAGTGTATGGTTTGACAGGTCTGGGTGGGAGGCATGTTGCGTTTCATTGAACGTTTCTGGCATTTGGGGGCGCCAATGTTTGGGTGATGGCTGTCTCCAGAAGGCCGTGCGTTGAATCTGCGACATTGTGCCTGTGTGCTGGAGCAACATGGCGCAGGAGTCTAGCGTGGAGGCAGGGTCGGTTGCAGTAGACAGCTCGTTGTTATGACGGAGGAGCTGTTGAGTCGGTGGTTGTGTATAGGAGGAAGGGTGTTGAATGCTGGTAATAAGGATGTCGGACAGGCTTAATCGCTGTGCACGCGTTGCATGTTTAGTGGCAGGTAGTTGGGTATGTCGGCGTGGCTGGATGGCATTTAGCGGCGTGGGTATGTGTGTGCGGCAAGACATCTGTTTGCGCGATTGGCGATGTGGGGGAGGTAGGGTGTGGCGATGGAGGAGCTTCGGATGCTGGATGTTATATTGACAATGTGTGTTCTGACTTGCTTTATGGTTGTGGAGGGGAAGCATTTCGCACGCAGCAGATGCTAGGTTGGAGTAGGTGGTGTGTTGTGTGAAGGGTGGAGAGGTGATGTGCAGGGTGAGATGCGGTGTTCGAGTGTGTGTGGAACCTGAGGTCAACTGCAGAGGAACTGCGTCAAGAAGCAAGTGGATGGGGCAGGGTGCTAGGACAGTGTGAATGTGCTGCAGTGTATGGTTTGACAGGTCTGGGTGGGAGGCATGTTGCGTTTCATTGAACGTTTCTGGCATTTGGGGGCGCCAATGTTTGGGTGATGGCTGTCTCCAGAAGGCCGTGCGTTGAATCTGCGACATTGTGCCTGTGTGCTGGAGCAACATGATGCAGGAGTCTAGCGTGGAGGCAGGCTCGGTTGCAGTGGACAGCCCGTTTTTAGGACGGAGGAGTTGTTGAGTCGGTGGTTGTGTATAGGAGGAAGTGCGTTGAATGCTGGTAATAAGGATGTCGGACAGGCGTAATCGTCGTGCACGCTTTGCATGTTTAGTGGCAGGTAGTTGGGTATGTCGGCGTGGCTGGATGGCATTTAGCGGCGTGGGTATGTGTGTGCGGCAAGACATCTGTTTGCGCGGTTGGCGATGTGGGGGAGATAGGGTGTGGCGATGGAGGAGCTTCGGATGCTGGATGTTATATTGACAATGTGTGTTCTGACTTGCTTTATGGTTGTGGAGGGGAAGCATTTCGCACGCAGCAGATGCTAGGTTGGAGTAGGTGGTGTGTTGTGTGAAGGGTGGAGAGGTGATGTGCAGGGTGAGATGCGGTGTTCGAGTGTGTGTGGAGCCTGAGGTCAACTGCAGAGGAACTGCGTCAAGAAGCAAGTGGATGGGGCAGGGTGCTAGGACAGTGTGAATGTGCTGCAGTGTATGGTTTGACAGGTCTGGGTGGGAGGCATGTTGCGTTTCATTGAACGTTTCTGGCATTTGGGGGCGCCAATGTTTGGGTGATGGCTGTCTCCAGAAGGCCGTGCGTTGAATCTGCGACATTGTGCCTGTGTGCTGGAGCAACATGATGCAGGAGTCTAGCGTGGAGGCAGGCTCGGTTGCAGTGGACAGCCCGTTTTTAGGACGGAGGAGTTGTTGAGTCGGTGGTTGTGTATAGGAGGAAGTGCGTTGAATGCTGGTAATAAGGATGTCGGACAGGCCTAATCGTCGTGCACGCTTTGCATGTTTAGTGGCAGGTAGTTGGGTATGTCGGCGTGGCTGGATGGCATTTAGCGGCGTGGGTATGTGTGTGCGGCAAGACATCTGTTTGCGCGATTGGCGATGTGGGGGAGGTAGGGTGTGGCGATGGAGGGGCTTCGGATGCTGGATGTTATATTGACAATGTGTGTTCTGACTTGCTTTATGGTTGTGGAGGGGAAGGTTTTCGCACGCAGCAGATGCTAGGTTGGAGTAGGTGGTGTGTTGTGTGAAGGGTGGAGAGGTGATGTGCAGGGTGAGATGCGGTGTTCGAGTGTGTGTGGAGCCTGAGGTCAACTGCAGAGGAACTGCGTCAAGAAGCAAGTGGATGGGGCAGGGTGCTAGGACAGTGTGAATGTGCTGCAGTGTATGGTTTGACAGGTCTGGGTGGGAGGCATGTTGCGTTTCATTGAACGTTTCTGGCATTTGGGGGCGCCAATATTTGGGTGATGGCTGTCTCCAGAAGGCCGTGCGTTGAATCTGCGGCATTGTGCCTGTGTGCTGGAGCGACATGACGCAGGAGTCTAGCGTGGAGGCAGGCTAGGCTGCAGTGGACAGCTTGTTGTTATGACGGAGGAGTTGTTGAGTCGGTGGTTGTGTATAGGAGGAAGTGCGTTGAATGCTGGTAATAAGGATGTCGGACAGGCTTAATCGCTGTGCACGCGTTGCATGTTTAGTGGCAGGTAGTTGGGTATGTTTGCGTGGCTGGATGGCATTTAGCGGCCTGGGTATGTGTGTGCGGCAAGACATCTGTTTGCGCGATTAGCGATGTGGGGGAGATAGGGTATGATGATGGAGGAGCTTCGGATGCTGGATGTTATATTGACAATGTGTGTTCTGACTTGCTTTATGGTTGTGGAGGGGAAGCATTTCGCACGCAGCAGATGCTAGGTTGGGGTAGGTGGTGTGTTGTGTGAAGGGTGGAGAGGTGATGTGCAGGATGAGATGCGGTGTTCGAGTGTGTGTGGAGCCTGAGGTCAACTGCAGAGGAACTGCGTCAAGAAGCAAGTGGATGGAGCAGGGTGTTAGGACAGTGTGAATGTGCTGCAGTGTATGGTTTGACAGGTCTGGGTGGGAGGCATGTTGCGTTTCATTGAACGTTTCTGGCATTTGGGGGCGCCAATGTTTGGGTGATGGCTGTCTCCAGAAGGCCGTGCGTTGAATCTGCGACATTGTGCCTGTGTGCTGGAGCAACATGGCGCAGGAGTCTAGCGTGGAGGCAGGGTCGGTTGCAGTAGACAGCTCGTTGTTATGACGGAGGAGCTGTTGAGTCGGTGGTTGTGTATAGGAGGAAGGGTGTTGAATGCTGGTAATAAGGATGTCGGACAGGCTTAATCGCTGTGCACGCGTTGCATGTTTAGTGGCAGGTAGTTGGGTATGTCGGCGTGGCTGGATGGCATTTAGCGGCGTGGGTATGTGTGTGCGGCAAGACATCTGTTTGCGCGATTGGCGATGTGGGGGAGGTAGGGTGTGGCGATGGAGGAGCTTCGGATGCTGGATGTTATATTGACAATGTGTGTTCTGACTTGCTTTATGGTTGTGGAGGGGAAGCATTTCGCACGCAGCAGATGCTAGGTTGGAGTAGGTGGTGTGTTGTGTGAAGGGTGGAGAGGTGATGTGCAGGGTGAGATGCGGTGTTCGAGTGTGTGTGGAACCTGAGGTCAACTGCAGAGGAACTGCGTCAAGAAGCAAGTGGATGGGGCAGGGTGTTAGGACAGTGTGAATGTGCTGCAGTGTATGGTTTGACAGGTCTGGGTGGGAGGCATGTTGCGTTTCATTGAACGTTTCTGGCATTTGGGGGCGCCAATGTTTGGGTGATGGCTGTCTCCAGAAGGCCGTGCGTTGAATCTGCGACATTGTGCCTGTGTGCTGGAGCAACATGATGCAGGAGTCTAGCGTGGAGGCAGGCTCGGTTGCAGTGGACAGCCCGTTTTTAGGACGGAGGAGTTGTTGAGTCGGTGGTTGTGTATAGGAGGAAGTGCGTTGAATGCTGGTAATAAGGATGTCGGACAGGCGTAATCGTCGTGCACGCTTTGCATGTTTAGTGGCAGGTAGTTGGGTATGTCGGCGTGGCTGGATGGCATTTAGCGGCGTGGGTATGTGTGTGCGGCAAGACATCTGTTTGCGCGATTGGCGATGTGGGGGAGGTAGGGTGTGGCGATGGAGGGGCTTCGGATGCTGGATGTTATATTGACAATGTGTGTTCTGACTTGCTTTATGGTTGTGGAGGGGAAGCATTTCGCACGCAGCAGATGCTAGGTTGGAGTAGGTGGTGTGTTGTGTGAAGGGTGGAGAGGTGATGTGCAGGGTGAGATGCGGTGTTCGAGTGTGTGTGGAGCCTGAGGTCAACTGCAGAGGAACTGCGTCAAGAAGCAAGTGGATGGGGCAGGGTGCTAGGACAGTGTGAATGTGCTGCAGTGTATGGTTTGACAGGTCTGGGTGGGAGGCATGTTGCGTTTCATTGAACGTTTCTGGCATTTGGGGGCGCCAATGTTTGGGTGATGGCTGTCTCCAGAAGGCCGTGCGTTGAATCTGCGGCATTGTGCCTGTGTGCTGGAGCAACATGATGCAGGAGTCTAGCGTGGAGGCAGGCTCGGTTGCAGTGGACAGCCCGTTTTTAGGACGGAGGAGTTGTTGAGTCGGTGGTTGTGTATAGGAGGAAGTGCGTTGAATGCTGGTAATAAGGATGTCGGACAGGCCTAATCGTCGTGCACGCTTTGCATGTTTAGTGGCAGGTAGTTGGGTATGTCGGCGTGGCTGGATGGCATTTAGCGGCGTGGGTATGTGTGTGCGGCAAGACATCTGTTTGCGCGATTGGCGATGTGGGGGAGGTAGGGTGTGGCGATGGAGGGGCTTCGGATGCTGGATGTTATATTGACAATGTGTGTTCTGACTTGCTTTATGGTTGTGGAGGGGAAGGTTTTCGCACGCAGCAGATGCTAGGTTGGAGTAGGTGGTGTGTTGTGTGAAGGGTGGAGAGGTGATGTGCAGGGTGAGATGCGGTGTTCGAGTGTGTGTGGAGCCTGAGGTCAACTGCAGAGGAACTGCGTCAAGAAGCAAGTGGATGGGGCAGGGTGCTAGGACAGTGTGAATGTGCTGCAGTGTATGGTTTGACAGGTCTGGGTGGGAGGCATGTTGCGTTTCATTGAACGTTTCTGGCATTTGGGGGCGCCAATATTTGGGTGATGGCTGTCTCCAGAAGGCCGTGCGTTGAATCTGCGACATTGTGCCTGTGTGCTGGAGCGACATGACGCAGGAGTCTAGCGTGGAGGCAGGCTAGGCTGCAGTGGACAGCTTGTTGTTATGACGGAGGAGTTGTTGAGTCGGTGGTTGTGTATAGGAGGAAGTGCGTTGAATGCTGGTAATAAGGATGTCGGACAGGCTTAATCGCTGTGCACGCGTTGCATGTTTAGTGGCAGGTAGTTGGGTATGTTTGCGTGGCTGGATGGCATTTAGCGGCCTGGGTATGTGTGTGCGGCAAGACATCTGTTTGCGCGATTGGCGATGTGGGGGAGGTAGGGTGTGGCGATGGAGGAGCTTCGGATGCTGGATGTTATATTGACAATGTGTGTTCTGACTTGCTTTATGGTTGTGGAGGGGAAGGATTTCGCACGCAGCAGATGCTAGGTTGGAGTAGGTGGTGTGTTGTGTGAAGGGTGGAGAGGTGATGTGCAGGGTGAGATGCGGTGTTCGAGTGTGTGTGGAGCCTGAGGTCAACTGCAGAGGAACTGCGTCAAGAAGCAAGTGGATGGGGCAGGGTGTTAGGACAGTGTGAATGTGCTGCAGTGTATGGTTTGACAGGTCTGGGTGGGAGGCATGTTGCGTTTCATTGAACGTTTCTGGCATTTGGGGGCGCCAATGTTTGGGTGATGGCTGTCTCCAGAAGGCCGTGCGTTGAATCTGCGACATTGTGCCTGTGTGCTGGAGCAACATGATGCAGGAGTCTAGCGTTGAGGCAGGCTCGGTTGCAGTGGACAGCTCGTTTTTAGGACGGAGGAGTTGTTGAGTCGGTGGTTGTGTATAGGAGGAAGTGCGTTGAATGCTGGTAATAAGGATGTCGGACAGGCGTAATCGTCGTGCACGCTTTGCATGTTTAGTGGCAGGTAGTTGGGTATGTTTGCGTGGCTGAATGGCATTTAGCGGCGTGGGTATGTGTGTGCGGCAAGACATCTGTTTGCGCGGTTGGCGATGTGAGGGAGGTAGGGTGTGGCGATGGAGGAGCTTCGGATGCTGGATGTTATATTGACAATGTGTGTTCTGACTTGCTTTATGGTTGTGGAGGGGAAGCATTTCGCACGCAGCAGATGCTAGGTTGGAGTAGGTGGTGTGTTGTGTGAAGGGTGGAGAGGTGATGTGCAGGGTGAGATGCGGTGTTCGAGTGTGTGTGGAGCCTGAGGTCAACTGCAGAGGAACTGCGTCAAGAAGCAAGTGGATGGAGCAGGGTGCTAGGACAGTGTGAATGTGCTGCAGTGTATGGTTTGACAGGTCTGGGTGGGAGGCATGTTGCGTTTCATTGAACGTTTCTGGCATTTGGGGGCGCCAATGTTTGGGTGATGGCTGTCTCCAGAAGGCCGTGCGTTGAATCTGCGACATTGTGCCTGTGTGCTGGAGCAACATGATGCAGGAGTCTAGCGTGGAGGCAGGGTCGGTTGCAGTGGACAGCTCGTTTTTAGCACGGAGGAGTTGTTGAGTCGGTGGTTGTGTATAGGAGGAAGGGTGTTGAATGCTGGTAATAAGGATGTCGGACAGGCTTAATCGCTGTGCACGCGTTGCATGTTTAGTGGCAGGTAGTTGGGTATGTTTGCGTGGCTGGATGGCATTTAGCGGCGTGGGTATGTGTGTGCGGCAAGACATCTGTTTGCGCGATTGGCGATGTGGGGGAGGTAGGGTGTGGCGATGGAGGAGCTTCGGATGCTGGATGTTATATTGACAATGTGTGTTCTGACTTGCTTTATGGTTGTGGAGGGGAAGCGTTTCGGTCGCAGCGGGTGCTAGGTTGGGGTAGGTGGTGTGTTGTGTGAAGGGTGGAGAGGTGATGTGCAGGATGAGATGCGGTGTTCGAGTGTGTGTGGAGCCTGAGGTCAACTGCAGAGGAACTGCGTCAAGAAGCAAGTGGATGGAGCAGGGTGTTAGGACAGTGTGAATGTGCTGCAGTGTATGGTTTGACAGGTCTGGGTGGGAGGCATGTTGCGTTTCATTGAACGTTTCTGGCATTTGGGGGCGCCAATGTTTGGGTGATGGCTGTCTCCAGAAGGCCGTGCGTTGAATCTGCGACATTGTGCCTGTGTGCTGGAGCAACATGGCGCAGGAGTCTAGCGTGGAGGCAGGGTCGGTTGCAGTAGACAGCTCGTTGTTATGACGGAGGAGCTGTTGAGTCGGTGGTTGTGTATAGGAGGAAGGGTGTTGAATGCTGGTAATAAGGATGTCGGACAGGCTTAATCGCTGTGCACGCGTTGCATGTTTAGTGGCAGGTAGTTGGGTATGTCGGCGTGGCTGGATGGCATTTAGCGGCGTGGGTATGTGTGTGCGGCAAGACATCTGTTTGCGCGATTGGCGATGTGGGGGAGGTAGGGTGTGGCGATGGAGGAGCTTCGGATGCTGGATGTTATATTGACAATGTGTGTTCTGACTTGCTTTATGGTTGTGGAGGGGAAGCATTTCGCACGCAGCAGATGCTAGGTTGGAGTAGGTGGTGTGTTGTGTGAAGGGTGGAGAGGTGATGTGCAGGGTGAGATGCGGTGTTCGAGTGTGTGTGGAACCTGAGGTCAACTGCAGAGGAACTGCGTCAAGAAGCAAGTGGATGGGGCAGGGTGTTAGGACAGTGTGAATGTGCTGCAGTGTATGGTTTGACAGGTCTGGGTGGGAGGCATGTTGCGTTTCATTGAACGTTTCTGGCATTTGGGGGCGCCAATGTTTGGGTGATGGCTGTCTCCAGAAGGCCGTGCGTTGAATCTGCGACATTGTGCCTGTGTGCTGGAGCAACATGATGCAGGAGTCTAGCGTGGAGGCAGGCTCGGTTGCAGTGGACAGCCCGTTTTTAGGACGGAGGAGTTGTTGAGTCGGTGGTTGTGTATAGGAGGAAGTGCGTTGAATGCTGGTAATAAGGATGTCGGACAGGCGTAATCGTCGTGCACGCTTTGCATGTTTAGTGGCAGGTAGTTGGGTATGTCGGCGTGGCTGGATGGCATTTAGCGGCGTGGGTATGTGTGTGCGGCAAGACATCTGTTTGCGCGATTGGCGATGTGGGGGAGGTAGGGTGTGGCGATGGAGGGGCTTCGGATGCTGGATGTTATATTGACAATGTGTGTTCTGACTTGCTTTATGGTTGTGGAGGGGAAGCATTTCGCACGCAGCAGATGCTAGGTTGGAGTAGGTGGTGTGTTGTGTGAAGGGTGGAGAGGTGATGTGCAGGGTGAGATGCGGTGTTCGAGTGTGTGTGGAGCCTGAGGTCAACTGCAGAGGAACTGCGTCAAGAAGCAAGTGGATGGGGCAGGGTGCTAGGACAGTGTGAATGTGCTGCAGTGTATGGTTTGACAGGTCTGGGTGGGAGGCATGTTGCGTTTCATTGAACGTTTCTGGCATTTGGGGGCGCCAATGTTTGGGTGATGGCTGTCTCCAGAAGGCCGTGCGTTGAATCTGCGGCATTGTGCCTGTGTGCTGGAGCAACATGATGCAGGAGTCTAGCGTGGAGGCAGGCTCGGTTGCAGTGGACAGCCCGTTTTTAGGACGGAGGAGTTGTTGAGTCGGTGGTTGTGTATAGGAGGAAGTGCGTTGAATGCTGGTAATAAGGATGTCGGACAGGCCTAATCGTCGTGCACGCTTTGCATGTTTAGTGGCAGGTAGTTGGGTATGTCGGCGTGGCTGGATGGCATTTAGCGGCGTGGGTATGTGTGTGCGGCAAGACATCTGTTTGCGCGATTGGCGATGTGGGGGAGGTAGGGTGTGGCGATGGAGGGGCTTCGGATGCTGGATGTTATATTGACAATGTGTGTTCTGACTTGCTTTATGGTTGTGGAGGGGAAGGTTTTCGCACGCAGCAGATGCTAGGTTGGAGTAGGTGGTGTGTTGTGTGAAGGGTGGAGAGGTGATGTGCAGGGTGAGATGCGGTGTTCGAGTGTGTGTGGAGCCTGAGGTCAACTGCAGAGGAACTGCGTCAAGAAGCAAGTGGATGGGGCAGGGTGCTAGGACAGTGTGAATGTGCTGCAGTGTATGGTTTGACAGGTCTGGGTGGGAGGCATGTTGCGTTTCATTGAACGTTTCTGGCATTTGGGGGCGCCAATATTTGGGTGATGGCTGTCTCCAGAAGGCCGTGCGTTGAATCTGCGACATTGTGCCTGTGTGCTGGAGCGACATGACGCAGGAGTCTAGCGTGGAGGCAGGCTAGGCTGCAGTGGACAGCTTGTTGTTATGACGGAGGAGTTGTTGAGTCGGTGGTTGTGTATAGGAGGAAGTGCGTTGAATGCTGGTAATAAGGATGTCGGACAGGCTTAATCGCTGTGCACGCGTTGCATGTTTAGTGGCAGGTAGTTGGGTATGTTTGCGTGGCTGGATGGCATTTAGCGGCCTGGGTATGTGTGTGCGGCAAGACATCTGTTTGCGCGATTGGCGATGTGGGGGAGGTAGGGTGTGGCGATGGAGGAGCTTCGGATGCTGGATGTTATATTGACAATGTGTGTTCTGACTTGCTTTATGGTTGTGGAGGGGAAGGATTTCGCACGCAGCAGATGCTAGGTTGGAGTAGGTGGTGTGTTGTGTGAAGGGTGGAGAGGTGATGTGCAGGGTGAGATGCGGTGTTCGAGTGTGTGTGGAGCCTGAGGTCAACTGCAGAGGAACTGCGTCAAGAAGCAAGTGGATGGGGCAGGGTGTTAGGACAGTGTGAATGTGCTGCAGTGTATGGTTTGACAGGTCTGGGTGGGAGGCATGTTGCGTTTCATTGAACGTTTCTGGCATTTGGGGGCGCCAATGTTTGGGTGATGGCTGTCTCCAGAAGGCCGTGCGTTGAATCTGCGACATTGTGCCTGTGTGCTGGAGCAACATGATGCAGGAGTCTAGCGTTGAGGCAGGCTCGGTTGCAGTGGACAGCTCGTTTTTAGGACGGAGGAGTTGTTGAGTCGGTGGTTGTGTATAGGAGGAAGTGCGTTGAATGCTGGTAATAAGGATGTCGGACAGGCGTAATCGTCGTGCACGCTTTGCATGTTTAGTGGCAGGTAGTTGGGTATGTTTGCGTGGCTGAATGGCATTTAGCGGCGTGGGTATGTGTGTGCGGCAAGACATCTGTTTGCGCGGTTGGCGATGTGAGGGAGGTAGGGTGTGGCGATGGAGGAGCTTCGGATGCTGGATGTTATATTGACAATGTGTGTTCTGACTTGCTTTATGGTTGTGGAGGGGAAGCATTTCGCACGCAGCAGATGCTAGGTTGGAGTAGGTGGTGTGTTGTGTGAAGGGTGGAGAGGTGATGTGCAGGGTGAGATGCGGTGTTCGAGTGTGTGTGGAGCCTGAGGTCAACTGCAGAGGAACTGCGTCAAGAAGCAAGTGGATGGAGCAGGGTGCTAGGACAGTGTGAATGTGCTGCAGTGTATGGTTTGACAGGTCTGGGTGGGAGGCATGTTGCGTTTCATTGAACGTTTCTGGCATTTGGGGGCGCCAATGTTTGGGTGATGGCTGTCTCCAGAAGGCCGTGCGTTGAATCTGCGACATTGTGCCTGTGTGCTGGAGCAACATGATGCAGGAGTCTAGCGTGGAGGCAGGGTCGGTTGCAGTGGACAGCTCGTTTTTAGCACGGAGGAGTTGTTGAGTCGGTGGTTGTGTATAGGAGGAAGGGTGTTGAATGCTGGTAATAAGGATGTCGGACAGGCTTAATCGCTGTGCACGCGTTGCATGTTTAGTGGCAGGTAGTTGGGTATGTTTGCGTGGCTGGATGGCATTTAGCGGCGTGGGTATGTGTGTGCGGCAAGACATCTGTTTGCGCGATTGGCGATGTGGGGGAGGTAGGGTGTGGCGATGGAGGAGCTTCGGATGCTGGATGTTATATTGACAATGTGTGTTCTGACTTGCTTTATGGTTGTGGAGGGGAAGCGTTTCGGTCGCAGCGGGTGCTAGGTTGGGGTAGGTGGTGTGTTGTGTGAAGGGTGGAGAGGTGATGTGCAGGGTGAGATGCGGTGTTCGAGTGTGTGTGGAGCCTGAGGTCAACTGCAGAGGAACTGCGTCAAGAAGCAAGTGGATGGAGCAGGGTGCTAGGACAGTGTGAATGTGCTGCAGTGTATGGTTTGACAGGTCTGGGTGGGAGGCGTGTTGCGTTTCATTGAACGTTTCTGGCATTTGGGGGCGCCAATGTTTGGGTGATGGCTGTCTCCAGAAGGCCGTGCGTTGAATCTGCGACATTGTGCCTGTGTGCTGGAGCAGCATGGCGCAGGAGTCTAGCGTTGAGGCAGGGTCGGTTGCAGTGGACAGCTCGTTTTTATGACGGAGGAGTTGTTGAGTCGGTGGTTGTGTATAGGAGGAAGTGCGTTGAATGCTGGTAATAAGGATGTCGGACAGGCTTAATCGCTGTGCACGCGTTGCATGTTTAGTGGCAGGTAGTTGGGTATGTTTGCGTGGCTGGATGGCATTTAGCGGCGTGGGTATGTGTGTGCGGCAAGACATCTGTTTGCGCGATTAGCGATGTGGGGGAGATAGGGTATGATGATGGAGGAGCTTCGGATGCTGGATGTTATATTGACAATGTGTGTTCTGACTTGCTTTATGGTTGTGGAGGGGAAGCATTTCGCACGCAGCAGATGCTAGGTTGGGGTAGGTGGTGTGTTGTGTGAAGGGTGGAGAGGTGATGTGCAGGATGAGATGCGGTGTTCGAGTGTGTGTGGAGCCTGAGGTCAACTGCAGAGGAACTGCGTCAAGAAGCAAGTGGATGGAGCAGGGTGTTAGGACAGTGTGAATGTGCTGCAGTGTATGGTTTGACAGGTCTGGGTGGGAGGCATGTTGCGTTTCATTGAACGTTTCTGGCATTTGGGGGCGCCAATGTTTGGGTGATGGCTGTCTCCAGAAGGCCGTGCGTTGAATCTGCGACATTGTGCCTGTGTGCTGGAGCAACATGGCGCAGGAGTCTAGCGTGGAGGCAGGGTCGGTTGCAGTAGACAGCTCGTTGTTATGACGGAGGAGCTGTTGAGTCGGTGGTTGTGTATAGGAGGAAGTGCGTTGAATGCTGGTAATAAGGATGTCGGACAGGCTTAATCGCTGTGCACGCGTTGCATGTTTAGTGGCAGGTAGTTGGGTATGTTTGCGTGGCTGGATGGCATTTAGCGGCGTGGGTATGTGTGTGCGGCAAGACATCTGTTTGCGCGATTAGCGATGTGGGGGAGATAGGGTATGATGATGGAGGAGCTTCGGATGCTGGATGTTATATTGACAATGTGTGTTCTGACTTGCTTTATGGTTGTGGAGGGGAAGCATTTCGCACGCAGCAGATGCTAGGTTGGGGTAGGTGGTGTGTTGTGTGAAGGGTGGAGAGGTGATGTGCAGGATGAGATGCGGTGTTCGAGTGTGTGTGGAGCCTGAGGTCAACTGCAGAGGAACTGCGTCAAGAAGCAAGTGGATGGAGCAGGGTGTTAGGACAGTGTGAATGTGCTGCAGTGTATGGTTTGACAGGTCTGGGTGGGAGGCATGTTGCGTTTCATTGAACGTTTCTGGCATTTGGGGGCGCCAATGTTTGGGTGATGGCTGTCTCCAGAAGGCCGTGCGTTGAATCTGCGACATTGTGCCTGTGTGCTGGAGCAACATGGCGCAGGAGTCTAGCGTGGAGGCAGGGTCGGTTGCAGTAGACAGCTCGTTGTTATGACGGAGGAGCTGTTGAGTCGGTGGTTGTGTATAGGAGGAAGTGCGTTGAATGCTGGTAATAAGGATGTCGGACAGGCTTAATCGCTGTGCACGCGTTGCATGTTTAGTGGCAGGTAGTTGGGTATGTTTGCGTGGCTGGATGGCATTTAGCGGCGTGGGTATGTGTGTGCGGCAAGACATCTGTTTGCGCGATTAGCGATGTGGGGGAGATAGGGTATGATGATGGAGGAGCTTCGGATGCTGGATGTTATATTGACAATGTGTGTTCTGACTTGCTTTATGGTTGTGGAGGGGAAGCATTTCGCACGCAGCAGATGCTAGGTTGGGGTAGGTGGTGTGTTGTGTGAAGGGTGGAGAGGTGATGTGCAGGATGAGATGCGGTGTTCGAGTGTGTGTGGAGCCTGAGGTCAACTGCAGAGGAACTGCGTCAAGAAGCAAGTGGATGGAGCAGGGTGTTAGGACAGTGTGAATGTGCTGCAGTGTATGGTTTGACAGGTCTGGGTGGGAGGCATGTTGCGTTTCATTGAACGTTTCTGGCATTTGGGGGCGCCAATGTTTGGGTGATGGCTGTCTCCAGAAGGCCGTGCGTTGAATCTGCGACATTGTGCCTGTGTGCTGGAGCAACATGGCGCAGGAGTCTAGCGTGGAGGCAGGGTCGGTTGCAGTAGACAGCTCGTTGTTATGACGGAGGAGCTGTTGAGTCGGTGGTTGTGTATAGGAGGAAGGGTGTTGAATGCTGGTAATAAGGATGTCGGACAGGCTTAATCGCTGTGCACGCGTTGCATGTTTAGTGGCAGGTAGTTGGGTATGTCGGCGTGGCTGGATGGCATTTAGCGGCGTGGGTATGTGTGTGCGGCAAGACATCTGTTTGCGCGATTGGCGATGTGGGGGAGGTAGGGTGTGGCGATGGAGGAGCTTCGGATGCTGGATGTTATATTGACAATGTGTGTTCTGACTTGCTTTATGGTTGTGGAGGGGAAGCATTTCGCACGCAGCAGATGCTAGGTTGGAGTAGGTGGTGTGTTGTGTGAAGGGTGGAGAGGTGATGTGCAGGGTGAGATGCGGTGTTCGAGTGTGTGTGGAACCTGAGGTCAACTGCAGAGGAACTGCGTCAAGAAGCAAGTGGATGGGGCAGGGTGCTAGGACAGTGTGAATGTGCTGCAGTGTATGGTTTGACAGGTCTGGGTGGGAGGCATGTTGCGTTTCATTGAACGTTTCTGGCATTTGGGGGCGCCAATGTTTGGGTGATGGCTGTCTCCAGAAGGCCGTGCGTTGAATCTGCGACATTGTGCCTGTGTGCTGGAGCAACATGATGCAGGAGTCTAGCGTGGAGGCAGGCTCGGTTGCAGTGGACAGCCCGTTTTTAGGACGGAGGAGTTGTTGAGTCGGTGGTTGTGTATAGGAGGAAGTGCGTTGAATGCTGGTAATAAGGATGTCGGACAGGCGTAATCGTCGTGCACGCTTTGCATGTTTAGTGGCAGGTAGTTGGGTATGTCGGCGTGGCTGGATGGCATTTAGCGGCGTGGGTATGTGTGTGCGGCAAGACATCTGTTTGCGCGGTTGGCGATGTGGGGGAGATAGGGTGTGGCGATGGAGGAGCTTCGGATGCTGGATGTTATATTGACAATGTGTGTTCTGACTTGCTTTATGGTTGTGGAGGGGAAGCATTTCGCACGCAGCAGATGCTAGGTTGGAGTAGGTGGTGTGTTGTGTGAAGGGTGGAGAGGTGATGTGCAGGGTGAGATGCGGTGTTCGAGTGTGTGTGGAGCCTGAGGTCAACTGCAGAGGAACTGCGTCAAGAAGCAAGTGGATGGGGCAGGGTGCTAGGACAGTGTGAATGTGCTGCAGTGTATGGTTTGACAGGTCTGGGTGGGAGGCATGTTGCGTTTCATTGAACGTTTCTGGCATTTGGGGGCGCCAATGTTTGGGTGATGGCTGTCTCCAGAAGGCCGTGCGTTGAATCTGCGACATTGTGCCTGTGTGCTGGAGCAACATGATGCAGGAGTCTAGCGTGGAGGCAGGCTCGGTTGCAGTGGACAGCCCGTTTTTAGGACGGAGGAGTTGTTGAGTCGGTGGTTGTGTATAGGAGGAAGTGCGTTGAATGCTGGTAATAAGGATGTCGGACAGGCCTAATCGTCGTGCACGCTTTGCATGTTTAGTGGCAGGTAGTTGGGTATGTCGGCGTGGCTGGATGGCATTTAGCGGCGTGGGTATGTGTGTGCGGCAAGACATCTGTTTGCGCGATTGGCGATGTGGGGGAGGTAGGGTGTGGCGATGGAGGGGCTTCGGATGCTGGATGTTATATTGACAATGTGTGTTCTGACTTGCTTTATGGTTGTGGAGGGGAAGGTTTTCGCACGCAGCAGATGCTAGGTTGGAGTAGGTGGTGTGTTGTGTGAAGGGTGGAGAGGTGATGTGCAGGGTGAGATGCGGTGTTCGAGTGTGTGTGGAGCCTGAGGTCAACTGCAGAGGAACTGCGTCAAGAAGCAAGTGGATGGGGCAGGGTGCTAGGACAGTGTGAATGTGCTGCAGTGTATGGTTTGACAGGTCTGGGTGGGAGGCATGTTGCGTTTCATTGAACGTTTCTGGCATTTGGGGGCGCCAATATTTGGGTGATGGCTGTCTCCAGAAGGCCGTGCGTTGAATCTGCGGCATTGTGCCTGTGTGCTGGAGCGACATGACGCAGGAGTCTAGCGTGGAGGCAGGCTAGGCTGCAGTGGACAGCTTGTTGTTATGACGGAGGAGTTGTTGAGTCGGTGGTTGTGTATAGGAGGAAGTGCGTTGAATGCTGGTAATAAGGATGTCGGACAGGCTTAATCGCTGTGCACGCGTTGCATGTTTAGTGGCAGGTAGTTGGGTATGTTTGCGTGGCTGGATGGCATTTAGCGGCCTGGGTATGTGTGTGCGGCAAGACATCTGTTTGCGCGATTAGCGATGTGGGGGAGATAGGGTATGATGATGGAGGAGCTTCGGATGCTGGATGTTATATTGACAATGTGTGTTCTGACTTGCTTTATGGTTGTGGAGGGGAAGCATTTCGCACGCAGCAGATGCTAGGTTGGGGTAGGTGGTGTGTTGTGTGAAGGGTGGAGAGGTGATGTGCAGGATGAGATGCGGTGTTCGAGTGTGTGTGGAGCCTGAGGTCAACTGCAGAGGAACTGCGTCAAGAAGCAAGTGGATGGAGCAGGGTGTTAGGACAGTGTGAATGTGCTGCAGTGTATGGTTTGACAGGTCTGGGTGGGAGGCATGTTGCGTTTCATTGAACGTTTCTGGCATTTGGGGGCGCCAATGTTTGGGTGATGGCTGTCTCCAGAAGGCCGTGCGTTGAATCTGCGACATTGTGCCTGTGTGCTGGAGCAACATGGCGCAGGAGTCTAGCGTGGAGGCAGGGTCGGTTGCAGTAGACAGCTCGTTGTTATGACGGAGGAGCTGTTGAGTCGGTGGTTGTGTATAGGAGGAAGGGTGTTGAATGCTGGTAATAAGGATGTCGGACAGGCTTAATCGCTGTGCACGCGTTGCATGTTTAGTGGCAGGTAGTTGGGTATGTCGGCGTGGCTGGATGGCATTTAGCGGCGTGGGTATGTGTGTGCGGCAAGACATCTGTTTGCGCGATTGGCGATGTGGGGGAGGTAGGGTGTGGCGATGGAGGAGCTTCGGATGCTGGATGTTATATTGACAATGTGTGTTCTGACTTGCTTTATGGTTGTGGAGGGGAAGCATTTCGCACGCAGCAGATGCTAGGTTGGAGTAGGTGGTGTGTTGTGTGAAGGGTGGAGAGGTGATGTGCAGGGTGAGATGCGGTGTTCGAGTGTGTGTGGAACCTGAGGTCAACTGCAGAGGAACTGCGTCAAGAAGCAAGTGGATGGGGCAGGGTGTTAGGACAGTGTGAATGTGCTGCAGTGTATGGTTTGACAGGTCTGGGTGGGAGGCATGTTGCGTTTCATTGAACGTTTCTGGCATTTGGGGGCGCCAATGTTTGGGTGATGGCTGTCTCCAGAAGGCCGTGCGTTGAATCTGCGACATTGTGCCTGTGTGCTGGAGCAACATGATGCAGGAGTCTAGCGTGGAGGCAGGCTCGGTTGCAGTGGACAGCCCGTTTTTAGGACGGAGGAGTTGTTGAGTCGGTGGTTGTGTATAGGAGGAAGTGCGTTGAATGCTGGTAATAAGGATGTCGGACAGGCGTAATCGTCGTGCACGCTTTGCATGTTTAGTGGCAGGTAGTTGGGTATGTCGGCGTGGCTGGATGGCATTTAGCGGCGTGGGTATGTGTGTGCGGCAAGACATCTGTTTGCGCGATTGGCGATGTGGGGGAGGTAGGGTGTGGCGATGGAGGGGCTTCGGATGCTGGATGTTATATTGACAATGTGTGTTCTGACTTGCTTTATGGTTGTGGAGGGGAAGCATTTCGCACGCAGCAGATGCTAGGTTGGAGTAGGTGGTGTGTTGTGTGAAGGGTGGAGAGGTGATGTGCAGGGTGAGATGCGGTGTTCGAGTGTGTGTGGAGCCTGAGGTCAACTGCAGAGGAACTGCGTCAAGAAGCAAGTGGATGGGGCAGGGTGCTAGGACAGTGTGAATGTGCTGCAGTGTATGGTTTGACAGGTCTGGGTGGGAGGCATGTTGCGTTTCATTGAACGTTTCTGGCATTTGGGGGCGCCAATGTTTGGGTGATGGCTGTCTCCAGAAGGCCGTGCGTTGAATCTGCGGCATTGTGCCTGTGTGCTGGAGCAACATGATGCAGGAGTCTAGCGTGGAGGCAGGCTCGGTTGCAGTGGACAGCCCGTTTTTAGGACGGAGGAGTTGTTGAGTCGGTGGTTGTGTATAGGAGGAAGTGCGTTGAATGCTGGTAATAAGGATGTCGGACAGGCCTAATCGTCGTGCACGCTTTGCATGTTTAGTGGCAGGTAGTTGGGTATGTCGGCGTGGCTGGATGGCATTTAGCGGCGTGGGTATGTGTGTGCGGCAAGACATCTGTTTGCGCGATTGGCGATGTGGGGGAGGTAGGGTGTGGCGATGGAGGGGCTTCGGATGCTGGATGTTATATTGACAATGTGTGTTCTGACTTGCTTTATGGTTGTGGAGGGGAAGGTTTTCGCACGCAGCAGATGCTAGGTTGGAGTAGGTGGTGTGTTGTGTGAAGGGTGGAGAGGTGATGTGCAGGGTGAGATGCGGTGTTCGAGTGTGTGTGGAGCCTGAGGTCAACTGCAGAGGAACTGCGTCAAGAAGCAAGTGGATGGGGCAGGGTGCTAGGACAGTGTGAATGTGCTGCAGTGTATGGTTTGACAGGTCTGGGTGGGAGGCATGTTGCGTTTCATTGAACGTTTCTGGCATTTGGGGGCGCCAATATTTGGGTGATGGCTGTCTCCAGAAGGCCGTGCGTTGAATCTGCGACATTGTGCCTGTGTGCTGGAGCGACATGACGCAGGAGTCTAGCGTGGAGGCAGGCTAGGCTGCAGTGGACAGCTTGTTGTTATGACGGAGGAGTTGTTGAGTCGGTGGTTGTGTATAGGAGGAAGTGCGTTGAATGCTGGTAATAAGGATGTCGGACAGGCTTAATCGCTGTGCACGCGTTGCATGTTTAGTGGCAGGTAGTTGGGTATGTTTGCGTGGCTGGATGGCATTTAGCGGCCTGGGTATGTGTGTGCGGCAAGACATCTGTTTGCGCGATTGGCGATGTGGGGGAGGTAGGGTGTGGCGATGGAGGAGCTTCGGATGCTGGATGTTATATTGACAATGTGTGTTCTGACTTGCTTTATGGTTGTGGAGGGGAAGGATTTCGCACGCAGCAGATGCTAGGTTGGAGTAGGTGGTGTGTTGTGTGAAGGGTGGAGAGGTGATGTGCAGGGTGAGATGCGGTGTTCGAGTGTGTGTGGAGCCTGAGGTCAACTGCAGAGGAACTGCGTCAAGAAGCAAGTGGATGGGGCAGGGTGTTAGGACAGTGTGAATGTGCTGCAGTGTATGGTTTGACAGGTCTGGGTGGGAGGCATGTTGCGTTTCATTGAACGTTTCTGGCATTTGGGGGCGCCAATGTTTGGGTGATGGCTGTCTCCAGAAGGCCGTGCGTTGAATCTGCGACATTGTGCCTGTGTGCTGGAGCAACATGATGCAGGAGTCTAGCGTTGAGGCAGGCTCGGTTGCAGTGGACAGCTCGTTTTTAGGACGGAGGAGTTGTTGAGTCGGTGGTTGTGTATAGGAGGAAGTGCGTTGAATGCTGGTAATAAGGATGTCGGACAGGCGTAATCGTCGTGCACGCTTTGCATGTTTAGTGGCAGGTAGTTGGGTATGTTTGCGTGGCTGAATGGCATTTAGCGGCGTGGGTATGTGTGTGCGGCAAGACATCTGTTTGCGCGGTTGGCGATGTGAGGGAGGTAGGGTGTGGCGATGGAGGAGCTTCGGATGCTGGATGTTATATTGACAATGTGTGTTCTGACTTGCTTTATGGTTGTGGAGGGGAAGCATTTCGCACGCAGCAGATGCTAGGTTGGAGTAGGTGGTGTGTTGTGTGAAGGGTGGAGAGGTGATGTGCAGGGTGAGATGCGGTGTTCGAGTGTGTGTGGAGCCTGAGGTCAACTGCAGAGGAACTGCGTCAAGAAGCAAGTGGATGGAGCAGGGTGCTAGGACAGTGTGAATGTGCTGCAGTGTATGGTTTGACAGGTCTGGGTGGGAGGCATGTTGCGTTTCATTGAACGTTTCTGGCATTTGGGGGCGCCAATGTTTGGGTGATGGCTGTCTCCAGAAGGCCGTGCGTTGAATCTGCGACATTGTGCCTGTGTGCTGGAGCAACATGATGCAGGAGTCTAGCGTGGAGGCAGGGTCGGTTGCAGTGGACAGCTCGTTTTTAGCACGGAGGAGTTGTTGAGTCGGTGGTTGTGTATAGGAGGAAGGGTGTTGAATGCTGGTAATAAGGATGTCGGACAGGCTTAATCGCTGTGCACGCGTTGCATGTTTAGTGGCAGGTAGTTGGGTATGTTTGCGTGGCTGGATGGCATTTAGCGGCGTGGGTATGTGTGTGCGGCAAGACATCTGTTTGCGCGATTGGCGATGTGGGGGAGGTAGGGTGTGGCGATGGAGGAGCTTCGGATGCTGGATGTTATATTGACAATGTGTGTTCTGACTTGCTTTATGGTTGTGGAGGGGAAGGATTTCGCACGCAGCAGATGCTAGGTTGGGGTAGGTGGTGTGTTGTGTGAAGGGTGGAGAGGTGATGTGCAGGATGAGATGCGGTGTTCGAGTGTGTGTGGAACCTGAGGTCAACTGCAGAGCAACTGCGTCAAGAAGCAAGTGGATGGGGCAGGGTGTTAGGACAGTGTGAATGTGCTGCAGTGTATGGTTTGACAGGTCTGGGTGGGAGGCATGTTGCGTTTCATTGAACGTTTCTGGCATTTGGGGGCGCCAATGTTTGGGTGATGGCTGTCTCCAGAAGGCCGTGCGTTGAATCTGCGGCATTGTGCCTGTGTGCTGGAGCAACATGACGCAGGAGTCTAGCGTTGAGGCAGGATCGGCTGCAGTGGACAGCTCGTTGTTATGACGGAGGAGTTGTTGAGTCGGTGGTTGTGTATAGGAGGAAGTGCGTTGAATGCTGGTAATAAGGATGTCGGACAGGCTTAATCGCTGTGCACGCGTTGCATGTTTAGTGGCAGGTAGTTGGGTATGTTTGCGTGGCTGGATGGCATTTAGCGGCGTGGGTATGTGTGTGCGGCGAGACATCTGTTTGCGCGATTGGCGATGTGGGGGAGGTAGGGTGTGGCGATGGAGGAGTTTCGGATGCTGGATGTTATATTGACAATGTGTGTTCTGACTTGCTTTATGGTTGTGGAGGGGAAGCATTTCGCATGCAGCGGGTGCTAGGTTGGGGTAGGTGGTGTGTTGTGTGGAGGGTGGAGAGGTGATGTGCAGGGTGAGATGCGGTGTTCGAGTGTGTGTGGAACCTGAGGTCAACTGCAGAGGAACTGCGTCAAGAAGCAAGTGGATGGGGCAGGGTGTTAGGACAGTGTGAATGTGCTGCAGTGTATGGTTTGACAGGTCTGGGTGGGAGGCATGTTGCGTTTCATTGAACGTTTCTGGCATTTGGGGGCGCCAAATATTTGGGTGATGGCTGTCTCCAGAAGGCCGTGCGTTGAATCTGCGGCATTGTGCCTGTGTGCTGGAGCAACATGACGCAGGAGTCTAGCGTTGAGGCAGGCTCGGCTGCAGTGGACAGCTCGTTGTTATGACGGAGGAGTTGTTGAGTCGGTGGTTGTGTATAGGAGGAAGTGCGTTGAATGCTGGTAATAAGGATGTCGGACAGGCTTAATCGCTGTGCACGCGTTGCATGTTTAGTGGCAGGTAGTTGGGTATGTTTGCGTGGCTGGATGGCATTTAGCGGCCTGGGTATGTGTGTGCGGCAAGACATCTGTTTGCGCGATTGGCGATGTGGGGGAGGTAGGGTGTGGCGATGGAGGAGTTTCGGATGCTGGATGTTATATTGACAATGTGTGTTCTGACTTGCTTTATGGTTGTGGAGGGGAAGCATTTCGCATGCAGCGGGTGCTAGGTTGGGGTAGGTGGTGTGTTGTGTGGAGGGTGGAGAGGTGATGTGCAGGATGAGATGCGGTGTTCGAGTGTGTGTGGAGCCCGAGGTCAACTGCAGAGGAACTGCGTCAAGAAGCAAGTGGATGGGGCAGGGTGTTAGGACAGTGTGAATGTGCTGCAGTGTATGGTTTGACAGGTCTGGGTGGGAGGCATGTTGCGTTTCATTGAACGTTTCTGGCATTTGGGGGCGCCAAATATTTGGGTGATGGCTGTCTCCAGAAGGCCGTGCGTTGAATCTGCGACATTGTGCCTGTGTGCTGGAGCAGCATGGCGCAGGAGTCTAGCGTTGAGGCAGGGTCGGTTGCAGTGGACAGCTCGTTGTTATGACGGAGGAGTTGTTGAGTCGGTGGTTGTGTATAGGAGGAAGTGCGTTGAATGCTGGTAATAAGGATGTCGGACAGGCTTAATCGCTGTGCACGCGTTGCATGTTTAGTGGCAGGTAGTTGGGTATGTTTGCGTGGCTGGATGGCATTTAGCGGCGTGGGTATGTGTGTGCGGCAAGACATCTGTTTGCGCGATTGGCGATGTGGGGGAGATAGGGTATGATGATGGAGGAGCTTCGGATGCTGGATGTTATATTGACAATGTGTGTTCTGACTTGCTTTATGGTTGTGGAGGGGAAGGATTTCGCACGCAGCAGATGCTAGGTTGGAGTAGGTGGTGTGTTGTGTGAAGGGTGGAGAGGTGATGTGCAGGATGAGATGCGGTGTTCGAGTGTGTGTGGAGCCTGAGGTCAACTGCAGAGCAACTGCGTCAAGAGCCAAGTGGATGGGGCAGGGTGTTAGGACAGTGTGAATGTGCTGCAGTGTATGGTTTGACAGGTCTGGGTGGGAGGCATGTTGCGTTTCATGCAAAGTTTCTGGCATTTGGGGGCGCCAATATTTGGGTGATGGCTGTCTCCAGAAGGCCGTGCGTTGAATCTGCGACATTGTGCCTGTGTGCTGGAGCAGCATGGCGCAGGAGTCTAGCGTGGAGGCAGGGTCGGTTGCAGTGGACAGCTCGTTGTTATGACGGAGGAGTTGTTGAGTCGGTGGTTGTGTATAGGAGGAAGTGCGCTGAATGCTGGTAATAAGGATGTCGGACAGGCTTAATCGCTGTGCACGCGTTGCATGTTTAGTGGCAGGTAGTTGGGTATGTTTGCGTGGCTGGATGGCATTTAGCGGCGTGGGTATGTGTGTGCGGCGAGACATCTGTTTGCGCGATTGGCGATGTGGGGGAGATAGGGTATGATGATGGAGGAGCTTCGGATGCTGGATGTTATATTGACAATGTGTGTTCTGACTTGCTTTATGGTTGTGGAGGGGAAGCATTTCGCACGCAGCAGATGCTAGGTTGGGGTAGGTGGTGTGTTGTGTGAAGGGTGGAGAGGTGATGTGCAGGATGAGATGCGGTGTTCGAGTGTGTGTGGAGCCTGAGGTCAACTGCAGAGGAACTGCGTCAAGAAGCAAGTGGATGGAGCAGGGTGTTAGGACAGTGTGAATGTGCTGCAGTGTATGGTTTGACAGGTCTGGGTGGGAGGCATGTTGCGTTTCATTGAACGTTTCTGGCATTTGGGGGCGCCAATGTTTGGGTGATGGCTGTCTCCAGAAGGCCGTGCGTTGAATCTGCGACATTGTGCCTGTGTGCTGGAGCAACATGGCGCAGGAGTCTAGCGTGGAGGCAGGGTCGGTTGCAGTAGACAGCTCGTTGTTATGACGGAGGAGCTGTTGAGTCGGTGGTTGTGTATAGGAGGAAGGGTGTTGAATGCTGGTAATAAGGATGTCGGACAGGCTTAATCGCTGTGCACGCGTTGCATGTTTAGTGGCAGGTAGTTGGGTATGTCGGCGTGGCTGGATGGCATTTAGCGGCGTGGGTATGTGTGTGCGGCAAGACATCTGTTTGCGCGATTGGCGATGTGGGGGAGGTAGGGTGTGGCGATGGAGGAGCTTCGGATGCTGGATGTTATATTGACAATGTGTGTTCTGACTTGCTTTATGGTTGTGGAGGGGAAGGATTTCGCACGCAGCAGATGCTAGGTTGGAGTAGGTGGTGTGTTGTGTGAAGGGTGGAGAGGTGATGTGCAGGGTGAGATGCGGTGTTCGAGTGTGTGTGGAGCCTGAGGTCAACTGCAGAGGAACTGCGTCAAGAAGCAAGTGGATGGGGCAGGGTGTTAGGACAGTGTGAATGTGCTGCAGTGTATGGTTTGACAGGTCTGGGTGGGAGGCATGTTGCGTTTCATTGAACGTTTCTGGCATTTGGGGGCGCCAAATATTTGGGTGATGGCTGTCTCCAGAAAGCCGTGCGTTGAATCTGCGACATTGTGCCTGTGTGCTGGAGCAACATGACGCAGGAGTCTAGCGTGGAGGCAGGGTCGGTTGCAGTGGGCAGCTCGTTGTTATGACGGAGGAGTTGTTGAGTCGGTGGTTGTGTATAGGAGGAAGTGCGTTGAATGCTGGTAATAAGGATGTCGGACAGGCTTAATCGCTGTGCACGCGTTGCATGTTTAGTGGCAGGTAGTTGGGTATGTTTGCGTGGCTGGATGGCATTTAGCGGCCTGGGTATGTGTGTGCGGCAAGACATCTGTTTGCGCGATTGGCGATGTGGGGGAGGTAGGGTGTGGCGATGGAGGAGCTTCGGATGCTGGATGTTATATTGACAATGTGTGTTCTGACTTGCTTTATGGTTGTGGAGGGGAAGGATTTCGCACGCAGCAGATGCTAGGTTGGAGTAGGTGGTGTGTTGTGTGAAGGGTGGAGAGGTGATGTGCAGGGTGAGATGCGGTGTTCGAGTGTGTGTGGAGCCTGAGGTCAACTGCAGAGGAACTGCGTCAAGAAGCAAGTTGATGGGGCAGGGTGTTAGGACAGTGTGAATGTGCTGCAGTGTATGGTTTGACAGGTCTGGGTGGGAGGCATGTTGCGTTTCATTGAACGTTTCTGGCATTTGGGGGCGCCAATGTTTGGGTGATGGCTGTCTCCAGAAGGCCGTGCGTTGAATCTGCGACATTGTGCCTGTGTGCTGGAGCAACATGGCGCAGGAGTCTAGCGTGGAGGCAGGGTCGGTTGCAGTGGACAGCTCGTTTTTAGCACGGAGGAGTTGTTGAGTCGGTGGTTGTGTATAGGAGGAAGGGTGTTGAATGCTGGTAATAAGGATGTCGGACAGGCTTAATCGCTGTGCACGCGTTGCATGTTTAGTGGCAGGTAGTTGGGTATGTTTGCGTGGCTGGATGGCATTTAGCGGCGTGGGTGTGTGTGTGCGGCAAGACATCTGTTTGCGCGATTGGCGATGTGGGGGAGGTAGGGTGTGGCGATGGAGGAGCTTCGGATGCTGGATGTTATATTGACAATGTGTGTTCTGACTTGCTTTATGGTTGTGGAGGGGAAGGATTTCGCACGCAGCAGATGCTAGGTTGGAGTAGGTGGTGTGTTGTGTGAAGGGTGGAGAGGTGATGTGCAGGGTGAGATGCGGTGTTCGAGTGTGTGTGGAACCTGAGGCCAACTGCAGAGGAACTGCGTCAAGAAGCAAGTGGATGGGGCAGGGTGCTAGGACAGTGTGAATGTGCTGCAGTGTATGGTTTGACAGGTCTGGGTGGGAGGCATGTTGCGTTTCATTGAACGTTTCTGGCATTTGGGGGCGCCAATGTTTGGGTGATGGCTGTCTCCAGAAGGCCGTGCGTTGAATCTGCGACATTGTGCCTGTGTGCTGGAGCAACATGGTGCAGGAGTCTAGCGTTGAGGCAGGGTCGGTTGCAGTGGGCAGCTCGTTGTTATGACGGAGGAGTTGTTGAGTCGGTGGTTGTGTATAGGAGGAAGTGCGTTGAATGCTGGTAATAAGGATGTCGGACAGGCTTAATCGCTGTGCACGCGTTGCATGTTTAGTGGCAGGTAGTTGGGTATGTTTGCGTTGCTGGATGGCATTTAGCGGCGTGGGTATGTGTGTGCGGCAAGACATCTGTTTGCGCGATTGGCGATGTGGGGGAGGTAGGGTGTGACGATGGAGGAGCTTCGAATGCTGGATGTTATATTGACAATGTGTGTTCTGACTTGCTTTATGGTTGTGGAGGGGAAGCATTTCGCACGCAGCAGATGCTAGGTTGGGGTAGGTGGTGTGTTGTGTGAAGGGTGGAGAGGTGATGTGCAGGGTGAGATGCGGTGTTCGAGTGTGTGTGGAGCCTGAGGTCAACTGCAGAGGAACTGCGTCAAGAAGCAAGTGGATGGAGCAGGGTGCTAGGACAGTGTGAATGTGCTGCAGTGTATGGTTTGACAGGTCTGGGTGAGAGGCATGTTGCGTTTCATTGAACGTTTCTGGCATTTGGGGGCGCCAATGTTTGGGTGATGGCTGTCTCCAGAAGGCCGTGCGTTGAATCTGCGACATTGTGCCTGTGTGCTGGAGCAACATGATGCAGGAGTCTAGCGTGGAGGCAGGGTCGGTTGCAGTGGACAGCTCGTTGTTATGACGGAGGAGTTGTTGAGTCGATCGCTGTGTATAGGAGGAAGGGTGTGGAATGCTGGTAATAAGGATGTCGGACAGGCTTAATCGCTGCGCACGCGTTGCATGTTTAGTGGCAGGTAGTTGGGTATGTTTGCGTGGCTGGATGGCATTTAGCGGCGTGGGTATGTGTGTGCGGCAAGACATCTGTTTGCGCGATTGGCGATGTGGGGGAGGTAGGGCGTGGCGATGGAGGAGCTTCGGATGCTGGATGTTATATTGACAATGTGTGTTCTGACTTGCTTTATGGTTGTGGAGGGGAAGCGTTTCGGTCGCAGCGGGTGCTAGGCTGGGGTAGGTGGTGTGTTGTGTGAAGGGTGGAGAGGTGATGTGCAGGGTGAGATGCGGTGTTCGAGTGTGTGTGGAGCCTGAGGTCAACTGCAGAGGAACTGCGTCAAGAAGCAAGTGGATGGGGCAGGGTGTTAGGACAGTGTGAATGTGCTGCAGTGTATGGTTTGACAGGTCTGGGTGGGAGGCATGTTGCGTTTCATTGAACGTTTCTGGCATTTGGGGGCGCCAATATTTGGGTGATGGCTGTCTCCAGAAAGCCGTGCGTTGAATCTGCGACATTGTGCCTGTGTGCTGGAGCAACATGACGCAGGAGTCTAGCGTGGAGGCAGGGTCGGTTGCAGTGGGCAGCTCGTTGTTATGACGGAGGAGTTGTTGAGTCGGTGGTTGTGTATAGGAGGAAGTGCGTTGAATGCTGGTAATAAGGATGTCGGACAGGCTTAATCGCTGTGCACGCGTTGCATGTTTAGTGGCAGGTAGTTGGGTATGTTTGCGTTGCTGGATGGCATTTAGCGGCGTGGGTATGTGTGTGCGGCAAGACATCTGTTTGCGCGATTGGCGATGTGGGGGAGGTAGGGTGTGGCGATGGAGGAGCTTCGGATGCTGGATGTTATATTGACAATGTGTGTTCTGACTTGCTTTATGGTTGTGGAGGGGAAGGATTTCGCACGCAGCAGATGCTAGGTTGGAGTAGGTGGTGTGTTGTGTGAAGGGTGGAGAGGTGATGTGCAGGGTGAGATGCGGTGTTCGAGTGTGTGTGGAGCCTGAGGTCAACTGCAGAGGAACTGCGTCAAGAAGCAAGTGGATGGGGCAGGGTGTTAGGACAGTGTGAATGTGCTGCAGTGTATGGTTTGACAGGTCTGGGTGGGAGGCATGTTGCGTTTCATTGAACGTTTCTGGCATTTGGGGGCGCCAATATTTGGGTGATGGCTGTCTCCAGAAGGCCGTGCGTTGAATCTGCGACATTGTGCCTGTGTGCTGGAGCGACATGACGCAGGAGTCTAGCGTGGAGGCAGGGTCGGTTGCAGTGGGCAGCTCGTTGTTATGACGGAGGAGTTGTTGAGTCGATCGTTGTGTATAGGAGGAAGTGCGTTGAATGCTGGTAACAAGGATGTCGGACAGGCTTAATCGCTGTGCACGCGTTGCATGTTTAGTGGCAGGTAGTTGGGTATGTTTGCGTGGCTGGATGGCATTTAGCGGCGTGGGTATGTGTGTGCGGCAAGACATCTGTTTGCGCGATTGGCGATGTGGGGGAGGTAGGGTGTGGCGATGGAGGAGCTTCGGATGCTGGATGTTATATTGACAATGTGTGTTCTGACTTGCTTTATGGTTGTGGAGGGGAAGGATTTCGCACGCAGCAGATGCTAGGTTGGAGTAGGTGGTGTGTTGTGTGAAGGGTGGAGAGGTGATGTGAAGGATGAGATGCGGTGTTCGAGTGTGTGTGGAGCCTGAGGTCAACTGCAGAGGAACTGCGTCAAGAAGCAAGTGGATGGAGCAGGGTGCTAGGACAGTGTGAATGTGCTGCAGTGTATGGTTTGACAGGTCTGGGTGGGAGGCATGTTGCGTTTCATTGAACGTTTCTGGCATTTGGGGGCGCCAATATTTGGGTGATGGCTGTCTCCAGAAGGCCGTGCGTTGAATCTGCGACATTGTGCCTGTGTGCTGGAGCGACATGACGCAGGAGTCTAGCGTGGAGGCAGGGTCGGTTGCAGTGGGCAGCTCGTTGTTATGACGGAGGAGTTGTTGAGTCGATCGTTGTGTATAGGAGGAAGTGCGTTGAATGCTGGTAATAAGGATGTCGGACAGGCTTAATCGCTGTGCACGCGTTGCATGTTTAGTGGCAGGTAGTTGGGTATGTTTGCGTTGCTGGATGGCATTTAGCGGCGTGGGTATGTGTGTGCGGCAAGACATCTGTTTGCGCGATTGGCGATGTGGGGGAGGTAGGGTGTGGCGATGGAGGAGCTTCGGATGCTGGATGTTATATTGACAATGTGTGTTCTGACTTGCTTTATGGTTGTGGAGGGGAAGCATTTCGCACGCAGCAGATGCTAGGTTGGAGTAGGTGGTGTGTTGTGTGAAGGGTGGAGAGGTGATGTGAAGGATGAGATGCGGTGTTCGAGTGTGTGTGGAGCCTGAGGTCAACTGCAGAGGAACTGCGTCAAGAAGCAAGTGGATGGAGCAGGGTGCTAGGACAGTGTGAATGTGCTGCAGTGTATGGTTTGACAGGTCTGGGTGGGAGGCATGTTGCGTTTCATTGAACGTTTCTGGCATTTGGGGGCGCCAATATTTGGGTGATGGCTGTCTCCAGAAGGCCGTGCGTTGAATCTGCGGCATTGTGCCTGTGTGCTGGAGCAACATGACGCAGGAGTCTAGCGTGGAGGCAGGGTCGGTTGCAGTGGGCAGCTCGTTGTTATGACGGAGGAGTTGTTGCGTCGGTGGTTGTGTATAGGAGGAAGTGCGTTGAGTGATGGTAATAAGGATGTCGGACAGGCTTAATCGCTGTGCACGCGTTGCATGTTTAGTGGCAGGTAGTTGAGTATGTTTGCGTGGCTGGATGGCATTTAGCGGCGTGGGTATGTGTGTGCGGCGAGACATCTGTTTGCGCGATTGGCGATGTGGGGGAGATAGGGCGCGATGATGGAGGAGCTTCGGATGCTGGATGCTATATTGACAATGTGTGTTCTGACTTGCTTTATGGTTGTGGAGGGGAAGCATTTCGCATGCAGCGGGTGCTAGGTTGGAGTAGGTGGTGTGTTGTGTGGAGGGTGGAGAGGTGATGTGCAGGATGAGATGCGGTGTTCGAGTGTGTGTGGAGCCTGAGGTCAACTGCAGAGGAACTGCGTCAAGAAGCAAGTGGATGGGGCAGGGTGCTAGGACAGTGTGAATGTGCTGCAGTGTATGGTTTGACAGGTCTGGGTGGGAGGCATGTTGCGTTTCATTGAACGTTTCTGGCATTTGGGGGCGCCAAATATTTGGGTGATGGCTGTCTCCAGAAGGCCGTGCGTTGAATCTGCGACATTGTGCCTGTGTGCTGGAGCAACATGATGCAGGAGTCTAGCGTTGAGGCAGGGTCGGTTGCAGTGGACAGCTCGTTTTTAGCACGGAGGAGTTGTTGAGTCGATCGCTGTGTATAGGAGGAAGGGTGTTGAATGCTGGTAATAAGGATGTCGGACAGGCTTAATCGCTGTGCACGCGTTGCATGTTTAGTGGCAGGTAGTTGGGTATGTTTGCGTGGCTGGATGGCATTTAGCGGCCTGGGTATGTGTGTGCGGCAAGACATCTGTTTGCACGATTGGCGATGTGGGGGAGGTAGGGTGTGACGATGGAGGAGCTTCGAATGCTGGATGTTATATTGACAATGTGTGTTCTGACTTGCTTTATGGTTGTGGAGGGGAAGGATTTCGCACGCAGCAGATGCTAGGTTGGAGTAGGTGGTGTGTTGTGTGAAGGGTGGAGAGGTGATGTGCAGGGTGAGATGCGGTGTTCGAGTGTGTGTGGAGCCTGAGGTCAACTGCAGAGGAACTGCGTCAAGAAGCAAGTGGATGGGGCAGGGTGTTAGGACAGTGTGAATGTGCTGCAGTGTATGGTTTGACAGGTCTGGGTGGGAGGCATGTTGCGTTTCATTGAACGTTTCTGGCATTTGGGGGCGCCAATGTTTGGGTGATGGCTGTCTTCAGAAGGCCGTGCGTTGAATCTGCGACATTGTGCCTGTGTGCTGGAGCAACATGATGCAGGAGTCTAGCGTGGAGGCAGGGTCGGTTGCAGTGGACAGCTCGTTTTTAGCACGGAGGAGTTGTTGAGTCGGTGGTTGTGTATAGGAGGAAGGGTGTTGAATGCTGGTAATAAGGATGTCGGACAGGCTTAATCGCTGTGCACGCGTTGCATGTTTAGTGGCAGGTAGTTGGGTATGTTTGCGTGGCTGGATGGCATTTAGCGGCGTGGGTATGTGTGTGCGGCAAGACATCTGTTTGCGCGATTGGCGATGTGGGGGAGATAGGGTATGATAATGGAGGAGCTTCGGATGCTGGATGTTATATTGACAATGTGTGTTCTGACTTGCTTTATGGTTGTGGAGGGGAAGCGTTTCGGTCGCAGCGGGTGCTAGGTTGGGGTAGGTGGTGTGTTGTGTGAAGGGTGGAGAGGTGATGTGCAGGGTGAGATGCGGTGTTCGAGTGTGTGTGGAGCCTGAGGTCAACTGCAGAGGAACTGCGTCAAGAAGCAAGTGGATGGGGCAGGGTGTTAGGACAGTGTGAATGTGCTGCAGTGTATGGTTTGACAGGTCTGGGTGGGAGGCATGTTGCGTTTCATTGAACGTTTCTGGCATTTGGGGGCGCCAATATTTGGGTGATGGCTGTCTCCAGAAGGCCGTGCGTTGAATCTGCGACATTGTGCCTGTGTGCTGGAGCGACATGACGCAGGAGTCTAGCGTGGAGGCAGGGTCGGTTGCAGTGGGCAGCTCGTTGTTATGACGGAGGAGTTGTTGAGTCGATCGTTGTGTATAGGAGGAAGTGCGTTGAATGCTGGTAATAAGGATGTCGGACAGGCTTAATCGCTGTGCATGCGTTGCATGTTTAGTGGCAGGTAGTTGGGTATGTTTGCGTGGCTGGATGGCATTTAGCGGCGTGGGTATGTGTGTGCGGCAAGACATCTGTTTGCGCGATTGGCGATGTGGGGGAGATAGGGTATGATGATGGAGGAGCTTCGGATGCTGGATGTTATATTGACAATGTGTGTTCTGACTTGCTTTATGGTTGTGGAGGGGAAGGATTTCGCACGCAGCAGATGCTAGGTTGGAGTAGGTGGTGTGTTGTGTGAAGGGTGGAGAGGTGATGTGCAGGATGAGATGCGGTGTTCGAATGTGTGTGGAGCCTGAGGTCAACTGCAGAGGAACTGCGTCAAGAGCCAAGTGGATGGGGCAGGGTGTTAGGACAGTGTGAATGTGCTGCAGTGTATGGTTTGACAGGTCTGGGTGGGAGGCATGTGGCGTTTCATTGAACGTTTCTGGCATTTGGGGGCGCCAAATATTTGGGTGATGGCTGTCTCCAGAAGGCCGTGCGTTGAATCTGCGACATTGTGCCTGTGTGCTGGAGCAGCATGGCGCAGGAGTCTAGCGTGGAGGCAGGGTCGGTTGCAGTGGACAGCTCGTTGTTATGACGGAGGAGTTGTTGAGTCGGTGGTTGTGTATAGGAGGAAGTGCGTTGAATGCTGGTAATAAGGATGTCGGACAGGCTTAATCGCTGTGCACGCGTTGCATGTTGAGTGGCAGGTAGTTGGGTATGTTTGCGTGGCTGGATGGCATTTAGCGGCGTGGGTATGTGTGTGCGGCAAGACATCTGTTTGCGCGATTGGCGATGTGGGGGAGGTAGGGTGTGACGATGGAGGAGCTTCGAATGCTGGATGTTATATTGACAATGTGTGTTCTGACTTGCTTTATGGTTGTGGAGGGGAAGGATTTCGCACGCAGCAGATGCTAGGTTGGAGTAGGTGGTGTGTTGTGTGAAGGGTGGAGAGGTGATGTGCAGGGTGAGATGCGGTGTTCGAGTGTGTGTGGAGCCTGAGGTCAACTGCAGAGGAACTGCGTCAAGAAGCAAGTGGATGGAGCAGGGTGCTAGGACAGTGTGAATGTGCTGCAGTGTATGGTTTGACAGGTCTGGGTGGGAGGCATGTTGCGTTTCATTGAACGTTTCTGGCATTTGGGGGCGCCAATGTTTGGGTGATGGCTGTCTTCAGAAGGCCGTGCGTTGAATCTGCGACATTGTGCCTGTGTGCTGGAGCAACATGATGCAGGAGTCTAGCGTGGAGGCAGGGTCGGTTGCAGTGGACAGCTCGTTGTTATGACGGAGGAGTTGTTGAGTCGGTGGTTGTGTATAGGAGGAAGGGTGTTGAATGCTGGTAATAAGGATGTCGGACAGGCTTAATCGCTGTGCACGCGTTGCATGTTTAGTGGCAGGTAGTTGGGTATGTTTGCGTTGCTGGATGGCATTTAGCGGCGTGGGTATGTGTGTGCGGCAAGACATCTGTTTGCGCGATTGGCGATGTGGGGGAGATAGGGTGTGACGATGGAGGAGCTTCGAATGCTGGATGTTATATTGACAATGTGTGTTCTGACTTGCTTTATGGTTGTGGAGGGGAAGGATTTCGCACGCAGCAGATGCTAGGTTGGAGTAGGTGGTGTGTTGTGTGAAGGGTGGAGAGGTGATGTGCAGGGTGAGATGCGGTGTTCGAGTGTGTGTGGAGCCTGAGGTCAACTGCAGAGGAACTGCGTCAAGAAGCAAGTGGATGGAGCAGGGTGCTAGGACAGTGTGAATGTGCTGCAGTGTATGGTTTGACAGGTCTGGGTGGGAGGCATGTTGCGTTTCATTGAACGTTTCTGGCATTTGGGGGCGCCAATGTTTGGGTAATGGCTGTCTTCAGAAGGCCGTGCGTTGAATCTGCGACATTGTGCCTGTGTGCTGGAGCAACATGATGCAGGAGTCTAGCGTGGAGGCAGGGTCGGTTGCAGTGGACAGCTCGTTTTTAGCACGGAGGAGTTGTTGAGTCGGTGGTTGTGTATAGGAGAAAGGGTGTTGAATGCTGGTAATAAGGATGTCGGACAGGCTTAATCGCTGTGCATGCGTTGCATGTTTAGTGGCAGGTAGTTGGGTATGTTTGCGTGGCTGGATGGCATTTAGCGGCGTGGGTATGTGTGTGCGGCAAGACATCTGTTTGCGCGATTGGCGATGTGGGGGAGGTAGGGTGTGGCGATGGAGGAGCTTCGGATGCTGGATGTTATATTGACAATGTGTGTTCTGACTTGCTTTATGGTTGTGGAGGGGAAGCGTTTCGGTCGCAGCGGGTGCTAGGTTGGGGTAGGTGGTGTGTTGTGTGAAGGGTGGAGAGGTGATGTGCAGGGTGAGATGCGGTGTTCGAGTGTGTGTGGAGCCTGAGGTCAACTGCAGAGGAACTGCGTCAAGAAGCAAGTGGTTGGGGCAGGGTGTTAGGACAGTGTGAATGTGCTGCAGTGTATGGTTTGACAGGTCTGGGTGGGAGGCATGTTGCGTTTCATTGAACGTTTCTGGCATTTGGGGGCGCCAATATTTGGGTGATGGCTGTCTCCAGAAGGCCGTGCGTTGAATCTGCGACATTGTGCCTGTGTGCTGGAGCGACATGACGCAGGAGTCTAGCGTGGAGGCAGGGTCGGTTGCAGTGGGCAGCTCGTTGTTATGACGGAGGAGTTGTTGAGTCGATCGTTGTGTATAGGAGGAAGTGCGTTGAATGCTGGTAATAAGGATGTCGGACAGGCTTAATCGCTGTGCACGCGTTGCATGTTTAGTGGCAGGTAGTTGGGTATGTTTGCGTGGCTGGATGGCATTTAGCGGCGTGGGTATGTGTGTGCGGCAAGACATCTGTTTGCGCGATTGGCGAAGTGGGGGAGGTAGGGTGTGACGATGGAGGAGCTTCGAATGCTGGATGTTATATTGACAATGTGTGTTCTGACTTGCTTTATGGTTGTGGAGGGGAAGGATTTCGCACGCAGCAGATGCTAGGTTGGGGTAGGTGGTGTGTTGTGTGAAGGGTGGAGAGGTGATGTGCAGGATGAGATGCGGTGTTCGAGTGTGTGTGGAGCCTGAGGTCAACTGCAGAGGAACTGCGTCAAGAGCCAAGTGGATGGGGCAGGGTGTTAGGACAGTGTGAATGTGCTGCAGTGTATGGTTTGACAGGTCTGGGTGGGAGGCATGTGGCGTTTCATTGAACGTTTCTGGCATTTGGGGGCGCCAATATTTGGGTGATGGCTGTCTCCAGAAGGCCGTGCGTTGAATCTGCGACATTGTGCCTGTGTGCTGGAGCAGCATGGCGCAGGAGTCTAGCGTGGAGGCAGGGTCGGTTGCAGTGGACAGCTCGTTGTTATGACGGAGGAGTTGTTGAGTCGGTGGTTGTGTATAGGAGGAAGTGCGTTGAATGCTGGTAATAAGGATGTCGGACAGGCTTAATCGCTGTGCATGCGTTGCATGTTTAGTGGCAGGTAGTTGGGTGTGTTTGCGTGGCTGGATGGCATTTAGCGGCGTGGGTATGTGTGTGCGGCAAGACATCTGTTTGCGCGATTGGCGAAGTGGGGGAGGTAGGGTGTGACGATGGAGGAGCTTCGAATGCTGGATGTTATATTGACAATGTGTGTTCTGACTTGCTTTATGGTTGTGGAGGGGAAGGATTTCGCACGCAGCAGATGCTAGGTTGGGGTAGGTGGTGTGTTGTGTGAAGGGTGGAGAGGTGATGTGCAGGATGAGATGCGGTGTTCGAGTGTGTGTGGAGCCTGAGGTCAACTGCAGAGGAACTGCGTCAAGAGCCAAGTGGATGGGGCAGGGTGTTAGGACAGTGTGAATGTGCTGCAGTGTATGGTTTGACAGGTCTGGGTGGGAGGCATGTTGCGTTTCATTGAACGTTTCTGGCATTTGGGGGCGCCAATATTTGGGTGATGGCTGTCTCCAGAAGGCCGTGCGTTGAATCTGCGACATTGTGCCTGTGTGCTGGAGCAGCATGGCGCAGGAGTCTAGCGTGGAGGCAGGGTCGGTTGCAGTGGACAGCTCGTTGTTATGACGGAGGAGTTGTTGAGTCGGTGGTTGTGTATAGGAGGAAGTGCGTTGAATGCTGGTAATAAGGATGTCGGACAGGCTTAATCGCTGTGCATGCGTTGCATGTTTAGTGGCAGGTAGTTGGGTGTGTTTGCGTGGCTGGATGGCATTTAGCGGCGTGGGTATGTGTGTGCGGCAAGACATCTGTTTGCGCGATTGGCGATGTGGGGGGGATAGGGTATGATGATGGAGGAGCTTCGGATGCTGGATGTTATATTGACAATGTGTGTTCTGACTTGCTTTATGGTTGTGGAGGGGAAGCATTTCGCACGCAGCAGATGCTAGGTTGGGGTAGGTGGTGTGTTGTGTGAAGGGTGGAGAGGTGATGTGCAGGGTGAGATGCGGTGTTCGAGTGTGTGTGGAGCCTGAGGTCAACTGCAGAGGAACTGCGTCAAGAAGCAAGTGGATGGGGCAGGGTGCTAGGACAGTGTGAATGTGCTGCAGTGTATGGTTTGACAGGTCTGGGTGGGAGGCATGTTGCGTTTCATTGAACGTTTCTGGCATTTGGGGGCGCCAATGTTTGGGTGATGGCTGTCTCCAGAAGGCCGTGCGTTGAATCTGCGACATTGTGCCTGTGTGCTGGAGCAACATGATGCAGGAGTCTAGCGTGGAGGCAGGGTCGGTTGCAGTGGACAGCTCGTTGTTATGACGGAGGAGTTGTTGAGTCGATCGCTGTGTATAGGAGGAAGGGTGTTGAATGCTGGTAATAAGGATGTCGGACAGGCTTAATCGCTGTGCACGCGTTGCATGTTTAGTGGCAGGTAGTTGGGTATGTTTGCGTGGCTGGATGGCATTTAGCGGCGTGGGTATGTGTGTGCGGCAAGACATCTGTTTGCGCGATTGGCGATGTGGGGGAGGTAGGGTGTGGCGATGGAGGAGTTTCGGATGCTGGATGTTATATTGACAATGTGTGTTCTGACTTGCTTTATGGTTGTGGAGGGGAAGCATTTAGCATGCAGCGGGTGCTAGGTTGGGGTAGGTGGTGTGTTGTGTGGAGGGTGGAGAGGTGATGTGCAGGATGAGATGCGGTGTTCGAGTGTGTGTGGAACCTGAGGTCAACTGCAGAGGAACTGCGTCAAGAAGCAAGTGGATGGGGCAGGGTGTTAGGACAGTGTGAATGTGCTGCAGTGTATGGTTTGACAGGTCTGGGTGGGAGGCATGTTGCGTTTCATTGAACGTTTCTGGCATTTGGGGGCGCCAAATATTTGGGTGATGGCTGTCTCCAGAAGGCCGTGCGTTGAATCTGCGACATTGTGCCTGTGTGCTGGAGCGACATGACGCAGGAGTCTAGCGTGGAGGCAGGGTCAGTTGCAGTGGGCAGCTCGTTGTTATGACGGAGGAGTTGTTGAGTCGGTGGTTGTGTATAGGAGGAAGTGCGTTGAATGCTGGTAATAAGGATGTCGGACAGGCTTAATCGCTGTGCACGCGTTGCATGTTGAGTGGCAGGTAGTTGGGTATGTTTGCGTGGCTGGATGGCATTTAGCGGCGTGGGTATGTGTGTGCGGCAAGACATCTGTTTGCGCGATTGGCGATGTGGGGGAGATAGGGTATGATGATGGAGGAGCTTCGGATGCTGGATGTTATATTGACAATGTGTGTTCTGACTTGCTTTATGGTTGTGGAGGGGAAGCATTTCGCATGGAGCAGATGCTAGGTTGGGGTAGGTGGTGTGTTGTGTGAAGGGTGGAGAGGTGATGTGCAGGGTGAGATGCGGTGTTCGAGTGTGTGTGGAACCTGAGGTCAACTGCAGAGGAACTGCGTCAAGAAGCAAGTGGATGGGGCAGGGTGTTAGGACAGTGTGAATGTGCTGCAGTGTATGGTTTGACAGGTCTGGGTGGGAGGCATGTTGCGTTTCATTGAACGTTTCTGGCATTTGGGGGCGCCAAATATTTGGGTGATGGCTGTCTCCAGAAGGCCGTGCGTTGAATCTGCGACATTGTGCCTGTGTGCTGGAGCAACATGACGCAGGAGTCTAGCGTGGAGGCAGGGTCGGTTGCAGTGGGCAGCTCGTTGTTATGACGGAGGAGTTGTTGAGTCGGTGGTTGTGTATAGGAGGAAGTGCGTTGAATGCTGGTAATAAGGATGTCGGACAGGTGTAATCGCTGTGCACGCGTTGCATGTTTAGTGGCAGGTAGTTGGGTATGTTTGCGTGGCTGGATGGCATTTAGCGGCGTGGGTATGTGTGTGCGGCAAGACATCTGTTTGCGCGATTGGCGATGTGGGGGAGGTAGGGTGTGGCGATGGAGGAGTTTCGGATGCTGGATGTTATATTGACAATGTGTGTTCTGACTTGCTTTATGGTTGTGGAGGGGAAGCATTTAGCATGCAGCGGGTGCTAGGTTGGGGTAGGTGGTGTGTTGTGTGGAGGGTGGAGAGGTGATGTGCAGGATGAGATGCGGTGCTCGAGTGTGTGTGGAGCCTGAGGTCAACTGCAGAGGAACTGCGTCAAGAAGCAAGTGGATGGGGCAGGGTGTTAGGACAGTGTGAATGTGCTGCAGTGTATGGTTTGACAGGTCTGGGTGGGAGGCATGTTGCGTTTCATTGAACGTTTCTGGCATTTGGGGGCGCCAATGTTTGGGTGATGGCTGTCTTCAGAAGGCCGTGCGTTGAATCTGCGACATTGTGCCTGTGTGCTGGAGCAACATGATGCAGGAGTCTAGCGTGGAGGCAGGGTCGGTTGCAGTGGACAGCTCGTTTTTAGCACGGAGGAGTTGTTGAGTCGGTGGTTGTGTATAGGAGGAAGGGTGTTGAATGCTGGTAATAAGGATGTCGGACAGGCTTAATCGCTGTGCACGCGTTGCATGTTTAGTGGCAGGTAGTTGGGTATGTTTGCGTGGCTGGATGGCATTTAGCGGCGTGGGTATGTGTGTGCGGCAAGACATCTGTTTGCGCGATTGGCGATGTGGGGGAGGTAGGGTGTGGCGATGGAGGGGCTTCGGATGCTGGATGTTATATTGACAATGTGTGTTCTGACTTGCTTTATGGTTGTGGAGGGGAAGCGTTTCGGTCGCAGCGGGTGCTAGGTTGGGGTAGGTGGTGTGTTGTGTGAAGGGTGGAGAGGTGATGTGCAGGATGAGATGCGGTGTTCGAGTGTGTGTGGAGCCTGAGGTCAACTGCAGAGGAACTGCGTCAAGAGCCAAGTGGATGGGGCAGGGTGTTAGGACAGTGTGAATGTGCTGCAGTGTATGGTTTGACAGGTCTGGGTGGGAGGCATGTGGCGTTTCATTGAACGTTTCTGGCATTTGGGGGCGCCAAATATTTGGGTGATGGCTGTCTCCAGAAGGCCGTGCGTTGAATCTGCGACATTGTGCCTGTGTGCTGGAGCAGCATGACGCAGGAGTCTAGCGTGGAGGCAGGGTCGGTTGCAGTGGACAGCTCGTTGTTATGACGGAGGAGTTGTTGAGTCGGTGGTTGCGTATAGGAGGAAGTGCGTTGAATGCTGGTAATAAGGATGTCGGACAGGCGTAATCGCTTTGCACGCGTTGCATGTTTAGTGGCAGGTAGTTGGGTATGTCGGCGTGGCTGGATGGCATTTAGCGGCGTGGGTATGTGTGTGCGGCAAGACATCTGTTTGCGCGATTGGCGATGTGGGGGAGATAGGGTGTGGCGATGGAGGAGCTTCGGATGCTGGATGTTATATTGACAATGTGTGTTCTGACTTGCTTTATGGTTGTGGAGGGGAAGGATTTCGCACGCAGCAGATGCTAGGTTGGAGTAGGTGGTGTGTTGTGTGAAGGGTGGAGAGGTGATGTGCAGGGTGAGATGCGGTGTTCGAGTGTGTGTGGAGCCTGAGGTCAACTGCAGAGGAACTGCGTCAAGAAGCAAGTGGATGGAGCAGGGTGCTAGGACAGTGTGAATGTGCTGCAGTGTATGGTTTGACAGGTCTGGGTGGGAGGCATGTTGCGTTTCATTGAACGTTTCTGGCATTTGGGGGCGCCAATGTTTGGGTGATGGCTGTCTCCAGAAGGCCGTGCGTTGAATCTGCGACATTGTGCCTGTGTGCTGGAGCAACATGATGCAGGAGTCTAGCGTGGAGGCAGGGTCGGTTGCAGTGGACAGCTCGTTTTTAGCACGGAGGAGTTGTTGAGTCGGTGGTTGTGTATAGGAGGAAGGGTGTTGAATGCTGGTAATAAGGATGTCGGACAGGCTTAATCGCTGTGCACGCGTTGCATGTTTAGTGGCAGGTAGTTGGGTATGTTTGCGTGGCTGGATGGCATTTAGCGGCGTGGGTATGTGTGTGCGGCAAGACATCTGTTTGCGCGATTGGCGATGTGGGGGAGGTAGGGTGTGGCGATGGAGGAGCTTCGGATGCTGGATGTTATATTGACAATGTGTGTTCTGACTTGCTTTATGGTTGTGGAGGGGAAGCGTTTCGGTCGCAGCGGGTGCTAGGTTGGGGTAGGTGGTGTGTTGTGTGAAGGGTGGAGAGGTGATGTGCAGGGTGAGATGCGGTGTTCGAGTGTGTGTGGAGCCTGAGGTCAACTGCAGAGGAACTGCGTCAAGAAGCAAGTGGATGGGGCAGGGTGTTAGGACAGTGTGAATGTGCTGCAGTGTATGGTTTGACAGGTCTGGGTGGGAGGCATGTTGCGTTTCATTGAACGTTTCTGGCATTTGGGGGCGCCAATATTTGGGTGATGGCTGTCTCCAGAAGGCCGTGCGTTGAATCTGCGACATTGTGCCTGTGTGCTGGAGCGACATGACGCAGGAGTCTAGCGTGGAGGCAGGGTCGGTTGCAGTGGGCAGCTCGTTGTTATGACGGAGGAGTTGTTGAGTCGATCGTTGTGTATAGGAGGAAGTGCGTTGAATGCTGGTAATAAGGATGTCGGACAGGCTTAATCGCTGTGCACGCGTTGCATGTTTAGTGGCAGGTAGTTGGGTATGTTTGCGTGGCTGGATGGCATTTAGCGGCCTGGGTATGTGTGTGCGGCAAGACATCTGTTTGCGCGATTGGCGAAGTGGGGGAGATAGGGTGTGACGATGGAGGAGCTTCGAATGCTGGATGTTATATTGACAATGTGTGTTCTGACTTGCTTTATGGTTGTGGAGGGGAAGGATTTCGCACGCAGCAGATGCTAGGTTGGAGTAGGTGGTGTGTTGTGTGAAGGGTGGAGAGGTGATGTGCAGGATGAGATGCGGTGTTCGAGTGTGTGTGGAGCCTGAGGTCAACTGCAGAGGAACTGCGTCAAGAAGCAAGTGGATGGGGCAGGGTGTTAGGACAGTGTGAATGTGCTGCAGTGTATGGTTTGACAGGTCTGGGTGGGAGGCATGTTGCGTTTCATTGAACGTTTCTGGCATTTGGGGGCGCCAATATTTGGGTGATGGCTGTATCCAGAAGGCCGTGCGTTGAATCTGCGACATTGTGCCTGTGTGCTGGAGCAGCATGGCGCAGGAGTCTAGCGTGGAGGCAGGGTCGGTTGCAGTGGACAGCTCGTTGTTATGACGGAGGAGTTGTTGAGTCGGTGGTTGTGTATAGGAGGAAGTGCGTTGAATGCTGGTAATAAGGATGTCGGACAGGCTTAATCGCTGTGCACGCGTTGCATGTTTAGTGGCAGGTAGTTGGGTATGTTTGCGTGGCTGGATGGCATTTAGCGGCGTGGGTATGTGTGTGCGGCAAGACATCTGTTTGCGCGATTGGCGATGTGGGGGGGATAGGGTATGATGATGGAGGAGCTTCGGATGCTGGATGTTATATTGACAATGTGTGTTCTGACTTGCTTTATGGTTGTGGAGGGGAAGGATTTCGCACGCAGCAGATGCTAGGTTGGAGTAGGTGGTGTGTTGTGTGAAGGGTGGAGAGGTGATGTGCAGGGTGAGATGCGGTGTTCGAGTGTGTGTGGAACCTGAGGTCAACTGCAGAGGAACTGCGTCAAGAAGCAAGTGGATGGGGCAGGGTGCTAGGACAGTGTGAATGTGCTGCAGTGTATGGTTTGACAGGTCTGGGTGGGAGGCATGTTGCGTTTCATTGAACGTTTCTGGCATTTGGGGGCGCCAATGTTTGGGTGATGGCTGTCTCCAGAAGGCCGTGCGTTGAATCTGCGACATTGTGCCTGTGTGCTGGAGCAACATGATGCAGGAGTCTAGCGTTGAGGCAGGGTCGGTTGCAGTGGACAGCTCGTTGTTATGACGGAGGAGTTGTTGAGTCGATCGCTGTGTATAGGAGGAAGGGTGTTGAATGCTGGTAATAAGGATGTCGGACAGGCTTAATCGCTGTGCACGCGTTGCATGTTTAGTGGCAGGTAGTTGGGTATGTTTGCGTGGCTGGATGGCATTTAGCGGCGTGGGTATGTGTGTGCGGCAAGACATCTGTTTGCGCGATTGGCGATGTGGGGGAGGTAGGGTGTGGCGATGGAGGAGTTTCGGATGCTGGATGTTATATTGACAATGTGTGTTCTGACTTGCTTTATGGTTGTGGAGGGGAAGCATTTAGCATGCAGCGGGTGCTAGGTTGGGGTAGGTGGTGTGTTGTGTGGAGGGTGGAGAGGTGATGTGCAGGGTGAGATGCGGTGTTCGAGTGTGTGTGGAGCCTGAGGTCAACTGCAGAGGAACTGCGTCAAGAAGCAAGTGGATGGAGCAGGGTGCTAGGACAGTGTGAATGTGCTGCAGTGTATGGTTTGACAGGTCTGGGTGGGAGGCATGTTGCGTTTCATTGAACGTTTCTGGCATTTGGGGGCGCCAATGTTTGGGTGATGGCTGTCTCCAGAAGGCCGTGCGTTGAATCTGCGACATTGTGCCTGTGTGCTGGAGCAACATGATGCAGGAGTCTAGCGTGGAGGCAGGGTCGGTTGCAGTGGACAGCTCGTTTTTAGCACGGAGGAGTTGTTGAGTCGGTGGTTGTGTATAGGAGGAAGGGTGTTGAATGCTGGTAATAAGGATGTCGGACAGGCTTAATCGCTGTGCACGCGTTGCATGTTTAGTGGCAGGTAGTTGGGTATGTTTGCGTGGCTGGATGGCATTTAGCGGCGTGGGTATGTGTGTGCGGCAAGACATCTGTTTGCGCGATTGGCGATGTGGGGGAGGTAGGGTGTGGCGATGGAGGAGCTTCGGATGCTGGATGTTATATTGACAATGTGTGTTCTGACTTGCTTTATGGTTGTGGAGGGGAAGCGTTTCGGTCGCAGCGGGTGCTAGGTTGGGGTAGGTGGTGTGTTGTGTGAAGGGTGGAGAGGTGATGTGCAGGGTGAGATGCGGTGTTCGAGTGTGTGTGGAGCCTGAGGTCAACTGCAGAGGAACTGCGTCAAGAAGCAAGTGGATGGGGCAGGGTGTTAGGACAGTGTGAATGTGCTGCAGTGTATGGTTTGACAGGTCTGGGTGGGAGGCATGTTGCGTTTCATTGAACGTTTCTGGCATTTGGGGGCGCCAATATTTGGGTGATGGCTGTCTCCAGAAGGCCGTGCGTTGAATCTGCGACATTGTGCCTGTGTGCTGGAGCGACATGACGCAGGAGTCTAGCGTGGAGGCAGGGTCGGTTGCAGTGGGCAGCTCGTTGTTATGACGGAGGAGTTGTTGAGTCGATCGTTGTGTATAGGAGGAAGTGCGTTGAATGCTGGTAATAAGGATGTCGGACAGGCTTAATCGCTGTGCACGCGTTGCATGTTTAGTGGCAGGTAGTTGGGTATGTTTGCGTGGCTGGATGGCATTTAGCGGCCTGGGTATGTGTGTGCGGCAAGACATCTGTTTGCGCGATTGGCGAAGTGGGGGAGATAGGGTGTGACGATGGAGGAGCTTCGAATGCTGGATGTTATATTGACAATGTGTGTTCTGACTTGCTTTATGGTTGTGGAGGGGAAGGATTTCGCACGCAGCAGATGCTAGGTTGGAGTAGGTGGTGTGTTGTGTGAAGGGTGGAGAGGTGATGTGCAGGATGAGATGCGGTGTTCGAGTGTGTGTGGAGCCTGAGGTCAACTGCAGAGGAACTGCGTCAAGAAGCAAGTGGATGGGGCAGGGTGTTAGGACAGTGTGAATGTGCTGCAGTGTATGGTTTGACAGGTCTGGGTGGGAGGCATGTTGCGTTTCATTGAACGTTTCTGGCATTTGGGGGCGCCAATATTTGGGTGATGGCTGTATCCAGAAGGCCGTGCGTTGAATCTGCGACATTGTGCCTGTGTGCTGGAGCAGCATGGCGCAGGAGTCTAGCGTGGAGGCAGGGTCGGTTGCAGTGGACAGCTCGTTGTTATGACGGAGGAGTTGTTGAGTCGGTGGTTGTGTATAGGAGGAAGTGCGTTGAATGCTGGTAATAAGGATGTCGGACAGGCTTAATCGCTGTGCACGCGTTGCATGTTTAGTGGCAGGTAGTTGGGTATGTTTGCGTGGCTGGATGGCATTTAGCGGCGTGGGTATGTGTGTGCGGCAAGACATCTGTTTGCGCGATTGGCGATGTGGGGGGGATAGGGTATGATGATGGAGGAGCTTCGGATGCTGGATGTTATATTGACAATGTGTGTTCTGACTTGCTTTATGGTTGTGGAGGGGAAGGATTTCGCACGCAGCAGATGCTAGGTTGGAGTAGGTGGTGTGTTGTGTGAAGGGTGGAGAGGTGATGTGCAGGGTGAGATGCGGTGTTCGAGTGTGTGTGGAACCTGAGGTCAACTGCAGAGGAACTGCGTCAAGAAGCAAGTGGATGGGGCAGGGTGCTAGGACAGTGTGAATGTGCTGCAGTGTATGGTTTGACAGGTCTGGGTGGGAGGCATGTTGCGTTTCATTGAACGTTTCTGGCATTTGGGGGCGCCAATGTTTGGGTGATGGCTGTCTCCAGAAGGCCGTGCGTTGAATCTGCGACATTGTGCCTGTGTGCTGGAGCAACATGATGCAGGAGTCTAGCGTTGAGGCAGGGTCGGTTGCAGTGGACAGCTCGTTGTTATGACGGAGGAGTTGTTGAGTCGATCGCTGTGTATAGGAGGAAGGGTGTTGAATGCTGGTAATAAGGATGTCGGACAGGCTTAATCGCTGTGCACGCGTTGCATGTTTAGTGGCAGGTAGTTGGGTATGTTTGCGTGGCTGGATGGCATTTAGCGGCGTGGGTATGTGTGTGCGGCAAGACATCTGTTTGCGCGATTGGCGATGTGGGGGAGGTAGGGTGTGGCGATGGAGGAGTTTCGGATGCTGGATGTTATATTGACAATGTGTGTTCTGACTTGCTTTATGGTTGTGGAGGGGAAGCATTTAGCATGCAGCGGGTGCTAGGTTGGGGTAGGTGGTGTGTTGTGTGGAGGGTGGAGAGGTGATGTGCAGGATGAGATGCGGTGTTCGAGTGTGTGTGGAACCTGAGGTCAACTGCAGAGGAACTGCGTCAAGAAGCAAGTGGATGGGGCAGGGTGTTAGGACAGTGTGAATGTGCTGCAGTGTATGGTTTGACAGGTCTGGGTGGGAGGCATGTTGCGTTTCATTGAACGTTTCTGGCATTTGGGGGCGCCAAATATTTGGGTGATGGCTGTCTCCAGAAGGCCGTGCGTTGAATCTGCGACATTGTGCCTGTGTGCTGGAGCAACATGACGCAGGAGTCTAGCGTGGAGGCAGGGTCGGTTGCAGTGGGCAGCTCGTTGTTATGACGGAGGAGTTGTTGAGTCGGTGGTTGTGTATAGGAGGAAGTGCGTTGAATGCTGGTAATAAGGATGTCGGACAGGCTTAATCGCTGTGCACGCGTTGCATGTTGAGTGGCAGGTAGTTGGGTATGTTTGCGTTGCTGGATGGCATTTAGCGGCGTGGGTATGTGTGTGCGGCAAGACATCTGTTTGCGCGATTGGCGATGTGGGGGAGATAGGGTATGATGATGGAGGAGCTTCGGATGCTGGATGTTATATTGACAATGTGTGTTCTGACTTGCTTTATGGTTGTGGAGGGGAAGCATTTCGCATGCAGCAGATGCTAGGTTGGGGTAGGTGGTGTGTTGTGTGAAGGGTGGAGAGGTGATGTGCAGGGTGAGATGCGGTGTTCGAGTGTGTGTGGAACCTGAGGTCAACTGCAGAGGAACTGCGTCAAGAAGCAAGTGGATGGGGCAGGGTGTTAGGACAGTGTGAATGTGCTGCAGTGTATGGTTTGACAGGTCTGGGTGGGAGGCATGTTGCGTTTCATTGAACGTTTCTGGCATTTGGGGGCGCCAAATATTTGGGTGATGGCTGTCTCCAGAAGGCCGTGCGTTGAATCTGCGACATTGTGCCTGTGTGCTGGAGCAACATGACGCAGGAGTCTAGCGTGGAGGCAGGGTCGGTTGCAGTGGGCAGCTCGTTGTTATGACGGAGGAGTTGTTGAGTCGGTGGTTGTGTATAGGAGGAAGTGCGTTGAATGCTGGTAATAAGGATGTCGGACAGGTGTAATCGCTGTGCACGCGTTGCATGTTTAGTGGCAGGTAGTTGGGTATGTTTGCGTGGCTGGATGGCATTTAGCGGCGTGGGTATGTGTGTGCGGCAAGACATCTGTTTGCGCGATTGGCGATGTGGGGGAGGTAGGGTGTGGCGATGGAGGAGTTTCGGATGCTGGATGTTATATTGACAATGTGTGTTCTGACTTGCTTTATGGTTGTGGAGGGGAAGCATTTAGCATGCAGCGGGTGCTAGGTTGGGGTAGGTGGTGTGTTGTGTGGAGGGTGGAGAGGTGATGTGCAGGATGAGATGCGGTGCTCGAGTGTGTGTGGAGCCTGAGGTCAACTGCAGAGGAACTGCGTCAAGAAGCAAGTGGATGGGGCAGGGTGTTAGGACAGTGTGAATGTGCTGCAGTGTATGGTTTGACAGGTCTGGGTGGGAGGCATGTTGCGTTTCATTGAACGTTTCTGGCATTTGGGGGCGCCAAATATTTGGGTGATGGCTGTCTCCAGAAGGCCGTGCGTTGAATCTGCGACATTGTGCCTGTGTGCTGGAGCAGCATGGCGCAGGAGTCTAGCGTGGAGGCAGGGTCGGTTGCAGTGGACAGCTCGTTGTTATGACGGAGGAGTTGTTGAGTCGGTGGTTGTGTATAGGAGGAAGTGCGTTGAGTGCTGGTAATAAGGATGTCGGACAGGCTTAATCGCTGTGCACGCGTTGCATGTTTAGTGGCAGGTAGTTGGGTATGTTTGCGTGGCTGGATGGCATTTAGCGGCGTGGGTATGTGTGTGCGGCAAGACATCTGTTTGCGCGATTGGCGATGTGGGGGAGATAGGGTATGATAATGGAGGAGCTTCGGATGCTGGATGTTATATTGACAATGTGTGTTCTGACTTGCTTTATGGTTGTGGAGGGGAAGGATTTCGCACGCAGCAGATGCTAGGTTGGAGTAGGTGGTGTGTTGTGTGAAGGGTGGAGAGGTGATGTGCAGGGTGAGATGCGGTGTTCGAGTGTGTGTGGAGCCTGAGGTCAACTGCAGAGGAACTGCGTCAAGAAGCAAGTGGATGGGGCAGGGTGCTAGGACAGTGTGAATGTGCTGCAGTGTATGGTTTGACAGGTCTGGGTGGGAGGCATGTTGCGTTTCATTGAACGTTTCTGGCATTTGGGGGCGCCAATGTTTGGGTGATGGCTGTCTCCAGAAGGCCGTGCGTTGAATCTGCGACATTGTGCCTGTGTGCTGGAGCAACATGACGCAGGAGTCTAGCGTGGAGGCAGGGTCGGTTGCAGTGGGCAGCTCGTTGTTATGACGGAGGAGTTGTTGAGTCGGTGGTTGTGTATAGGAGGAAGTGCGTTGAATGCTGGTAATAAGGATGTCGGACAGGTGTAATCGCTGTGCACGCGTTGCATGTTTAGTGGCAGGTAGTTGGGTATGTTTGCGTGGCTGGATGGCATTTAGCGGCGTGGGTATGTGTGTGCGGCAAGACATCTGTTTGCGCGATTGGCGATGTGGGGGAGGTAGGGTGTGGCGATGGAGGAGTTTCGGATGCTGGATGTTATATTGACAATGTGTGTTCTGACTTGCTTTATGGTTGTGGAGGGGAAGCATTTAGCATGCAGCGGGTGCTAGGTTGGGGTAGGTGGTGTGTTGTGTGGAGGGTGGAGAGGTGATGTGCAGGATGAGATGCGGTGCTCGAGTGTGTGTGGAGCCTGAGGTCAACTGCAGAGGAACTGCGTCAAGAAGCAAGTGGATGGGGCAGGGTGTTAGGACAGTGTGAATGTGCTGCAGTGTATGGTTTGACAGGTCTGGGTGGGAGGCATGTTGCGTTTCATTGAACGTTTCTGGCATTTGGGGGCGCCAAATATTTGGGTGATGGCTGTCTCCAGAAGGCCGTGCGTTGAATCTGCGACATTGTGCCTGTGTGCTGGAGCAGCATGGCGCAGGAGTCTAGCGTGGAGGCAGGGTCGGTTGCAGTGGACAGCTCGTTGTTATGACGGAGGAGTTGTTGAGTCGGTGGTTGTGTATAGGAGGAAGTGCGTTGAGTGCTGGTAATAAGGATGTCGGACAGGCTTAATCGCTGTGCACGCGTTGCATGTTTAGTGGCAGGTAGTTGGGTATGTTTGCGTGGCTGGATGGCATTTAGCGGCGTGGGTATGTGTGTGCGGCAAGACATCTGTTTGCGCGATTGGCGATGTGGGGGAGATAGGGTATGATAATGGAGGAGCTTCGGATGCTGGATGTTATATTGACAATGTGTGTTCTGACTTGCTTTATGGTTGTGGAGGGGAAGGATTTCGCACGCAGCAGATGCTAGGTTGGAGTAGGTGGTGTGTTGTGTGAAGGGTGGAGAGGTGATGTGCAGGGTGAGATGCGGTGTTCGAGTGTGTGTGGAGCCTGAGGTCAACTGCAGAGGAACTGCGTCAAGAAGCAAGTGGATGGGGCAGGGTGCTAGGACAGTGTGAATGTGCTGCAGTGTATGGTTTGACAGGTCTGGGTGGGAGGCATGTTGCGTTTCATTGAACGTTTCTGGCATTTGGGGGCGCCAATGTTTGGGTGATGGCTGTCTCCAGAAGGCCGTGCGTTGAATCTGCGACATTGTGCCTGTGTGCTGGAGCAACATGATGCAGGAGTCTAGCGTGGAGGCAGGGTCGGTTGCAGTGGGCAGCTCGTTGTTATGACGGAGGAGTTGTTGAGTCGGTGGTTGTGTATAGGAGGAAGTGCGTTGAATGCTGGTAATAAGGATGTCGGACAGGCTTAATCGCTGTGCACGCGTTGCATGTTTAGTGGCAGGTAGTTGGGTATGTTTGCGTGGCTGGATGGCATTTAGCGGCGTGGGTATGTGTGTGCGGCAAGACATCTGTTTGCGCGATTGGCGATGTGGGGGAGGTAGGGTGTGGCGATGGAGGAGTTTCGGATGCTGGATGTTATATTGACAATGTGTGTTCTGACTTGCTTTATGGTTGTGGAGGGGAAGCATTTAGCATGCAGCGGGTGCTAGGTTGGGGTAGGTGGTGTGTTGTGTGGAGGGTGGAGAGGTGATGTGCAGGATGAGATGCGGTGCTCGAGTGTGTGTGGAGCCTGAGGTCAACTGCAGAGGAACTGCGTCAAGAAGCAAGTGGATGGGGCAGGGTGTTAGGACAGTGTGAATGTGCTGCAGTGTATGGTTTGACAGGTCTGGGTGGGAGGCATGTTGCGTTTCATTGAACGTTTCTGGCATTTGGGGGCGCCAAATATTTGGGTGATGGCTGTCTCCAGAAGGCCGTGCGTTGAATCTGCGACATTGTGCCTGTGTGCTGGAGCAGCATGGCGCAGGAGTCTAGCGTGGAGGCAGGGTCGGTTGCAGTGGACAGCTCGTTGTTATGACGGAGGAGTTGTTGAGTCGGTGGTTGTGTATAGGAGGAAGTGCGTTGAGTGCTGGTAATAAGGATGTCGGACAGGCTTAATCGCTGTGCACGCGTTGCATGTTTAGTGGCAGGTAGTTGGGTATGTTTGCGTGGCTGGATGGCATTTAGCGGCGTGGGTATGTGTGTGCGGCAAGACATCTGTTTGCGCGATTGGCGATGTGGGGGAGATAGGGTATGATAATGGAGGAGCTTCGGATGCTGGATGTTATATTGACAATGTGTGTTCTGACTTGCTTTATGGTTGTGGAGGGGAAGGATTTCGCACGCAGCAGATGCTAGGTTGGAGTAGGTGGTGTGTTGTGTGAAGGGTGGAGAGGTGATGTGCAGGGTGAGATGCGGTGTTCGAGTGTGTGTGGAGCCTGAGGTCAACTGCAGAGGAACTGCGTCAAGAAGCAAGTGGATGGGGCAGGGTGCTAGGACAGTGTGAATGTGCTGCAGTGTATGGTTTGACAGGTCTGGGTGGGAGGCATGTTGCGTTTCATTGAACGTTTCTGGCATTTGGGGGCGCCAATGTTTGGGTGATGGCTGTCTCCAGAAGGCCGTGCGTTGAATCTGCGACATTGTGCCTGTGTGCTGGAGCAACATGATGCAGGAGTCTAGCGTGGAGGCAGGGTCGGTTGCAGTGGGCAGCTCGTTGTTATGACGGAGGAGTTGTTGAGTCGGTGGTTGTGTATAGGAGGAAGTGCGTTGAATGCTGGTAATAAGGATGTCGGACAGGCTTAATCGCTGTGCACGCGTTGCATGTTTAGTGGCAGGTAGTTGGGTATGTTTGCGTGGCTGGATGGCATTTAGCGGCGTGGGTATGTGTGTGCGGCAAGACATCTGTTTGCGCGATTGGCGATGTGGGGGAGGTAGGGTGTGGCGATGGAGGAGTTTCGGATGCTGGATGTTATATTGACAATGTGTGTTCTGACTTGCTTTATGGTTGTGGAGGGGAAGCATTTAGCATGCAGCGGGTGCTAGGTTGGGGTAGGTGGTGTGTTGTGTGGAGGGTGGAGAGGTGATGTGCAGGATGAGATGCGGTGCTCGAGTGTGTGTGGAGCCTGAGGTCAACTGCAGAGGAACTGCGTCAAGAAGCAAGTGGATGGGGCAGGGTGTTAGGACAGTGTGAATGTGCTGCAGTGTATGGTTTGACAGGTCTGGGTGGGAGGCATGTTGCGTTTCATTGAACGTTTCTGGCATTTGGGGGCGCCAAATATTTGGGTGATGGCTGTCTCCAGAAGGCCGTGCGTTGAATCTGCGACATTGTGCCTGTGTGCTGGAGCAGCATGGCGCAGGAGTCTAGCGTGGAGGCAGGGTCGGTTGCAGTGGACAGCTCGTTGTTATGACGGAGGAGTTGTTGAGTCGGTGGTTGTGTATAGGAGGAAGTGCGTTGAGTGCTGGTAATAAGGATGTCGGACAGGCTTAATCGCTGTGCACGCGTTGCATGTTTAGTGGCAGGTAGTTGGGTATGTTTGCGTGGCTGGATGGCATTTAGCGGCGTGGGTATGTGTGTGCGGCAAGACATCTGTTTGCGCGATTGGCGATGTGGGGGAGATAGGGTATGATAATGGAGGAGCTTCGGATGCTGGATGTTATATTGACAATGTGTGTTCTGACTTGCTTTATGGTTGTGGAGGGGAAGGATTTCGCACGCAGCAGATGCTAGGTTGGAGTAGGTGGTGTGTTGTGTGAAGGGTGGAGAGGTGATGTGCAGGGTGAGATGCGGTGTTCGAGTGTGTGTGGAGCCTGAGGTCAACTGCAGAGGAACTGCGTCAAGAAGCAAGTGGATGGGGCAGGGTGCTAGGACAGTGTGAATGTGCTGCAATGTATGGTTTGACAGGTCTGGGTGGGAGGCATGTTGCGTTTCATTGAACGTTTCTGGCATTTGGGGGCGCCAATGTTTGGGTGATGGCTGTCTCCAGAAGGCCGTGCGTTGAATCTGCGACATTGTGCCTGTGTGCTGGAGCAACATGATGCAGGAGTCTAGCGTGGAGGCAGGGTCGGTTGCAGTGGGCAGCTCGTTGTTATGACGGAGGAGTTGTTGAGTCGGTGGTTGTGTATAGGAGGAAGTGCGTTGAATGCTGGTAATAAGGATGTCGGACAGGCTTAATCGCTGTGCACGCGTTGCATGTTTAGTGGCAGGTAGTTGGGTATGTTTGCGTGGCTGGATGGCATTTAGCGGCGTGGGTATGTGTGTGCGGCAAGACATCTGTTTGCGCGATTGGCGATGTGGGGGAGGTAGGGTGTGGCGATGGAGGATCTTCGAATGCTGGATGTTATATTGACAATGTGTGTTCTGACTTGCTTTATGGTTGTGGAGGGGAAGCATTTAGCATGCAGCGGGTGCTAGGTTGGGGTAGGTGGTGTGTTGTGTGGAGGGTGGAGAGGTGATGTGCAGGATGAGATGCGGTGTTCGAGTGTGTGTGGAACCTGAGGTCAACTGCAGAGGAACTGCGTCAAGAAGCAAGTGGATGGGGCAGGGTGTTAGGACAGTGTGAATGTGCTGCAGTGTATGGTTTGACAGGTCTGGGTGGGAGGCATGTTGCGTTTCATTGAACGTTTCTGGCATTTGGGGGCGCCAAATATTTGGGTGATGGCTGTCTCCAGAAGGCCGTGCGTTGAATCTGCGACATTGTGCCTGTGTGCTGGAGCAGCATGGCGCAGGAGTCTAGCGTGGAGGCAGGGTCGGTTGCAGTGGACAGCTCGTTGTTATGACGGAGGAGTTGTTGAGTCGGTGGTTGTGTATAGGAGGAAGTGCGTTGAGTGCTGGTAATAAGGATATCGGACAGGCTTAATCGCTGTGCACGCGTTGCATGTTTAGTGGCAGGTAGTTGGGTATGTTTGCGTGGCTGGATGGCATTTAGCGGCGTGGGTATGTGTGTGCGGCAAGACATCTGTTTGCGCGATTGGCGATGTGGGGGAGATAGGGTATGATAATGGAGGAGCTTCGGATGCTGGATGTTATATTGACAATGTGTGTTCTGACTTGCTTTATGGTTGTGGAGGGGAAGGATTTCGCACGCAGCAGATGCTAGGTTGGAGTAGGTGGTGTGTTGTGTGAAGGGTGGAGAGGTGATGTGCAGGGTGAGATGCGGTGTTCGAGTGTGTGTGGAGCCTGAGGTCAACTGCAGAGGAACTGCGTCAAGAAGCAAGTGGATGGGGCAGGGTGCTAGGACAGTGTGAATGTGCTGCAGTGTATGGTTTGACAGGTCTGGGTGGGAGGCATGTTGCGTTTCATTGAACGTTTCTGGCATTTGGGGGCGCCAATGTTTGGGTGATGGCTGTCTCCAGAAGGCCGTGCGTTGAATCTGCGACATTGTGCCTGTGTGCTGGAGCAACATGATGCAGGAGTCTAGCGTGGAGGCAGGGTCGGTTGCAGTGGACAGCTCGTTGTTATGACGGAGGAGTTGTTGAGTCGATCGCTGTGTATAGGAGGAAGGGTGTTGAATGCTGGTAATAAGGATGTCGGACAGGTGTAATCGCTGTGCACGCGTTGCATGTTGAGTGGCAGGTAGTTGGGTATGTTTGCGTGGCTGGATGGCATTTAGCGGCGTGGGTATGTGTGTGCGGCAAGACATCTGTTTGCGCGATTGGCGATGTGGGGGAGATAGGGTATGATAATGGAGGAGCTTCGGATGCTGGATGTTATATTGACAATGTGTGTTCTGACTTGCTTTATGGTTGTGAAGGGGAAGCATTTCGCATGCAGCGGGTGCTAGGTTGGGGTAGGTGGTGTGTTGTGTGGAGGGTGGAGAGGTGATGTGCAGGGTGAGATGCGGTGTTCGAGTGTGTGTGGAACCTGAGGTCAACTGCAGAGGAACTGCGTCAAGAAGCAAGTGGATGGGGTAGGGTGTTAGGACAGTGTGAATGTGCTGCAGTGTATGGTTTGACAGGTCTGGGTGGGAGGCATGTTGCGTTTCATTGAACGTTTCTGGCATTTGGGGGCGTCAATGTTTGGGTGATGGCTGTCTCCAGAAGGCCGTGCGTTGAATCTGCGACATTGTGCCTGTGTGCTGGAGCAACATGACGCAGGAGTCTAGCGTGGAGGCAGGGTCGGTTGCAGTGGGCAGCTCGTTGTTATGACGGAGGAGTTGTTGAGTCGGTGGTTATGTATAGGAGGAAGGGCGTTGAGTGATGGTAATAAGGATGTCGGACAGGCTTAATCGCTGTGCACGCGTTGCATGTTTAGTGGCAGGTAGTTGGGTATGTTTGCTTGGCTGGATGGCATTTAGCGGCGTGGGTATGTGTGTGCGGCAAGACATCTGTTTGCGCGGTTGGCGAAGCGGGGGAGGTAGGGTGTGACGATGGAGGAGCTTCGGATGCTGGATGTTATATTGACAATGTGTGTTCTGACTTGCTTTATGGTTGTGGAGGGGAAGCATTTCGCATGCAGCGGGTGCTAGGTTGGGGTAGGTGGTGTGTTGTGTGAAGGGTGGAGAGGTGATGTGCAGGATGAGATGCGGTGTTCGAGTGTGTGTGGAACCTGAGGTCAACTGCAGAGGAACTGCGTCAAGAAGCAAGTGGATGGGGCAGGGTGTTAGGACAGTGTGAATGTGCTGCAATGTATGGTTTGACAGGTCTGGGTGGGAGGCATGTTGCGTTTCATTGAACGTTTCTGGCATTTGGGGGCGCCAATATTTGGGTGATGGCTGTCTTCAGAAGGCCGTGCGTTGAATCTGCGGCATTGTGCCTGTGTGCTGGAGCAACATGATGCAGGAGTCTAGCGTGGAGGCAGGGTCGGTTGCAGTGGACAGCTCGTTGTTATGACGGAGGAGTTGTTGAGTCGGTGGTTGTGTATAGGAGGAAGTGCGTTGAGTGCTGGTAATAAGGATGGCGGACAGGCGTAATCGCTGTGCACGCGTTGCATGTTTAGTGGCAGGCAGTTGGGTATGTTTGCTTAGCTGGTGGCATTTAGCGGCGTGGGTATGTGTGTGCGGCAAGACATCTGTTTGCGCGGTTGGCGAAGCGGGGGAGGTAGGGTGTGACGATGGAGGAGCTTCGGATGCTGGATGTTATATTGACAATGTGTGTTCTGACTTGCTTTATGGTTGTGGAGGGGAAGCATTTCGCATGCAGCGGGTGCTAGGTTGGGGTAGGTGGTGTGTTGTGTGGAGGGTGGAGAGGTGATGTGCAGGATGAGATGCGGTGTTCGAGTGTGTGTGGAACCTGAGGTCAACTGCAGAGGAACTGCGTCAAGAAGCAAGTGGATGGGGCAGGGCGTTAGGACAGTGTGAATGTGCTGCAGTGTATGGTTTGACAGGTCTGGGTGGGAGGCATGTTGCGTTTCATTGGACGTTTCTGGCATTTGGGGGCGCCAAATATTTAGGTGATGGCTGTCTCCAGAAGGCCGTGCGTTGAATCTGCGACATTGTGCCTGTGTGCTGGAGCAACATGACGCAGGAGTCTAGCGTGGAGGCAGGGTCGGTTGCAGTGGACAGCTCGTTGTTATGACGGAGGAGTTGTTGAGTCGGTGGTTGTGTATAGGAGGAAGTGCGTTGAGTGCTGGTAATAAGGATGGCGGACAGGCGTAATCGCTGTGCACGCGTTGCATGTTTAGTGGCAGGTAGTTGGGTGTGTGGGCGTGGCTGGATGGCATTTAGCGGCGTGGGTATGTGTGTGCGGCGAGACATCTGTTTGTGGGATTGGCGAAGTGGGGGAGGTAGGGTGTGATGATGGAGGAGCTTCGGATGCTGGATGTTATATTGACAATGTGTGTTCTGACTTGCTTTATGGTTGTGGAGGGGAAGCATTTCGCACGCAGAAGATGCTAGGTTGGAGTAGGTGGTGTGTTGTGTGGAGGGTGGAGAGGTGATGTGCAGGATGAGATGCGGTGTTCGAATGCGTGTGGAGCCTGAGGTCAACCGCAGAGGAACGGCGTCAAGAAGCAAGTGGATGGGGCAGCGTGATAGGACAGCGTGAATACTGTAATATTTCGAAGGCTCTGTTGATGGAGTGGGTTGTGTTAATTTGGTCGGCAGCAGGGTGTATTAGATTTATGTAGTGTTTATCGCTTGCCTGGTGAGTGCTTCGTGTTGCTCGTGATGGGCAGCGCGTGTGCTGCAGAGCATGCTTTGACATGTCTGGGTGGGAGGCATGTTGCGTTTCATGCAAAGTTTCTGGCATTCGGGGGCGTCAATGCTTGGCTGATGGCTATTGCCAGAGGGCCGTGCGTTGAATGTGCGGCATTAAGCCTATGAGCTGGGGCAACATGCTCCAGGAGTCTGCCCTGCAAGCAGGCTCGGTTGCAATGGACAGCTTGTGGCTTTGACGCAGGATTTGTTGAGTCTGTGGTTGTGTATAGGAGGAAGTGCGTTGAGTGCTGGTAATAAGGATGGCGGAGGCGCGTAGTTGGTGGGTCGCTTGCACAGGCCTTGGCACTCAAGGATGCATATGTTTGGACGATGGATGCCTGCTTCCATGTTGCTGCAGCACGTGGGTTGAATGTCGCAGATTGGGCCCATGCTCCAATCTGCGGCATTCAACCCATGTGCTGCAGCAGCATGGCCAAGGGAGCTGCGTCTACGCTGGATGGAGCCTGCGTGTGACCGAGTTTGCGTTGATTTGTTCGATATATGCAAAAAGTAGTGGGGTTGAATGCGTCGGCTGAAAAACTAGAGATCGCGTAATCGCTGGGTGCCTTTAATGTCAGGGTAGGATGCGTGCGTTCGTTATATACGGTGGCTGATGCAAGCTTGTGTGCAGAACAAGCCATGCGAAGTCTGGGAAAAATTAATTAGAGAGATAGGTGGGACGTCGCCACGGAGATTCTAAGACTTGTAGATGTGAAGGTGCGGGTTCTGAGTGGTCCCATGACGGACATGGCAGTTCTTTTCCCATGCAACATTTGTTGATGTGAGCGTAGTGCCGTGCTTTGAAAAGCCTGCCCGTTAAAGTGCAAGTTAGCAGGCAGTGGCCGAGGAGGTGTAAAGCATAACGCTGAGAGCAAAGCTGCGCTGCGAAGGTTCACCTGGATGGGCAGGAAGGACCACGGTCTTAGGGTTGCATTGTTTCGAGCGTGCAAGCGCTTCAGTTGCTTGCGCTCATGGCTTGTCGGCAGGACGCATTCTGACTTGCATTGTATGTGCTTGCCCTTGTGTTGCAGCACGCTCGGCAGCGTTAAGCACTTTCTAAGCTTTTAAAGGTTCATAGGGGAAGTTGCGAGAGCTAAGTGGTTGGAGTTGTTGTGAAGATGGCCCCTCAAAATTCATTTGCGCTGCAATTCGAACAGGTATTGGAATAGGGGAAAGTGCATATTGCAGATTCTTCCCCTGCACAATCAGTTGCCACTGCTTTCCGGGTGAAGTGAATGCTGCTTGATGCTGCTGCTGCATCTCGGATTGAAAGAGTCAGGCTGCAGCTACATATGTTCAAGTGTGGTGCACGTGACTTTCATTGTTGTGTGAGATGTAGGACAGATTATGTGTGGGATTGCAAGCCCCCTGCATTTGTCTGCATGCACTATTTCTGTGGATTAACAGACGAAAGGAGGTCTGCATCACCCCCTGTAGCAAAGAGCATACGTTGTGGGTGCATGACGATGCTTGCTCGAAAAACGCATTTGGAGGTTTGCTAGCGTCTTAGGTGTCCAAGCGAAAAGGGCCTAAGGAAGCTTATCAGTGTTTTATTTTTGAATTTATTTCATTTTGCAGGCTCCTTTTCAGGAAGCTTCTCTGTGATACCCAAAACGTGCTTTGACAAACGAGGGGCTGATGCCATTGTCTAGACTGTAAGGGCTAGCACACTTTCGTAACGGAAAGTGTTTCGATTAGCTGTGGTTTAAGTCCCCTGGAAGTGGCTTGTGGCCTCCAACAGGCCTTCTGTCTCTTTTACATCTTCCTGTTGCCCGTTTCCGCAAAGGGTCTGCTGCTGCCGCAGCAACCAACGGACTACGACTGTTTGGTGAATGGCAATGCATCATTCCCTCAATACCGTTTCTCATGAACAGATATTCGAATACCACAAATTCAACTTAGGTTGTCCTGAGGTTTTGCAGCTTTGAGTTTAGAATCTTTATGTGAGAATCCGGGAGTTGAAAATAAGGATTTAAGGACTAGCGTCCCATGGTTACGGTTCAAACGGGCGTGTTTAAGATTTCACAGCCGGCGTCGATGTAGCGTTTAGGATGCTTGCTGCTTTCGACATTTTGGCTGCTCCGTTTACACCTGTTGTTGTTTCTGCTGCTTCTGCTGCTGCTTTTGCTGGCTTCACTCCTGCCGCCAGTACTGGCTTCGTTGCTGCAGCTAATATTTCGACTGTCCCTTGCGCTTTATGATCTACATTTGATGCTTTTGCTGGTGCCAGAAGGATTCAGTTAGACTGCTTCGACTCTGGCTTCTCTTTCTGTAACGGCTGGTGGAGCTCGTTGCTACCGAAGCACCTTCTGCTAATGCTGCTCTGCAAGTTCATTATTGACTTTGTCACTGGTAGTCCTGCAGCTTAGCGATGCCAGAGCCTCGCTCTATGTTGCTTGTCAAGAAAATCATAGAAAAATGAAGTTGGCTGCTGCAACCCATATCCCGCCGCGCTGCTTTTAAATACGAAGCAGCACTTCGTGCCATATAAACAGACAGGAGACTACCTAGTTGCACATCCATTTGCAGCCACTGCTACAACAGGGGCGTTCGTTCTTGCGCACGCGCCAAAGGCCTTCCTGGGTGATTTGAAGTGTTCTTAGTGCTGTTGCAGATCCACTGTAGCTGCAACAAGACAAGTTATCACAAAAAATGAAAGGGTGAGAGCATCAACAGGAGAAGCAATACGCTACTCAATTTTGCGCTGCTTCCGCTTGTATGAAGTGTGTCTTTGCTAGGCATCTTCGAAAATCCTTTTGAAACGCACCAACCTTGTCCTCAGTCGGAGCTGAGGGTAATAAGAAGAGTACCAGTTACCGCTAATGCTATGCGTTCCTCCTTCAAGCATCGAAAGCCTTCTGCCTAAATAAGGGAGCCCTTGCACAAGCTGTCGCTTCTGTTACTGCTGATGCTGATCCTACGGAAGTGCTAGGCGCAGGCTGCAGCTGCTTTTACTTCGAGCTCCGGGTGTTAGCTGCTTCGACTGAAATTTTAACGGCTCCATATATTATCGTAAAGGAATGGAAAGGAACCACCGCCGCGTGCTTTATACAGGCTCCCGCTAGACTCGCGCTGGCCACAACCGCTGAAAATCCCCCACGGTCACTCAGCATTCTCAGCGCTTTTTAAGCAGCAATCAAGTCGTCTACACGAGCTCGACTGCTAGTTCAAAGCCGTTCATTTTGCATAGGCTTTGCCGTCTGGCTCTGCTATGCCTCGTCTGTTTAACCTTCCAAGCGCAAGGACGAGACCACCCCCGTTGCTCCTATGGCATCAGCATTGGGGAGTACAGATTTGTAAACAGCGCACACTTTGCACATGCCAGTTCCCGTTGTTTGTTGTCATAGGCAGTTCCTAGCCTCTTTACCATCTTTGTCGCAAAGCGTGCACTAAGATCAGGCCACATGCGTTAAGGGGAGCGGTTGCTGTAGTATCTTTGTCTGGCGTTCCTGGCTTTGGAAACGTATTGTGCTCTTGTTTTATGAAATCGCACCACATAAGAACGGCAATCAAGCCACTTAGAAGAAATCCTGTGGATATATTTTGTTGCATACTGCGCAGAAATGTGGTTTCTGGGTCGATTTGACCCTCTCCCTCTAAATGGTTTACCCTGGTCATAGTATGCTCAGTCGATACTAAGCCCGCATTGCGAATGCACACCAGAAGTTGCTTACAAACTTCGGTTCCCTGTATCCGATGGCATTTTCTGGAATCCATCTGTCAACCATAAATAAGAACAAGCATGCCCCTATTCCCTATATAACTCATCTCGGCCCTTGGATAAAGCGGTCGTATTGTTGATTGTATCCACAATAACACACATGCTGCCACAATTCATCCTGACTATAAGAAAGCTATGAACTGCATAGACATATCCTCTCATATCCGTTTACGAACCGAAAGGGTCTCCTGTCCGTGCCATACCTGTGAGAGCTAAAGCATTGGCGTGCATTTGGGGCAAAATTTGGGGGAGAAGGGAGGCTGGACGTTAGGATGAACAAGGGCCATTGCCTGTACCATAAGTGACAGCCCGCTATGCTGTAGTGCTTAACTCGCCGGCATTGTTGCTCCTGGGGTGCATTATCTGCTGGAGCGGAATCCAGGCCTTCAAGGTGCACATCAGCTCGTCGAACTGCTACTGCAAGCTGAGCGCTTCTCCGAAGCCAGTTCACTGCTGCCAATGCTGCTGTTGCTGCAGCCCCACAAGGCTCGGTCCTTGCCCCCCCAGGGGAGGGCCAGCTGAGGCAACTTCTGGTCGGCATCGCTTGGCTGCTGCTACACTTATTCCTTTTCTCTGCTTGTTGCTAAGGGCTGTGCTATATTTTATAAAGAGCTCAGCATTCAGCAGGTATCTGATGCTTCTGCTTGTTACTGCCGCTGCACCAGCTGCAAGCCTACCTTCCCCATTCCCCATTCGCCCTGCGCCTGAGGGGAACCAGATATGGGATAGTCAGGTGCAGTCTTTTAAAGGTCTGCCCATCCAGAAGCACCGGCTTCCTGGACCAGCACCAGCAGCTTTTGCTGCTTCTGGAACCTGATATTTCTCCGTTCAATTTTGCCCGCTTGCGCTGCTCCGCCGGTGTTAAGTGAGTCGAAATCCCTCAATCTGCCGTCATCGTAGGACAGTCACGACGTACTGCATGCAATTTTCGGTTGTTTCCTGCAGCGCTCCTGCGCTGCTTAAGAGCCTACGCGCTCCTTTCTCCTTGAAGCAGTAAGTCCACTCTTCTTATCCTAGAGTATGCACATACTGCTGTTTCCCTACCCGTTTTCTTTGCCCCCCCGGCGACGCTGCTCTAAGTCCTGCTTCTCCTGTTTCTTAGCAGTTTTTCATGTGCCTGAAGCGAGGGGGTATGCGGCCTTGCTTATTGCGCAAGAAGCAGATACACCACTTGCTACGTCTCCTTGGCTTCCTGGTTACCGTATTCGCTGGTTCTTGCCAGTTAACGCTTTTGGCCCGTTTCTGGGCTAGTCTGGCATTCACAGCCCCAATATCTGTAGACTCAGAATACGAGCCGTTTCCCAGCCCATCTTCATATTGCTGGGCCACAGCTATGGAAGTAGCATTGTCTTTCTTTCTTTACTGCGGAGATACCCTGTGATCTGGGCCAGATGAGCTGCTTCACTCCTTTGTTCCATTCCCACTGCCCAGTCGGTTTCTGGCTGCCTGTCCCCGTGGGAGGGCCCTGCTATGAACTTACCGCACAAGAGCTCCCTCTACACTGCTGGATTTCTGTTCACCAGCGACTGATACCTCTCGGTACAGCATTCTATAGGCACATTCCCTTGCTTACGCCTTTTCACCTCCTCCATAGCTTGTCCCCTTGCAGTTATCGCCTAAGCCGACTAAGCCTGCATCTAGTGCACGCAGGCAAGCTTGCACGGCCCTGACATACTTCAATAAAGCGGAACCTTTGCTCAGATGTAGTCGCCACAGGCGTTTGCCCCCGTGATACAGGCATGACGCCTCTAGTATTTGTGGGTTTTCGGTTCGTTTTGAAGGCGGAGGTAAAAGTCGAGGGAGCGAACGAACTCTTCCATTGTTTCCGCATCGAGGGGACCATCACATGTGGATGCTCGGTAGAGGCGGAGGCATTTTTCATCAATTGGATTTCGTCAAGATGCACTTTCCACCAAATAGGATGCTGGAACTGAGTGTATTCCTGCTCGGCGAGGCTTCCAACCGTGGACTACCTTCCCTTACAAGGGGAAGGCATGACCATTTTCCGTTGTGCAGGAGCAAAAGGCTGAGACTTTGGTAAGAGCCTTTCAATTTAATTGTTTGATTTTTCGTGTGGAAATCCTTTTTATTTTACCAATAGTTGCTACTCGCTATATGGCCTTGTTGCGGAGCGATGGTGTAGTGCACAAGCACTACAATGAATCTCTGGTGTGGCCTCTAGAGGCCTAATATCATGAAAAGGAGTGAAAACTATAGAAGATTTCAGAGGTTAGGGCACTTTTATATAGAAAGGCAGCTTAATCGGATCAGAGTGCTCGCCAGCCGGCACCAGCTTGGGGCTGGGTGTGAGGCTGTTGCTGTGACTGTGGGCTTGCCCCTCAGCGAGGGTGGGGGAATCAGTTATATTATTCTGCGTTTTCCTGGGGGAACAATAATAGGAACTCTATCATATATTTGGTTCGTAACGGTGTTCATTAGAGGTTTCAGCGAGAATCATAGGTTTAAGGGCGAGATATTAGCGTGTGCACCTATTATGTCTAACTTAGGGGTCTATCGTAGTAACAGTGTTGGCTGTTCACTACATTTGGGGGCTGCTCCGGAATCAGAAAAAATAAAAAAAAATACAATAATAGTTTTTCCTCTTCTGCTCATATCACAAAAGCAGCCCCATTTTACGGACCTAGGGACCTCAGAGCAAGTCTCCGGGAGACAATCGCCATGCACTTGCGTAATGGCCGAGTGCTAAGTCCACCCGAACCAGCATCGAAGCGAATGTCCACGGTACGGGAACCAAGTCGATTCAACCGCACTTCGGCACCTCAACCTACTGTCGTCGCCAACCCACCCCCCCGAGAACTTCCTCAAATGGCCGCTCCAAAGAAACCGGTGGTGGAAATGCAGCCACAGAAGCAACAGCCCGATGAAATAGGCAGACTAAGGCAACAAGTAGAACGGCTCCAGAATTGCCTTATTTAGAAGAATGTGCAGCGGTCGTCATTCGTACTACCTCCGCCCCTCGCTCGGGAGAAGGGCAATATTATGCAACCCTTTTTAATGCTTATGGAACAACGGTTCAGGAAGATGGCTCTTTCACAAGAGCTCTGGGGTGAGAAGCTTGGCGAATACCTCGACGAGGACGCTCTACAGTGCTGGTTGGACCTGAAACGATCCGGTACGGACATGACTGATTAGGCACTCATCAAACAGGAAATAATAAGATGTTTCTGCACGGTAGATTGAGCAACACTCATTTACCGAATGGCAGCTAACGAATGGAATGGGGACTACAGCACCTATACGGCTAACTTCAGTCGAATCGTGGCTCAAGTGCCTCAGCTGTCGGCAGAAGACTTAGTTGGTTTATTTCTTAACGAATATTCCAGCAGAACTCAGATGGGCCGTAACACAGCGAGGTACGAAACAATTCAGTGATGGGAGGGATGCAGCCCCACGCATCAGCCGCTATAGCCGCCTCGTGGGCAGCCGTCCAGGAGGAATTCCGTAGGCAGGAAGGGGAGTTCCAACTTAGTCTGACAGGAAGGGCAGCGGAGTTTCCACGTGCGCCAGTGTCTACTGAGATTAGACGATACACCCAACCATCGGGTGACAGAACAGAAATGGTGTGTTACCAGTGTAAAGGCAGGGGGCACATGGCTAAGAGTTGTCCAATCGGTGATCCGACATCGCGCAAATCCGGAGAAACGTGCCGGAACTGTGGAGGCATGGGGCACTACGCTCGCGAGTGTCGAACACCTGTTCGTATGAGGACTGGAGGCTGTAGCCACACTTCACGGGCATCCGCACAGCAGAAAGGCAGCGGTCTCAAAGTTTAAACGGGGAAGCCTAGGCGTTGCAGGAGACAAACGTGCTAGGCTGCCAGATCGTGGCAGAGGTGTGATGTGCGCAGTAGCAACAGAACCTAACGCCATTCCAGTCTCCCCTGGGTGAGCAGAGAAGCTAATCCATAAGGAGCAAGGGGCACCAGCTGGCGATCAAGGGCCAACTGCTTATCGGAAACTGTCAGCAGAGCGAAAGACAGCTGCGCAGGTCCCAGCAGCCAACGGGAAGGCGAAGCATAATACCGATAACAGCAGAGACGTGAACGTCGGAGTTTCTATTGAGGACCATCAGTCTGTCACAACCGTTGAGTTGCTACCGTGGTGGCGGGAGCACGTTGCAGATGAGGGCTCCAAAATGGAAGGAATGCTGTGTAGCGTGAGCGTGCCGACTATACTACCCGTAGAGGTGGTAGGGCGTGCCTGTGAGACTCTCCTAGATACTGGAGCCTCACGCAGTTTCATCAACTTTCGAATGGTTGAAGCCTTACAGCTGAAAGTGTGGAAACTTTCGGATGTGTGTGTGTGTTTACTATAGCGAACGGTGCCCATTTGCGTATTGATCGAACCATGAAGAGTTTGACGATCTGCTTTGGACGTGAATGTCTTACCGGCGATTATCTTGTGGGTCCCGTCCCCTATGATATCGTCCTAGGACTTGATTGGCTGACGAAACATAAGGTTTCCTGGTATTTCCAATAGGACAAGTTGAGGACGTATCTGGATGGCAGGTGGTGTGAATTGCCCCTGGTGCGCACACGCATGGACAAGCGAACTGAAGATGATAACCAAGTCGCGCCCAAAAGGACACCAGCCGAACAAGCGTACGACCTTCTGGCTTGGCAAGTGGCTCAGATGACTGAAGCGGTGGCGGCTGCCCTTCTACGGTCGCCCCCTAAGCGAACTAAGCAACGCACCAAGCCTGGAAAGAAAGCGCCTATTAAAGCCTTGATCGAACAAGGAAGAGCCAACACCACTGGGTTACAACCTCCACTCCAAGGTTTGAATATGGTATTGGCTTTGCCCGAAGTTGACGAATCCGTTGCCCTTAGGATACCTGAGGAGCAACAAGGAGCCTTTGCTGCGCAATTATTAGTAACGACAATACACAAGCAGAGAAAGTCCTCCCTACGCCTGCAATAGACATAATGCATGCTACAGATGATGAAGACTCATGATGGCCTACAGCCAAGCTGGAGTTCACCCCTTTCGACGAGTGGACGCAATCATCCGAGTCCCAGGACCTCCCACAGGAGATACGCGAAGTGCTGCAGACATATAGGCATGTTTTCCCTGACAGTTTGCCACGAGGCCTGCCACCCAGGCGACCGCACGACCATCGCATTCTTTTAGCCCCTGGCACGCTCCCAACAAAATCAGCACTTTACCGTATGACTCCTGATCAGCTTCGCTTTCAGAAACAGGAAATCGCCAAGCTGTCAGCATATGGATGAATCGGTCCCACGTACTCCCCCATCTGCGCACCCACGATCATGGTTGATAAGCGAGATGATGGTACAGGCAAGGGTCAGATGCGTATGGTGGTTAACTACCAAGCCCTAAATGCGCTTACGGTAGTGCCTCACTTTCCATTACCTCCAGTTTAAATGGTCTTGGAGATGCTGGGCGGCGCCAAGTATTTCTCCACTCTCGACTTAGAGGCAGCCTTCCACCAGATCGGCATGGCCAAAGAGGAAGGCTGGAAGGCAGCCTTCCGTTCAGTCTTGGGCTTGTTCGAACACAAACTCATGCCATTCGGCCTGAAGGGTGCTCTTGCTACCTTTCAAGCAAACATAAATGCCTACTTACAACCGTTGCTAGGTCATGGAGTGATTGCATACCTTGATGATGTTTTCATATATTCAGCTGATCTTTCTACTCATGTTGCTCTCCTGCGAAAGGTGTTAAGCATCTTTCTCACCGATCAATTTTTTACCTGAAATTTCGCAAGTGCCAGTTCGAGCGCCGGGAAGTCACGTATTCGGGATATACCATCAGTGCTGAAGGGACAAAACCTGCAGCAGACAAGATCGAAGCAATCCGGGTATGGTCAGAGGTGCTGGAGAATGAGATGCAAGTACGCCAGTTCCTCGGTACTGTTAATTACTGCCGTATGCTTATGGGCCCCGATTATGCCGACATTCCCCGTCCCCTGGTTACCCTGACTCGCAAAGACATCCTCTTTATTGGACAGACGCACACACCCAGGCGGTTCTCCAACTCAAGCAAGCAATGTCTCATTGATTACACACCCTCCAGGTCCCAGCCGCCTCTAAGCCTTTTGAGCTCTACACCGATGCCTCCGGCTACGTCATTGGTGGCGAACAGGCTCGACAGCCAATTGGGTTCCTCAGTCAGGCCATGACTCCCGCGCAACACAAATATTCGATCTCCGATCAGGAACTGTTGGCATTAGTCACAGCCCTCCTCAAGTAGTCTCACCTACTTCGCGTCGTTAAGGTTACAGCATTGACGGACCATCAAGCGCTAACCCACTTACGGATGCTCCAGACGTCCAAGCCCTTGCGGGGATGCACCGCCCGGTGGTTAGATTTCATCGCGGATTTCCCTGATCTCACTATCACCTATCTACAAGGTTCGCGTAACACGGTGGTCGATGCGTTGTCTCGTTTTCCTTGTCATTCCTCTTCACATCCGCCCCCCCTGCCTAGTCCATCTCCGCCTCTTCTCTCGGGGTCCTCCGCGCCGCTTCTGTTAGCCCCTGCATACCCAGATCCAGCTCATCACACCAGGCGGAGGCAAGTCAACTATCGGCAGCTGGCTGGCATTCTTCGTCGCACGCCTCGGACTCGCCCGCAGTCTCCTCCTTCGTTGTCTCAGGCTAACGAGTCTCCTCCTGACGCCACCGAGCCCTCCGCCAACTTCCCAGTGGAGTCCGCTGATTCTGCAGCCTTGGACTGGCTGGCAGCTTATGCGAAGTGTCCCGTCTTTCGGGTTCCATACAACACGGCGGTTCAGGCAGCCGGTGCAACCGTCCAGGCGGAATTCCGCAATCGTCTCCTCGCCTTCCGATTTGTCACCCCTTTGCATGCACGGCTTATGGCTTATATGTCTTCTGCAGTTTCCAGAGTTCCTTACACACATTCTATATAACCATCGCGAACACGTAACCGCAGGGCATCGGGGTCAGAAGAAAACGTTCTTATCTCTCGGCAAACCTTATTACTGGCCCGGCATGCGCACTTACACTAAAACGCACGTGGAGTCCTGTACGCAGTGCCGAGCCTCCAAATCCCTCAATCAAAAGCCTGCCAGCCTTCTCCAGCAGTTAATTATTCCCTCCCGCCGCTGGAGCTACGCCAGCTTGGATTTCATTACTGGCCTCCCGCATACGAAGACTGGCCATGACTCTATCCTGGTGTTGGTCGATTCCCTTAGTAAGACGGCGTACTTAGTCCCTGCGAAAAAGACATTCACAGCCGCAGATACCGTGGATGTTCTCGCCGATCGTCTTATTCGTTACCATAGGCTACCAGAGGCACTCATTTCGGACCGCGATCTACGTTTCCATTTAGATCTATGGCAGCAGCTGGGTATGCCTTTCAACATCACTCGAGCTTTATCTTCCTCTTATCACCCTCAGAGCGACGGTCAAACAGAACGAGTAAATCTCACGCTCGAACAAATGCTCCGCACCTACATCCTATCCGACGAACGTGAGTGGGAGCGCTTATTACCTGCCTTAGAGCTCGCATACAATACCACTAGTCACTCGTCCATTGAACTGTCCAGCGGATCTCGATGTCGTCGGTGCTCTCTCCCCTACCCTTAATCCGCCGATGACGAAGCTTTTCCGTCAGCTCTGCGACAGGGCGCAGAGTCACATCCTGAAGGCAAAATGTCAACAAAAACAATACGCAGATGCCCACGGCCGCGAAGTGGAGTATGCGGTGGGCAACAAAGTCTGACTGAGCAGCAAGCACCTTGCCGCTTTCAATACATGCCCTAAGTTTGAACCCCGCTTCCGGGGACCTTTCGCTATTGCTGGACGCATTGGGAGTGTTGCTTACCGCCTGGCGTTGCCCCCTACTTACGAATGCCATGATGCCTTCCACGTCTCCCAGTTAGTTCCTGACCGCCCCCGCGCAACTGAACAGGCACCTCAGGAGGCCGTCGTGGGGTGGCCTCCCACCCAAGATGCTGCAGGCGATCCCACAGGTCAATACGAAGTCGACTACATCACGGACCAGCGCGGGTCCGGAGACGAGGCCTACTACCTGATCAACTGACGGGGCTTCTCCGAGGACCGCACCACCTGCGAACCCGCTAGCCATTTGGGGGGTTGCCCTGCACTGCTGCGCGCCTGGCAGCGCCGTCAGCGAAACCGCCCTCCGCCCTGACCCGCCGCCCTCTCCTCGTTTCGGCACCCCCCCATCTCGCCAGCTGCTGCACCCTTCCCAGCCTGGGGAGAGGGGAGAAGGGATGCAGGAGCACCCCATGTGGCGGTAGCAGATTATCTACACAGTCAATGGCCTAGCTTAGATGCACATGGACACGCATGTACGGTAGGTCCTCACAATAGGCACTAGCACACTGTACCACCGGCAGAAAGGCCAATATCTACCACACGTTAGTATTACTATTCGTAGAGTTCCTAGAGGTAGCAATACTCAGGGGAAGTGCCTATATTCAGAGACCTAGAGTGGTAAATTTTGCGTTGGGAAGGGGCGTAAGCATCACTACACGCTAATAACAGAACTCCAAGCTAGCAAATAGGCGACCAAAATATTGAGTAAAAAAATAATCGTTAGTTTAACGGAGGTTCATTATCCACACCAAGGTAATCAGGAAACCTGATTAGCAAACTCACGCGCCACAGCATAACAGCGCAGCAAAGATCCTGATAGAGGGAAACAACACGCAGTCAAGAGAATAGAACACGGCTTAACAGCAAGCACAACCGCCTTGCACTCCACAAGAGCAAGGCGGACCTGAATTAGCTGGACACAGGAGAGCACAACAATCCTGCGAAGCAACACAAGGCAGAATAGTAGCAAACACACTTCTGGGGGACCAGCCGAGGCCGTCGGGACACCGGGTGGAGGTTTAGGTAGAGGAGTAGAAGCAAGAGATGTAGGAGCGCCACTCCCGTCGAGCTCCGACGAGGCTAGTACACAGGGTTGAAAAGCCTGGGCCCTCCACTTGCTGGACCGACGAATAGTGGGCTAAGCTGAAAGTCCCTTTACCCCAGACTTGTGGACAATCCTATAATGATGCAAGGGGGAGAGAAAGACAATTTGAAGGTTAGACAAGAACAGGAATAAACGAAACAGCGGAGCGGTTTCTGTTCGAAGAAAGGGGGACGTTCTAGTGCACAAGCACTGCAATGGATCTCTGGTGTGTCCTCTAGAGGCCTAGTATCATGAAAAGGAGTGAAAGCTATAGAAGATTTCAGGGATTAGGACACTTTTATATAGAAAGGCAGCTTAATCGGATCAGAGTGCTCGCCAGCCGGCACCAGCTTGGAGCTGGGTGTGAGGCTGTTGCTGTGATTCTGGCCCTGCCCCTCAGCGAAGGTCGGGGAATCAGTTCTATTATTCTGCGTTTTCCTGGGGGAACAATAATAGGAACTCTATCATATATTTGGTTCGTAACGGTGTTCATTAGAGGTTTCAGCGAGAATCATAGGTTTGGGGGCGAGATATTAGCGTGTGCACCTATTATGTCTAACTTAGTGGTCTATCGTAGTAACTATGTAGGCCAGCTGTTCACTACAGATGGGGTTCCCTGCTGGTTCATATCCCGATGAACCGAGAGCCGTGAGGTGCTACCAAGTGTAACAAGAGTCTTCGCTCGTAGCTGACGACCGTAGCGAGTGGCAGCAGAGTCAAAAGCCTAAAGAAATTGTGCATAGCAAGGCGACCGCCTCCCTTCCAGCCTAATGGCGCCCTCTGTACAGCCACCCAAGGGCTTGGGCAGGACGAGGCACGGACAGGCATGTCAGGGGATGCAACGCAGCTTTCTCCAGCTAGTGCTTCAAGGCAGCTACGCCTGCACGTACAGACAATGTTCCTTTGTTGAATCCGTTAGCATTGTAAACTGTAGTGTGGGCTGCCTTTAAATGCCTAATTGATCCTCAATAGCCAGTTTACGAGCAAGCAGGGATACCTGTACCAGGATCAACCACAGCAAGATACACTTCCACTCCCAAACGATCTGAACTGGCATCTCAATGGACTCCATGGTACGTTTATCATCAGTTTGAGGCTGCTATAGAATCTAAGTCGTTGAGGAGCGACTCAGCAAATGTGCACATTTCATCTCCAGTTACAGCAGAAGGCATGGTGCACATATTCATTGATCTTGTCTGGAAGCCTCACAGTTCTCCCACAAGCGTAATTACTCAGAGGTATTCGGAGTTCGTGAGCGGTTCCTTGCGTGGATTCAACAGTATCGACCATACGTGGACCAGCGCGAGATATCTGGGAGTAGACCATCAAACTGAGCGCGCCAGCCGTATTTACACCCAGCAAAATTCATTAAACTGGATTATTACTTTCGTTGTGCAGAATATGTCTAAGCCGTAACACTCCATTCTTCGACTCTTTACTTCCCGCGTCTATGGACTGCACGGGAACGCCATTGTCGTGCTCCACGTCAGGACTGGCTATCGGAAGTCAGTCCAGTATGCTAGCTGCACTCAGTTCCACACATGGGCTGCACTGGATTATTACTTTCCTTGTGCAGAATATGTCTAAGCCGCAACACTCCATTCTTCGACTCTTTACTTTCCGCATCTATGGACTGCACGGGAACGCCATTGTCGTGCTCCACGTCAGGACTGGCTATCGGAAGTCAGTTCAGTATGCTAGCTGCACTCAGTTCCACACATGGCTTGCACTAGCGCGGGAATGCATGAATAAAGCATAAGAAACCCACTCTGAATGCTATTACAAATAGCATTCGCATGCGCATTCAACCCAGTTGGATTGGCGCTGTTGTTCTCCTATGCTCTTCGAAGAGCATAGGAGAACAACCAACCGAAGAAACGCGCCATACGTCGGGTAGGGCATTTCTCTCTCCGCTGCCGACTTAGAGCATTCGTTTACATAGGGGGCTTACCTTCAGCGTAGTACTATCAATATGCGCTTCCTCAAAAGGTTCAGGGAATCAATGAAATTTCTCGGAATTCCCAACACAAACTCACAGCCATGCTACACCGGGAGGCACCAACTAGAGGGGACTAAAATCCAGGCGACAAGCGGTTTGATTCGCAGAGGACAGAGTAAGAGTGAAATGCATGCTGTATCGCCCACGGACACGCAGCGCGACTGGGAGGAGCGCTTCCGGTCAACAATCCCTCATAAGCAACTAAGCCCTCCTACAATCACTGGACGAGACTGCAGACGTGCTTCTATGCAGCACTGCCTAAGGCGTGCTTAAATTCACCGTTGGGCGGTCGTAGTTGTGTTGCTTTAGTGGCAAAGCATGTCATATGCATTTGCTGTTCTCTGGCTTTCACTCTACATGATCTAGCTTTCATACCCTCCGTATGGCTACCAGGGCGCCGTTGCCAACAGCAGTTATCTTTTTCCTATATTTAGGCGGAACTCCACCCCTTCAGCGCTAATGATCTGCACTCCTTCAATGTATAGCTAGCCCATTGGCCTGCTCCTCTCAGTACTATGCTGAGAGGAGCTAGAAAACTTGGGCCGCTCGGTACAGGAAACGTGCAGGCCGTTGGGGGATCAGCTGCTTTTGGAAAACTTTTCCTTTAAGCCTTTGACTATATTGCAACTCGCGAGAGTCACCAGCTAAGAACGAGGGCCCACTCTACAAGAACGCATCCCGTAGGTTTTAGCTATCATCGAAGACCGCCTATTCCGCTGATTATATCGCCTTAGTGGCTCATCTTTCATCATTCATAATATGCATGTTCTTTCCGCGCTTTTTGCTTTCTTGGGGGATGCCCAATGCAGTTCGCTAGCGAAATTGCAGTAGCCAGCACTACACCCGTCGTGAATTCGTCTGAGGCTCCCCAGTTGCCTTGTTCGTAATCTCTGTTTACACGTTTATGGCTTTGCCTCTAAGCTTGGGCTTACAATGCAAGCGTGTGTTCAGGGCACACTAGTGGCCGTTGCCATCCGTTAATCAGTTGAAGGCTTTGTCGTACAAGATCTAGGGTGAGTTCCAGGTTTAGGTTTGCGTTCTAGACAGTCTGTTTTCATTCTTTCCCTGAATGTTTGGGCCTGCCAACGTGAATCTAAGGAGGCGGCAGCACAAACAGAAGAAGCAGTATCATACAGAATAACGGCAGCAGCGGCAGCACGCTACGAGCCGCAGCAACCGCCGCAACAGCTGCTGTGCATACAGCCAGTGCTACAAACAGTCCTCCGCATAGCCTCCCTAATCGCACTCATTAGGCCGCAGTCTACGGCCGCTGCTGGATGCTTCGGGAATTGCTGTGCATAGACTAATGGCGACGAATCGAGTTACCACCAGCGGCAAGCACCCCCACCCCTCAAGCTAGGGTGAAGGGATTGCCGTTGGACTGTCCAACACACGCTTCACCTGGATTTTTGTTGTGTCTGTCTCGTCACTCTCTCTGTCAGCGCTGCGCTTCACTGCGTGCTTAAATGCTTTTGCCTCCCTAGCTCCTTAACATCTGTCAGAGCAATATGTTTGCATGCCTCCCTGTCCCCGAGTACCACCTCTTCCCCTTCCTACGTGGGGTCCGCTTGTCCCATGTACGATTGGAGTTTACGTGCATGAACCTTCTCCTAAACTTACTCCAAGTTTCTCTAGCTAGTCTGCCCCCAACTGTTTCTCTTCTCACTTCCCTCACCCTATCTGTAAAGCCTTTCCTTCGTCTACGCCCAGTTGGACTTCGGTTGCAGCGGTGCATGCAACGCAGGTCCCTATCTATATCTGTCGGCGGCTGCCCCGTTGGAAAGAGGGGGGCCCGCCGCCATGGGGTTCTGTTCCAAAGTACTTTCCTCTGTCTGTGCCACTGGTTGTTTCTTTCCACCTGTATCCAAGCATGCGTGGATATATGCGTGTGCCTGCCTGTGCCTGTGGGTGTCTGCCTGCTGCCGCCTGTCTTGTGTTACTTGTTGGCGCCTGTCGCTGTCAGTCTTCACTATCGGACCACCTGGGAATGCTGCAGATGCCAAAGGACCAAATGGGCAAAGCAGCAGCAACTGATGCGCCCCTACAGCACCGACTTTTACAAACACCTCGAATGTGCATCACATGGAGCCGTAAGAGCTTTCAGTCCACGGCAAGCGCCAGCCACCGCGCACAGAGAGCAAATCCCAACCCCCTGAGCTCCACATCGGGGGTGCAGGCGCCGTGTGAGGCAACTAGTTATTAAATAGGGGGTTTGAAGCAGTCTGCGCGGGCATGCACACAGCGACACTTACTAAGTTAGCGCCAACCGCAATTTGCCTGAAGCCTTAAACTTGCGCTTTCGTAAAGCTCACAAGAGGGCCAACAGCAGCTAGGCATGAACAGCTGAAGAATCGCTATTCCCCCAGGGGATTGCAAAATGAGCATCAGCAAAGCCACTAAACCCGAGACCTTAACGTACCTGGAACATCACTGGACGTTCAAAGAGGTGACGCGCGTTTGGTGCAGCCCTGCCATCTGCACACAGTGTTCAAGAGCTAAATACTGATAAGCCTGTGTCTAATCCTAACCGGCACGTCAAGTGCAGCACACATCAAACAACAGAGGGTGCCAAAGCTGTGCAACTTCCAAAGGCTAGTTGCTGGTGTCCTCGCGATTATGTACCTTGAGCGGCCGCCGCAGGGGCGGGAGGCTGCTGTGAAGCCAGCAACAGACTGCCCCCAGGTGCCGGCATTCCTGTCGAGCCTATGGCTTGTGTCGCTGCAACAGCGGAAACAGCAACAGCTGCAGCAGTAGAGGCGCGCACTATGGCCCACACACCCTAACCCCTAAGCTCTAAGCGTGGCTATGGCCCATACACCCTAACCCCTAACCGCTAAATCCTCGGCACCAATGGCAGACGTGGAGCTTACAGGGGGGAGGTGGCCCATTCGAAAGGCGGCCTGTCCCATGTTGCTGCCTCAACTGTTGCTGCTGTTGCCCTATTTGTTGTTGCTGTGGCTGGTGGAGGGCAGCTCTCTGCTGGGGCCCCGAAGATGATGGCGAACTGCCCGGCTGCTGCTCTGCTGTCCCGCGCTGCAACTCGCGAAGATCCGAGTCAAACATAGCATCGATCGTGTCGAAGTTCAAGGCTGCACGCAGCAGGAGCAGCAGCACGTGAGGTACCCAGTGAAACAACTCGGTATAGCGTTTTAAATCATTTTATGGAGAACAGTGAGAGGGGACGGCTCGACGGAGCAAGTCCGTCGACCGCGTAAGAAGCAAGCAGAAACACGAAGTAGAACTGCGACACGGCAGCAAAGCAGATATAGGTGTTACGCTCGCCTGCAATTTGGGGATCGCGCTGCAGCACAGCGGCTGCCTTCTTCAGAGTACTCAACTGGGACATCAGAGACCGTCTCTCTTCCACGATGTGTGAAGGCTGCACCATCAGCAGCAGCAGTTCCGCCGTCTTCGAATCCCCATTAACACGCGTTTGACACCCAAAATTATTGAGCCAGTGAAAACATGAAATTCGTGGAGAAGTATATGCGAGTAGACAGGCGTGCGCAGGTACACGCAGAAAGGGAGAAGCAGAAGCCACCACCAGCAAAGCGTAAGAAAAGCTAATAAACAAGTGGGCAAAGCAGCATGCTAAAGGGAAGAACAAAAGCAACGCAAGGAAGCAGAAGCAATCATCCACACCTGACGTCCCCGGTGGGGTTTTCATCTTACCTCTCCCAGGAGAGACGAAAACAGCTGCTCGTCATTGAGTTTATTGTACAACTCGAATTGTAACTTGTCCTGAAGCTGCCGGACCAAGAAAAAGCCAATTTTCTTGGGAACCTGACTCAACCAGAAGCCGCAGTAACAGCAGCAGCAGGAGACAGAACGTCTTAACTCTGGTAGCATCAGTCCTCCGCGAGGCATAGTACGGAATCATGATGCGACAAACTCTCTACGTCTTTCTGCCAGTGCCTTCCTATTCTGCATGAATCTGCTAGTCTTCCGATGCTTAAAGGTTCCATCTGTCTCCGCACTCTCGTCGGCCCCCAAAGTCTATGGGTTTCCCCAGCCCCTTGCGGCCTTACGGTGTCTCGAACGTTGTGAAGCACCAAACCGAAGTACGCGTCCAGCCGACGGCGGATCTCTTGAATGAATTGTTCTAAATCACAGCAGCAGCCGCAGCAGCACTGAAAATCCTTTCACCCTCAGCAGCAGCACTCATTTCCTACCAGGACACAGCAGGAAAATGAGGAGACGCCCCCAAGCACTTGCAGCGGCAGGTGAGGCACCAGCAGCTGCTCCAGCAAAGCGACGCAGCACAAGCACTGAGGCGAACCACTGTAGACAGGCTTCTTCTTGTCTTTCGATGTCCATAAGGTGGACATCTGGCTCTGCACCTGCTGCAGCATCTGCTGCGCTCTCTCAGCATGAGATGGCTGCTGCAAAGGACGCCCATCAGGGCCTATGCCCAGCTGTTGGTGCTGCTGCAACAATTGCTGCTGCTGCTGTAGCTGCTCCAGGGTCAGCTGCTGCTGTGTAATCATCGTGCCGTGGTCTTGAAGGTATCTGAAGTTGAAAGCACTAACAAGCGCCAGCAGTAGCGTCATAACCACGAAACACGCAACAGTAGCAGCCGCGCATTGCAGCAGCAGCAAAACGCATAAACAGCAGCAAAAAGGGGGTGCAGCGAAGACAAACGCTGGCAGGAGCAAAGCAGCAGGAGCAACAGATGGGTTTGCGGGAGGCTGACCGCTCGTCGTTTGTAAACAAATAGCCCATTTCTGCGTCGACGTCGTGTTGCAGGATTTCCCGCGTTGCTTCCTTCTCTCTTATCAATATCTCCTGAGATATTTCTAGAACGCGCTCTGCAAGGGCCGGGAAACGACAAAATACCCTCTCAGCCACGCGCTGAGAAAGGCTCTCCAGCGTCTGCGCCACGCGATCTGTAGTGCACGAACAGTCGCACACAGCATGTGCAACTAAAGCATCAATGCGGAGCAACAAAGGAGACTGCAGCAGCAGCAGAAGCAACAGATCTGGAAGGTCGCGCGCAATGCAATAAGTGTGCTGCTGTCCAACAATCGCAGCGTTGAAAGCAGCAGCTCAGAAGCAGCAGAAGCGACCCCGCAGCGGAAGCTGGCGCTGACTCACCGAGGCAATCCATGACCGGAGGAGAGAGCTTTTTGAGGTAAGGAAGGATGAGGTGTTCAAATGTGTCCGGAGAAGGGAAGCCAGGGAGAGATTCGCCTTCATGAAGTCGAATCGCTGTTTCCACCTGACTGTCCGTTATGTCGTCCGAGATGTTTCGGTCGCAGTACTCATCCAGCAGACTTGTGTACTCATGACGAATGCAGGATCCAATAGTCAGGCACTGGTCCTGCACGGCAGATAAACACAAATCCACGCATTAACACTACAAGCAAGCAGTAGCACACTGCTTTGCCCAGACATGCGCCCAGCACTGCACCACTTAGGCAAAGGTACTAACACTGCCAAAGAGGAATAATCCATACTCGAGCCCTAACATGCCCTTGCCTGAACTCTACGACAGACGCCACCCAGCAAACAGACCAGAGGCAAGGGATGACGGAAGTGAGGTGCAGCGGCGTAAAGGACATTAAATAGCAGTCAGACACCACTACCTGCAGGGGTTTGCTGCAGTGCTACGCTGCAGCGCCGCGTTGCAGCGGATACGGACACTAGCTAGCTGCGGTGACCCCTTCTTCTCCACAAGTCCCTTCCAAAGCAAAAATCCCCCTGTTTGAGGACCCTCTATATCATTCTTTACTTCTGGCGAAGGCACGTAAGAAGGCAGCCCTCTTAATTCGTGCCCTTGTGCCCACGCTCGTCTTTGTTCGGTCCCACAATGTGCTAATCCGCATCTGCCAGTGTACCCATGCCTATTTGTTGCATCTCTTAAATTACCTGGTCAAAGTACTTTTGCAGGCGCTTGTCATACTTCCCCCGTATCGCGCTCTTTATCACCTCCACGTAGTCTGTGATGGCTGTCCAGAGCAGCTGAGCCCTGTCTCTCGACTCAGAAGGGACTCCCTAAGCAAGAAAAAGACAAAGAGGAACTTAACGGCATCGGCGACTATGAATATATAAGCCTGCACTGCAGTGATGTGTTAACAAGATAATACGCTTGGGCAGGCACATTGCATGATCAGCTCACACGGGAGCACCATACACATATAAGCAACCCAAAATGTATGCATCTCCATGCAATTTTCCGTGGCAAAAATTCCCATTGGCGCAAGCAGGAGACAATATCTATATCTATATCTATATCTATATATCTATATATCTATATCTCTCTCTCTCTCTCTCTCTCTCTCTATATATATATATATATATATATATATATATATATATATATATAAAGTATCTACTGAGAAAACGCATGACGATGAGCACGTGCGCGAATGACTGGGACAAATCAGGTGTTCTAGAATCAGCTCAGCTCATTCCAATTCCTTTGGCTGCATACACAAAGTGGCGAGAAGCAACAGATTAAAGCCCTCAAAAACGCTGAGGGTGCCAAATGCAAGTTCACCGCATGACACTGCATGACAATACTACGAGTTATACCTCTCCCAGTTCTTGGATTCGCGTTTGTACTCCCCGAGCCTTGAGCTGTATTTCCTTCCTTATTTCAGGCAGAACGTGCTTTATGTGCAGGAAGAGCACACGGGTCAGCTTCTCTACCAAAGACGGGATGCCCCAGTACTGGGACCCCATGTGGCCATACACGGGGTGAGTCTTGAAGTACTGTCGCTCCTCCTCCAGGCAGCTCTGCACACTCTTCCCAGCCTTGATATCTGCTTGAGAACGATTTTTCACCCCTGCATCCACAGCCACTATCTGTACAAATGGACGTTTATGGATGCGTCAGCGTACGCTGGCACATACATATGTACCCATGCATCAGTATCCAAAACGCATGCTTACGTGCACATCCACACACGTTTTCTAACAACTGTCATCTGGTACAGCAGAGAAATAAGTTTCAACACCCATCCCTGTCTTGTGGCCCACACTCGCGACGAACCCGCGTGCTATAATGACGGTAAAGGACGGTAACAGCACCCCTACTCGACTGTAAGACGGCAACTGCACCTTAAATACCTTAGCTGCAACTCTGTGTAGGAAAAAAGGGACTACGTGCCTGTGTAGCCTAATCGCAACGGAATTTCTTCGCCCAAAAGCATCTTGCATGCATCCGTCCCATTGTCCATAAGATCAACTTTCGTGATAACGCCTATTGTACGTACACCACGCGGATCGACTCGCCGGGCCAACTGGAGTGCGTCGGAGGTAGACATATCTGCGCAGAGGAGAGATAATACGAAGGAGAGATAGAGCATGCACATTAGACAACGTGCGGCGACTCAAGTTGTCTATCCACCTCCTATGTAGAGGGAACTCATCGCAGACCCACCCGCATTGGCCGGCAAAACCGCCAAAATTATCGTGCGAGGGTCTGAAGCGTATCTGAAGGAGACAAAGATGGACACAAATGAAGAAACAGACATGCAATTTAAGACCAATCGACGGAGGGTAACAGACAGAAGAAGGCAAAAGCAACGAGAGATCGGTACACACAGGCACACATAGGAATAGACACAAACACATGAACAGGTACAAATGGAAACAGAGAGACCAGAAGGCAGCCAACACCCCAAGCACACAGAAGGCCACACCGTGCAGTATACGCGCATACGTGTTAAGTTTGCACGCATTAGGCGTTTATGCATGCAAGCAAACGCATGCGCATGAATGCGCATCCCTTAAGGGCTGCTGGACAGCATGCCTTGCCTGAGAGCCATCTGCCGCGTCAGTGCCTCGATATCGTCTGACTGGTCACTGCCCTTCAGCGGCACGCGGGTAATGCCGGGAAGGTCAATTAGTGACAGATCAGGACAGCGGGTGGCATACACAGTCAAGACGATTGGGGAGTCGACGATTCCCTTGTTCTTGCCTGACAGTGACAGTCAAACGAACAATAAGGAGAAGCTCAGAGAAAACAAAGAGGATGCTGCTCCTTAGAGAGCTGCATGCACAACATGTCCGCGCTTCCTCCTATCCACCTGCTGGCGCCTCTCTGTCGGTCCATTTGTGTGTCGTTTCCTCTTGCTACATATTTCTGTCATTCTGAATTCGGCACATAAGCACAAGAAGATGCGCATACACTAACAAAGAAATCATATCCCACCGGCGACTTCATCCGTAAGTCGTTCAATCTCTGCCCGAACTTCGTCAAAATTTTTGAACTTTCTCTCCTTGCAGTTGTCAAACACCGCGAAGGCCTCCTCAGGTCCGTGCTCAGCTGAAACCCCAACAAGCACGCATGCCATGGACACAGACGACTCATCTCTCTATACGTTTTTGGTGCCCTTTCTGTCTCCTGCGGGCATACAACCAGCTTGCGCTATAGATAAACAGCTGAAGCATGATCTAACAGACGCAAATTGGGGACGCAAAGAAACGCTCTAGATGACATCTAACTGTCCCTATCACGAGGCATACGTACACTCGGGTAAATGAACAAGCCGCAGCTCCAGCGGCCTCCTTGTAACAACTCCATCTCCTCGGGGGAGAAAATCAACACCGACAATTGCCTCTAGAACTGAACTCTTTCCTGAAAACCACACGGTTCAGATATTCGTCCTTCCACCCATCTGCTCAGCTCATCCTGTCCCTCTCCACCCAGCAGATGGCCCTAAGAACAGTGATGAATCAAAGGCTGAGGTAATCAAATACTTCTCAGTCACATACCTGCTGACTGAGTCCCTAAAACACAGATACGAGGCAGCTGAATCCACTGTTGCACGCCGCAGTCACGGAGTTCATCCTGAGTCAAAGCGGTGAAAGGAGAGAAAGGTTCGAAAGGGTGAAGGCTCTGCCAGCTGTTTTACAGGCGGCAGGTATTTTATGGATACAAGCAGACGCATACAGAGGGAGTAATACCCAATTAACATAGACAATCCGACCCCCAGGTGTCAGCCCGCGCCTCTGCAGGCCTCGCCAGCGGGCTGACAACTATGGCACAGACGTCCACGCATCCCAAGGATCGTCAATGTGCACTTGAGCTCTTCCTCCCCACAACTAGAACAAAATGTACGTAAGGGAAATGAGAAGAGAGGCCCCGGAAGCCTTCAAGGTGGAAGTTAGCCGCTCCCGCAAGCAGTCCTTCAGCCGCTGTCTGTCTAATGTCTACCTAAAAAATCCTATGCAGCTGAACGAAGATTCGGATGTAGTGGAAAGGACAATCGTGGGAGGAGTGAAGAGGGCGTGTATCCTAGTCTTACCACAACGTTAATTAGCTTGCGCAGCTGGTGATACATCTGCGACTCCAGTTTGCCGCCATCTCCGCTGGCAGTGCTGGCGGTCTCTGACGTCATTTGTGGCCCATTGAGATGTTCCATCTCAAAAGGCCAGGTGGTAAGGGACAGGGGGCAGAAAGAGTTATTCAGAGAAAGAATGCGAGGGCGTAGCGACGGCGAGCCGCTCCTGATCCTCGAACGTAGCTGAGGGAGTACGAAATTCTCGAACTCGAAGCCAAGGTCAAGCTCAATATTCAAAAATAGAAGAAGTTTGTCAAGTATGGTATGGGCTAAAACTGTGGAAATGACACGAAGATACCCTAGCAACGAGGTGGGTCTTGTTCAGTCAGGCTCATGCCACGAGGGGAACTGGCCTAAACCAAGTTAAGGAAACGGAAAGGCAACAATCCGCTTAATTCTTGCTGCTTTCCAGAATTAAGCAGAAAAGTCCTAACATAATCTACCAGGCCTGACATCCTCTATTGACGTACGGGCGGGACCTACATCCAGGCAGTTGGGCTGAGCACGCACCCGCCGACTCCCATCATAACAGTGCTTTCGTCCGTGTCTGCTGGGAGAATGCGCTGTTTTCCCTACAGTTTGAATCCTTCGGTCAGCTATATGCTAGTGTAATCAGCGTTTCAGGTAATCTTTTAATTGATCCCTCCTTGAAGCTCGCCTCGGGTAGCCTCGCATGCTGCTACCGACATACGCAACTGCACGAGGAGTCAAAGCTTTCGGTAGTTTAGCGAGAAAGGTTTTGGCTAATTGCTGGCTTTTGAATAAGCATTGGTACTCTCTCCTACTAAAAACTAAACAGATTGAGAAGCGCTGGAGGGTATCCTGCTTGGCCGGTGCCGCCGGAACGATAGCTGTGACGTCGTTCGTGGTCTGCGATATGTTGGTACTCGTATATCTAGCTGCCAACAGGCTGGTTCTAAATGGATAAATATGCGTTTAAAGGCAGTCTACACTTCAGTCTACAATATTAGCGGACGCAGCAACGGGTTCGGCGGGGGTCGGGAGGGGTACCATGGTCTGTGGTGTGCAGGCAGCGTAAGCTGACTACGGGCAAGAGGAATTGTTCAACGATTGCCTACGCTACAGTGTAAAGTGTTAGCGAATATAGCAAAAGGCCCGGTTGCGCTTGCATGTAGGACAACGTTGTAGCAATATTAACAGCAATACAGCATGCTCGGCGTTGTGCTCGTGCTCGGATCCCTACTTACAGGCGGGCTGATTACGTAGGACCAAGTAGGTGTTTAGAGACAGAATAAACTTCAATATACAACGCTAGCGCATGCAGGGAAACGGCATTTGTACCCTGCTCTGAGGGATGGGGTGCTGGTATCCCTACTTATTCAACGCCTGGCTAGGGATGATCAAGTCTCTGCGTAAAGACAGTCTCCAACGGTTACGCATGCGGTAAAGTGGAAATTGCTGTGAGCGCATGTGGGGCTGCTTCCAGCACTAACTGCAGCAAAGTGCGTTGCAGCCCGCGAAGCTATGCCGGCCCATGTCCTTACCAGGCTCAGCCCTTGAGCGGTTGCGCCCAGGAGGCTTGGAGGGTGTGCACATGCTTTTTTGCTCGCACTTCCCTTAAGTCTTTGACTTTATTACAGCTCATGACGGTTATAACGAGAGTCCTCCACCTACGCCAAATGCTGGGAAGCGCAGCCCCAATCTAGGAGGGAAATAGAAATGCTGTCGGCGGCAGTGCCCTGGCATTAGGGCATGAGTTCTAGCTAACATAGGAGTGAACGCCAGGGAAGAATGACACAGAGATACGTAGAAAGGGAATGCCTGCTCACTAAAAACCACCCCACGTGTATGATTGCTCAACGGGAAATTTAAACACCCATTTAAGCAGCGCTGCACAGACCCCACGTCTGCAGTCGCTTCCGGTGATTGGAAAAGGGCTTCTAGGTGCTTATAATGGATAACTGCGAGTAAGCGACCCTCAAGAATGCTCTCGTGTTGCCTTTCTATGGGCTACATGGCATACGATTCACGCTTATTTTTGCCTCCGAGTTTATGCACGCCTGCCCCGAGCTTCAATATCTTCTGTTTGCTCCTTCTCACTGTAACATTGCTGCGTTTTTGTGCTGAGAGTTCGGAGAAATTTTCGGTGAATCCATCAGCCTTTCGGGTAAACCAATACTGATAGTGTGGTAGCATATCCACGGGGAGAGTAAGCCCACTATGTAAGCGAATGCGTCAAAGCGACAACGAACAGTGAGAGGCCCTACCCAACGTGTGGCAGGCTTCTTTGACTGATCGTTCTACTTCGGTCTTCGAAAATAATATGATTTCACTAGAGCCAAGCCTTATACGTTGACACTGAATGCTGAATGCCCCTTGTCATAGCTTGTAGATTCTTGTATGGAGCGTTTGTGCCTTTTTCTTGCAATGCCGCTCAGGCGCAAGCCGTGTATTAACGCCAACGGCTGCAAGAGTATAGGGCTGGCGTCTGACAGCCAGCTGCAATTTCGCACCCGAAAATGGCACTTCTGCGTAGTCCAGAGATGGCGGAGAGCAAAAAGTCAAAGCGTGCACAGTTGCATCATCCTCTCTCTCTGTCCAAGTTATTTGCCCTTCTTAAGTGGATCCGGTAGACGGGCATCGGTACGAGCGAAATTAGGAATCAAGTTGCTGTAGTACGGAACGAGGCTTCCGAGCCTCTGAACATTCTTGGAAGTGTACAGGCGTAGCGAACACGTCTGAATCGTCTCTATCTTCGCCGGATCTGCCTCGACTCCTTCTGCAGGAAAAGAAACTCTACGAAACCGGTTGGCTGCATGGGAAACGATCACTCTTATACCTTCACGACTCACCTGTCCTCGCGTAGCATTGGCAGAGCACACCACAGGCATCATGATTGAACAAAAGCACACCATACCCGCATATAGTAATCCACCCCTCATTGACTAGCCTCAAGAGGCTTTGACTGGCCAGTCTCTGCTGTTTAGCATGCTCTTGAACGACCCCAAATGGCTTGCAGTTGCACTCTAGTCTGCGCGTAGGGGTTTCCAAAGCAGTATTGCGCCTGCCGTCGGGATGTATGGGGGTCTGCACAAGCGCAGCTGCGAAATCAAATGGTGAATAGACTGGGTCTTGCCGTAAGCGGTCAAGTAGTTCGTTGACCCGGAGCATCGAGAACATCTGATGCACACTGATTTTGTTGAAGGATGTGAAATCAGCGCACACGCGCGACCTTTCGTCCTTTTTCTTTGCCAATACCGGATAGTGTCCAAAGGCAATAATTAGCGATTGACCATTTCCCCTTTTAGCAATTCTTGTGCCATTCTTCTTTTCCTTGCAGCTCAACTTCATTTTCAAAATGTGGGGGGCGCCGGAAAAATGGAATAACGCTGCGAATGCTCTGGGGATGAAGACGATGCGGGGCACTGAGCGTCCAGTAGGTGGCCCCACCGGAAGCTCCTTCTTATTGAGTACATCTGGGAACTTTTTCTTCAATGATGCCTACTTCTTCGGTTTCTCGGTTGTTAGGTGGATAGAATAAAAAAACGGCGACCTTTGCAGGGGCGTGACAACAGAATGCATGCGTTTCTCCTTCGTTTCCTGCTGCAGGTTACACGGGAGAAATGCGTAGGAGCTTCCTCGTTTTTTTCTCCTTGTTCCCTGATTCCATTTCTCTTATCTTAGGGGAAGAAGATGCTATTGGGAGACCAGAGGGGTGAGCTGCCCGACATACACACCTCAACTATGTCGTTTGGAGGCCGCACGCGCACCCTCCGCTGAGCTGCTCACGGCACCCGTAGGATTGAGTCATAACGAACTGGCCCATAGTGGCCCATAGAAGTCCAACGCCGGAGTAAATATAGCCCATATATGAATAGACGTCATATTTGTTTCCCATTGTTTACCAATGCTGGCTTCCTGCCTTCCAACAGCAGAGCGCAGTTGCAGAGATTGCGCCAACAAATTGACTGGCAAGCTGAACCTCCTCGCCGTAGCTTCAGATATCAGATCCAGTTTGCAGCTCCTTCCAAGTAGAATAACCAACCCCTGACCATTAATACGAGCCAGCATAAAGGGTGAGTTAGCTCGAGGAGGATCGGTGTGTTGGGCTACTATCACCTTCGGCCCCATCACTGCGCCGCACATTGCGTGGGGTCCCCGACGCTTGTCTGCTCGTTTTATTTGCTCTCCTGGCGACGCTGCTCAAAGTCCTGCTTCTCCCGTTTCTTAGCATTTTTTCATGTGCCTGAAGTGAGGGGGTATGCGGCCTTGCTTATTGCGCAATAAGCAGATACACCACTTGCTACGTCTCCTTGGCTTCCTGGTTACCGTATTCGCTGGCTCTTGCCGGCTAACGCTTTTGACTCGTTTCTGGGCTAGTCTGGCATTCACAGCCCCAATATCTGTAAACTCAGAATATGAGCCGTTTCTCAGCCCGCCTTCATATTGCTGGGCCACAGCTATGAAAGTAGCATTGCCTTTCTTTCTTTAATGCGGAGATACCCTGTGATCTGGGCCAGATGAGCTGCTTCACTCCTTTGTTCCATTCCCACTGTCTAGCCGGTTTCTGGCTGCCTGCCCCCGTGGGAGAGCCCTGCTATGAACTTATCTCACTAGAGCTCCCACTACACTGCTGGACGTCTGTTTACCAGCGACTGATGCCTCTCAGTACAGCGTTCTATAGGCACATTCCCTTGCTTACGCTTTCTCAGGTCCTCCATAGCTTGTCCCCTTGCAGGTATCGGACTAAACCTGCATCTAGTGCACGCAGGCTAGCTTGCACGGCCCTGAAGTACTCCAATAAAGCGGAACCTTTGCTCAGATGTAGCCACCACGGGCGTTTGCCCCCGTGATACAGGCAAGATGCCTCTAGTATTTGTGGGTTTTTGGTTCGTTTTGAAGGCGGAGGTAAAAGTCGAGAGAGCCAACGAACTCCTCCATTGTTTCCGCATCGCAGAGACCATCATATGTGGATGCTCGGTAGAGGCGGAGGCATTCTTCATGAATTGGCCTTCGTGGAAATGCTCTTTCCAGCTTCTGGGATGCGGAAAGCAAGTGCGGTTTGGCTGTCGATGGGTCTCCCCCGCACCCCAGGGCAGACCATGAGGAATCTCCATTATACAGGTAGGAAAGGGCTGATAGTTTGATAAAGATTTTCCCAAAAGATGTGTAAGGACTTTTTTGAATTGTTGATTCCCTTTTCTCACCAGGCGTTTGTGCACGCTAAGATTCCCTATGGAGCGGGGGTGTTCGCTGCGCTGCGCGGCCCTGCGCCGGTGAGCCATGCGGTCATACAAGGTGTAACGAGGGTCCTCAAACTTAGTCATGGACCCTCACTAGCTGCAATGCAGGCAAATACTTAGAGAAGGAGTCCCTCCAAAGCAGCTGGCATCCCCTACACCCTTAAACTCTCCTGGGCGCAGCGGCCCATTGGCCTGGGCTGATAGGGAAACGGACACGCTTGCCAGGGGCTGCAACGCGCCCTGCTATAAATGGGGATGCACGGCAGCCCACAAGCACGCGCAGTCAGTGCTCCATTCCTGCATGCAGTAACATTGTGGACTATAGCTTTGACTGACTTAAAACGCCTGCTTGACCCTTCCTACTCCTGCTTGATCTTTCCTACTCAGCAGGCGAGTAAGTAGGAGTCGGAGTATCAACACCATGCATGGCATACTACACCTAGCACTTGGGATTCGGTAATGCCTCGTTCCCGCTTTATCTGTATCTGATTGTCATTGGATTTGTTTTGGTCTCTCCCTGCCCTTGCTCGTCACAGCCCTGTGTGTTAACTCTCGTTCTCTCAGTCGCAAGCTCTCCGTCTCGTTACATCTCTGAGCGTCACTATGATACTTTGAACAGGCGCCCTCCACCGTAGCAGAGAATCATCGTGAGATACAAAACAGTCAAAACGCCTTTCAATGCTCTGAAAGCGCGGATGAAGTCCCATTCAGCCCCCAGGTGCTCTTGAGACGGCAGCCTAACGGCTGCACAGAGGCAGCAGCCTCAGATGGTTTGTAGTACTACTTGCTAAACCCCTGCTACAGGGCAACCCCAAACGAAAGCAAAACGAAACCAACTTTCTGACCTTCAACAACACTGCACACACTCACTAAAGAACTACGTCGCCCCCAGCATCCAACGTACGTGCAACTAGAGATGCATGTGCCAGCATCAGACACACCACTATACAAAACCCAACACATCTTCTGCTTGAGTAGACAATGGTGTGTTGTATCTGTCTCAAAGACTCACAGTGTACTGTGTTGAGATTAAGCGTGCCGACTCCTCCCTATCGAGACAGAAGAGGCAGAAGGCCGGGCAGTGTGCTCTTTACTAGGGGTCCTAATAATAAATAGGTGTATATACACCGCATCAAGCATGATTTGAGCAAATGTGTAAGCTCAACACAGTCAAAAATAACAAAAATTGAGAGGGAGACGGCGCTGTTGTTGTTCGTTAACTGGCGCCAGAGCAGCAACTCGGCGAGCACCTCTTAGTCTTGCTGGGGTTTAGGGTTTAGGGTTTAGTGTTTGTGGGGTCTGTGACTTGGCGCCCACAAGCAGCGCCAAAAGCTAAAGGATTTCGGGTATAAAGACATAGGCTTTCTAGAAAAGATAGGAAACGACGGTGAGCAGCAACAGCAGCAGCAGCAGCACCTGCAGCAGCCCCTCTGTCTCCCTCCGCAGCAGCAGCACGGCACACCCCTCCTTATTCTCCGGCAGCCTGCTCATCTGGCGCTTATACTCTTTTATTTATGTTATTTTTAGTTTATTTCTTCTAGGTTTTTTTAACTTTGTGTGTGTCCCCGTAAGGCCGGTTCTCTAGGCCAATATCGTGGCAGCAGCAGCCATCGACAGCAGCAGCAGCAGCAGCGTGTGTGTCAGATTGCGTGCTGCTGCTGCTGCGAATATACCTCGACTATCCCTTTGCCTGGCAAGCAGACACAGTAGCTAACAGCCACAATTCTGTCTTCTTCTGTCTCTTTATTTCGGCGTCAGAATCCTCTGCAGCAGCAACTTCGACTGCCCTCGGTCTCGCCTCCCCCCCGCCTCATATACTACGCCCCCAGCAGCAGCAGCAGCAGCAGCAGCCGCAGCAGCCGCAGCGGCTCCTGCAGGCCCTTCGGTAAGTAGTCTATTATGTACGTACACCTGAAAACAAAAAGTGCACTACAAACGAACACTACTTGTCTTCTGTCTTTGTATGTCTCCTTATACGGAGGGGGGATCCTAAGCCTTCTCAGCAGCAGGAGCACTGGCAGCAGCTGCGGCCTCTCTCTGCTGCTGCAGCACAAAGACAAGCAGCTCCTAGCAGCAGCAGCAGCAGCAGCAGCCGCAGCAGCAGCAGCAGCAGCAGCAGCACTTGGATTCTCTTGCTTATATCCTTACCAACACGAATATAATATCTAAAAGCCGTTAGAGCTGCAGCCAAATCAGAAGAGCATCATAGCAGGTCCTAGGGCGTGCTGTGCCCCGCCCCCCAGCTCCCGTGCTGTTGCTGCTGCGGCTCTCTCTATTCATATCTGTCTGCATTCTCTTTGTTTATTGTGTTGTTTAGAACTTGTAATATTATTTTAAGGTTGTTGGTTCTACCACACAATCGAGCAATAAAGGCAGCAGCAGCAGCAGCAGCAGCTGCAGCAGCAGCAGCTGCAGCAGCTGCAGCAGCAGCCTCCAATCGAGGTGTCTTGCGCTTGTTAATTATCTGCAGGTGCGGAGGCACATGCTGTTTGAGTCTTATCCCTCTGTCTTCTTGCTGCAACAGCAGCAACAAAAACATTAGGAGAAGCTCGATCTGCAGCACTCGAACCTACAGCAGCAGCAGCAGCAGTAGCAGCAGCAGCAGCAGCAGCAGCAGCCAACGATGCCGAAGCCAGCTCTTCCCCACCTTCCTCTTAAGGACATAAGGCGCGCCTTGCTGCTACCCCCGCAGCAGCAGCAACGGCAGCAGCAGCCATGTTTGAATGTGAGCGGCGAACAGCAGCAGCAGCAGCAGCAACAGAAGCAGCAAGACCTCGACAGCATGCAGAGACAGCTGGGTGTGGTGACAGAGGCAGATCTGCTGCGGGCTCTGAAGCAGCTTGCTGAGTCTCCTGCTCTATTTGCTTCACAGCAGCAACAGGAGGAAGCGCAGCAGCAGCAGCAGTTGCTGCTGCTGCAAGAAGCTGATGTTGCTGGAGGGGGGGGGCCTTCAAAGACTACACCTGACTACCCTCTATCGTGTCTCTGTCAGGCGCAGGGCGTTGGGGGGAATAGAGGTTGTAGCCGCTGCAGCAGCAGC